>CM075812.1:54273891-54493715 GCA_037975025.1 Excoecaria agallocha
TCTTTCTCTGGTTTGTATATTGCTTTCTCTACTATTTTCTCTTTAATTTCAAGAGATGTCCAAATTTATTTTTTGGCGACTTATCTTTTTTCGTGGTTTGATTTTTTGTTTCAGATTTCGTAATTTAGAATATCAAAAACGAAAAATGCAAGAGATCCAGAAAGTATTGGGTTTGCAATTATGTATAACAAGCTTGGTGATTATTGCCTTGAGCACCTTCTATGGGGACTCTGCACCCATGTCCTCAAGGTGATTAAAATTTATGGATGGATCATGGCATCTTTCTTCTGTAATTTTTATTTACATTAATTCTCTTCATAATGCCAATCCAGCTTTTATTCATGTTGTTTATATTGTTGAGTATGAGTGAGAATGAGTAAAAGTGAGATAGCAATTTGCTGTTGTTGAGAGATTGCAAATGTAATAAATAAAAAAAAATAGTTTTTGATCTATTAAAATAATGCATGGTGGATGTTTGATGATATGCCACATTGGCATTTTTCATGTACACTTTGTTGTGATAAAGGTTTAGCAAGGACTAAAATTACATAAGTAGATCAGTGAGCTTTCCTTGTACTTTTGTAAAAGCTAATCTTCCTTCCATGTTGTTCAATTTACTAATTTAATCGGATGTCTTCTATTGTTGATTTATTAAAAAACAAATATGTTAGTTTAATCCAACAAATTGTCCCTTTTTGGCTTCTTGTTGCTTTTATATCTGTGCACCTGGCTTGGCTCATATTAGTTTCTTTGGTAGATCATTTTTATGCATTCATTTGCATTGACTTTTTTTTTGTAATTAATTAGCAAAACCGTAGTTCATTATTCATCTTGCATTTCTCATGTTACGTGTGAAACAGATGGATTGCAATTACCCACTTGGCTCACCATAGAATGCTGTTTGTTTCTATTGGCTATACTCTGGAGTTGGTATGTTTAATACGAAATCTATTCGAGGAGGATCTCTCTATGGTGCGGGGGTTTATGCCAGGGATGGCTCGAAAGAGCCAACCGAATTAGAGTTGGTACTTGCAGAACACCAGGGTAAATTTATGGCTACAATAGTGAAAAAAACTTTGGCAACCTTGATCATGTTGTGTTCTCAATCATTGAAAAAATTTTATTGTCTTTTACTTTGTTCATCCATTTGATTGTTGTAATTTTTATTTTTATTTTTGCAGATGTGAAAAGTCATTTCTTTTAGACTAACTATGTTGAAAGTTGGATTTTGTACATGATTTTTGATACTTAATTCTTTGTCTTCTACATAATGAAATGATTTTGTTCTGCATCTTCTCTACATATTTCTTTGTTTTCCCATTCAATAAGGATTTTGATTTTGAATGATATGCTGCATATCCATCTCAATTTTCACGAGACAAATAAGTTTTAATTTAGTAAAATTGTAGTATTTCTTGTTAATTTCATTATCAAATGATATCATTTAATTTAAAAAATAAATAAAAATTGATCCGTAAGGCAGTGAACAAGTTGCCATATATGCTCTACAAAAACCAAGAACATGGAGCTATAATAATTAATGAACCATTCAAATTGTTGTGCAACATTATGGATGAAAATAATAAAATAAATAATCCATGTTTAAGAGTTGTTCATTGACTTCTAAAAGTCACGTGAGCCCACTTGTGATGAGTTTGACCAAATTAGATTAAAATAATAAAATAAAATAATTAATGTTTGTGTTATCTTTGAATTGAACAATACTTCTATTTCATTAATATCAAACATATGCAGTAGATATATAAAATCAAATCTTAAAAAAATTCACATGAGAGATTCAATTGTTTCGTAGAAATATTCCTCGATTATCAAATTTCAGAGTATAAACATGTTCTTTTTTTGTATACCAAAATTTCAGAATACAAACATATTATGTGAATCTATAACGAATATATATATTTCTTTTTTTTTTTTTGAATGATATGCTTAGTATTTAAAACATTGTGAATCTATAACGAATGTATATATTTTCCTTTTTTGTGATTTCTCTACCCATTGATTTATTGTATGATTAAATGAAAAAAATTATTACAGAGAGTAATTATAGACAAGATTATCAATTTAGTTTGAAATATTAGTGTTTTAAAAATTATTTTCTAAAATTTGGTATACCAAGTATCTACCCATTGATTTATTGTATGATTAAATGAAAAAAAATTATTACAGAGAGTAATTATAGACAAGATTATCAATTTAGTTTCGAATATTAGTGTTTTAAAAATTATTTTCTAAAATTTGGTATACCATTTGGTATACCAAGTATACAAGCTAGTATACCAGGTATACCGGACAGTATACCAAGTATACCAATCGGTATACCGAAATTCAGAAGATAATTTTCATTCTGAATTTTGATATATCCGATGGTATGCTCGGTATACCAAAATTCAGAATTGAAACTCTTCTATTTTTTGGTATGCCGGATGGTATACCGAACGGTATACCAGATATACCGACCGGTATACCAAATTTCAGAAGATAATTTTTATTCTGAAATTTGATATATCGGCTGGTATACTAGGTATAGCTGCTGGTATACCAAAATCTATAAGACAATTTCAATTCTGGATTTTGATATACCTGACAGTATACCAAAAAACATAATATCAGGTATACCATAAAGTATATCAATTTAAAAAAATTGAAATTATATTATACATTTGAAAATATTAAATTTAATTTTAATAGACATTGTTTAACTATTAATTTTAAAAAAAATGGATTACAATTTATGATAAATGAATAAAAAAAAGAACTTTTATTTTTTTTAGAATGGTATATATTTCAGCTTTACATAATCAGCAATAATTTCAGTAAATGTAACCAGTCAATAACAAATATTAAAAAAATAGAATTAAACAGAAAAATCAATAGCATAATATATTCAATGAAATAAAGTAATTATTATTTTTTTAGAGGATTTTAATTGATTACATTGAAAATTAAATATTAAAATCAACATGCAAATATCATTAAGATAAACATCTGTAGCAAGAGCTGCTAACAAGAAACATGAAGAATTGGCATCCCACATAGACAAATCGGACAAAGAATTTGCAGCTTTAGTTAAGGAACGAGCCACTAATTTTGGCGATCTACAAACATACTAAGCTTCTAATAGAAAGAGAAAAACAATCTTAAACAACCTTTTTCTTAGTTTTCTAGTATATGTTACATCCAACATGCGTTGTTATTAATTAATGAATATAACCATTTTTCATTAATTTTCTAATAAGACAATAATTAATATTTTTTTTTTCTTTTGAAGCAATTTATTAAAAAATATGAGAAATATTTCTATAGATGCACAAAATTATTCCAGGTAACATACGAGTACTGACATTGACAGTTCATTATGTTCATCCATGTAACCAATTAATGATATATCATGAAATTCCAACTAATGACATTCTTTTCAAGCATTTTATCAAACAAATAATGTGCAATATCAAAACTTAATAATATTTGATGTACCTCTCAAGTAATGTTCCATAAGATAGTATTTTTAAAAACTATATTATCAAGTACTATCAAAATATCATCAATACAATTAAACATATAAATGATTAAGATAACGATCATCTCCACCATTGATGTTCTGAAATCATAGTAAGGATCGCTTGAACTTTTCACCACAGCAAAGCTATCTTTCACTTTTCCAATATTCATTGGCAGAACCCCCATTTTAAAACTCTTATTAGAACTGTACTTCATCTAGCAAAAAGGAGAAGGAAAGAAGAATGAAAAACAGAAAAAAAAAAAAGAAAGAGAAGAAAACGTGAAAAGAAAAGAGATTGAGTTAAATTAAAAAAGTGGTATTTTTAAAAATAAAAATTAAAAAAAAATATTTTTAAAAGGTTAAAAAAGAGGGGATATTTTTAAGTGCAAGTCTTTTTTTTTTGGTAGTTTTGCAAAACTCCCTAATTTAAATTATTTATTATCCATTCATTTTAATCTGATCAAATTCATCCGATCCGATTCATTTATCATTTTAGTATAAACATCTACTAAATCAGAAAGGTAATAATAATAATAATAATAATAATAACAGAAAGAGTGTAGAAATGGGCTCAAGTAAGCCCACTTCCATTTTGTAGCATGAGTTATCACGACAAACGGTAAGATTGTATTCGCATAGACTACAGTTCTCTCTGCCCTTAGCCGCTACGCACCAGCAAACCAGAAAGAAGCAGACTAGAGAAAGAGAGAAAGATGCCTAGGTGGTTCGATCCCTGGCCCGTCTTCTTCAAGCGAGAATTTAACCGAACCTGGCCCTTCCTGGTCGGATTCGCCTTAACGGGAACCTTTATTACCAAGTTCTCTCTTGGCCTTACTGGTACATCTCCCGATCTACTCTTCTTTTACGGTTTTCGCGTTTCTTATTTTATTAAGGTCCCTAGCATCATTATAATAATGTAAACAATCTCAATCATTTGATTGGATTTGCCTCTTAATATTTGCAGAGGAGGATGCGAAGAATTCCCCCTTCGTCCAGAGGCACAAGAGGTACATTTTCACTTTCTAAACCCTAGATTTGATTTTTTCTCGTTTCAGTTTGTTAGATCAAGAACATTCTTTTCTTGATTGTATTTTATAATGTGTTGATTTTGATTAGAGGATTAGATAGAGGCTGGAATGTTAAATATTCATAGAATTTCTTCTTTCGAGATAGAATTTGTGCGCTTCTTTCTGAATATGAGTGTCAACTAATGTGTGTTCGGTGTGCAGTGAGCCTAGTCAATCTCCCGCAGTGTAACGATACCATCCAAAATATCATTGCCAATGGGCTTTTTAATGATTATAAAGTTTTTGCAATCATAGTAGGCTTTTCATTGTTGAGTGTTTGGGCAAAAATCGCATAACTGCATTTAACATTCAAATCCATGCAGTAGCTTGTTGGAACTTATAATCAGTCACATGTTTATTTCTTTTTTTAAATTCATCGACTATGATCCATTAACTTTCAAATTGAGTTTAGGAGTATGATGTTGCATTGAATAAAGCCATACAACTGGTAATCATAGTGTACGAAATTTTGAGAGCTTAATGTCCTTTTTAAAGTCCATATGATCTTCCTGGCATGTTTCTTGTTCGGTATTCTCTCTTCTCGTATTTGCCAAATGAAGAGGCATGGTTGGACCCTTGCTTACGTATTGTAGCCCCATAATGGTGAATGATTTTGACTTCAGGTTCCTTTTTTATGCTTTTGTGCAAACTTCCATGAATTGAATCGAGGTTAAATTGGATGCTGATACGGAACTTTAATTGGTTTCAACGTTCAATGCCTTGTTTTTTGATATGCACCTGGTGGCTGCCTGTGTATTTTTTGATTTACTGTTTTTAATAATGCTTTCTTTCCATATTTGCTTGTGTTTCGACTGAATTCATTACTTCATGTGTATCCATGGCATGTTTCATTTTTCAAATTTGTGCAATCATAAATGGAATGGCACATATGTTTAATTGATTTCATTTGGAGAAGATGGATATCTGGTCCCCCTCTGAACTATCAAGATCTTCAGTTTGCAGCTGTTATAGTGGATTAATTTTTTAATTGTCATCTAGAACTAGCAATGTTGATTTTTTCTGGATGGCATATATTTTCTTTTGCACGTTTATGATCTATTTATCCAATTAATTAAATAATATCATATTTTCTTCGAAGTAAATTAAGTGCCTCCTTATGGTCATCATGACCTGTATACTATTACTGGCAAGAATTGCTTCTGAAATATGCTTTCTTTATTGATGGACAACACTGCTTCATGGTTGATATATATTGCAGGTGAATTGAAACCAACAAAACTGTCAGCATTCGCATTTACTGCCGGAAGCAAACTGGACTAGCTCTGTTATCTCGGTCTATAATAACAGCAGAGATGTTCTACATGCTCAAATTTGATTTTTCTATCAGCAGTTGTTTTTTGACTTGAATAATTTAGAACACCTCTATTTGGATGGCTGTTGAATTTGCGTGCTTGAATGGTTTTCCTGGAAAGAGAAGATTAAATTACCTGATATTGGATATATTGCTTTTGCAAGAATAATTTCTGTTCGAAATTTACTATGTTTTTGAATTAATGTGGTCTGTTCAACAGTTAACCTTTCAAGGGATTGCGGTTTCAGAGTAAAAAAAAAGCCTGTTCGAGATGTGCTTTTTACTTTTATTGGAATTGTGTTTCTGATGAATTAGTAGGAAGCAATAAAATAGAAATACAGCGAGAGGAGCATACCGAATTTGTACTGCATCACCTTCAATTTGGATTTACGTTTTACAATTGTTTTTGATACTCAAATTTGAATTGGATTTCTTGTCATCTTAGACAATTGTTTTCATTCTTACATTTTAGAATTATTATTATTTTTTTTCAACAATATCATTTGGTCAACCCTCGGCTCTTCAAGGGCACATCTACTCAGGTTTGACTGGGGATGAATGCTGATGTACCTCACCAATTTACTGTCTGACTTTAGATCCGATAACATTGACGATATGGCACAAAATGCAAGATAAATATTAGAGTACCCTAGGGTTGGATTTTAGATAAACTTTAAAAGTAGAATACTTCTGGTTGTGGCAAAATCGGACTGAAATTTGAAATTTGGTAAAAATTATAAACCAAAATGAACTGAACAATTAAAATTATTTATATTGTCAATCGACGCAAAAACAAAATTTTGTTTTGTATTTTTGGTTATTAATTAAATTGAATTTATAAGTTGAGACTTTCATATTTTGCTAACTGAAATTGAACTGCTATTTAAATAATCAAACTGAACTAATCTAGTTAGTTTTTTTTTAATTATTATTTAAACTTTAATTAAGGGTGAGTATAAACTGGTTTATGAGCAAAAAAAATCAATCAATTCATTAGTATCGATTTTTTAAAAGTACTAACCATTAATCAGTCAGTTATAATTGATTAATCAGTTTATTGGTTTCGGTCTTTTCGGTTTGGTTAACAAATATTTTTCGGTTAATAATTGAAATTTATAACATAAAATTATAAAAAAATAGGCAAAATTTAATTCAATTTTAAATGTGCAAACTAATTCAAAAAAAATTACAAAATAAACATAATTTACTAGTCAAAATTCATGTTCAACAAACTAATAGATAATATTATTAAATAGATTTGATATTTGTTGGAAATTAACATACTTGATTTTAAATCATATAAATTTTTGGATAATATTAAATATTAAAATATAGTCTAAAATATAATTAAATACTATTGAGTTAAATATGAATACCAATATCTGATAAAAAATATATATATAAAAGTTAATCGGTTACTACATATAAATATTACTATATAATTAAAAAAAGACATAATATAAATTTACTTTAAAGTATTATATAAATTTTATAGGAAAATAAAAAAAGATATAAAAATAAAAGTATAATTTAAATACATTTTAAAGTATTATTTTATGTAAGTTTTAAAGAAAAATAGAAAAAAAAAGAAAAAAAATTAACGGTAAACTAATGGTTAACCAGTAACTAAAAATTGAAACCGTAATCAAAAATAAAAAATATAAAAATTAAAAACTGTAACTAAATTTATCGAATTGATTAATCAGATCGATTTTGTTGTTAACTAGTTTTTTTGCTCACTCCTAACTTTAATCCCCCTTTTTTTTCTTTAAAAAAAATGGGAACACACTCAGAGCTAACAAATATACTCTACTAAATATGCCCTCATAAAGCTGAATATTTGGTTGGTCGATTGGGAGTACTGGGCTTGTGGCTCATTCAATGAAACCAAGTCAATTAAAATGGCAAACTTTGGCAAGAGACTTCATTTGTTTGGTCCCATCCCACTTGACCTTTCATCAAAAACCATTATCACCATTGTTCCAAAAAAATAAGAATAAAAATAAAACCATTATTACCAGTATTACACAAGCATTTGAGCTGACGATAATAATTCTTTGTTAGTTAATATGGATTAGCAACTGAGACAGATTCATTCACTCTTTAATCAGGACCCCAATCAATTCCTCCAACATTGAAGACAAATAAACAGCAAAAGCAATAAGAATACTTGCAAAAATATCTATTTATTGACGATTGTCTCAACAAAATCAGGGGAATAAGATGCAGTAACTGAAGGAAAAAAAGAAGTTTATATTGACTTTGAATTCCTATAAAAATCTCCCAAAGTCTCTCAGTGTTGATAATTATAGGGAGACACGAAAATGGCAATATTCATTACCACTTATTTCCTATGGTAATGACACTGAAATAAGGGCATAAGGAAGCATAACATTGTCGAAAAGCACTGACCACATGCAAGAAAACTTGAAGCTGCTCGTGTTTCAATTTCAATGGCGGTTAATCATTTCTTTTTGGGGACTGCTAGTCTTGTACGGAAATCTTCCCCCATAAGGGGAAGGCCATCCCGCAACTTGACTTTTGGCTCCCAACCCAGCAATTCTCTTGCTTTTGTAATGTCGGGTTTCCTCTGTCGTGGATCATCGGGAGTGTTCTCTACCATCTTTATCTCCACATCAGGATTAATTAGCTACAAAAGCAAAACATCAAAAACATTAATCACTGTTTTTCTCAATAGCAGTATCGTACTAATTGGCCAAAAGCCATACAATCCCCACCACAAAACCTACTTTTAAAGGGATTGTTTCAAACAGCTAAGACTCGTTATTATCACTGCCAAAAATGTTGAGCATAGACATATTGGCAAGGATAAAAACCAAAAGATTGACACTAACCTCCTTCACATTCTCAGCAAGTTCAATCATGGTAAATTCTCCTAGAAAAGTAGAGAAAAGAATAACGGCATTAGTAATTTTGCACAATAAGTATGACAATATAACCTCATCATAAGTTCAAGCACAAACTATCTAGATCAGCATATTGGATATGGCAGGACAACCTGGATTCCCAATATTGATTGGTCCAGTGTGTTCGCCTTCCATAATTCGAATGAGACCATCAACCTGATCCAGGTTGAAAAAAAAAAAGAAGTAATTAGTAGAAGTCCATACAATGAACATCATCTGGCCATTCAAGCAAAAAACTTCGTTCTGCTTACCATATCAGAAACATAACAGAAACTGCGAGTTTGAGTTCCAGGTTTCTGGACTGTTAACGATTCGTCACTGCAAAGCACAAAATCCAAAAGTAAATTGACAAATAAAACATAGATATTTATTTCATTAATTGATAATCAAAGACCTGAAGGAAGGATTATTAGTATAAAGAAAAATTCAGGGTTTACAACATCGAAAGGCATCCAACATGATTTTCTTCCAACCAAAATTATGAAAGTTATGTAAATTCACAAGGAATTACCGAAGGGCTTGAGCAATGAAGTTGCTGACAACACGTCCATCATCAATATTCATGCGGGGTCCATATGTATTGAAAATTCTAGCAATACGAATTTCTAACAGACATAAAAGAATGTCACGGATTGTTTGCAACCAATGATTTCATTAAGAGGAAAAATAATTATATTTACCTATTCCATGCTGTCTATGATAATCGAACATCAAAGTTTCAGCCACTCGCTTTCCCTCATCGTAGCAGCTCCGGACCCCTATAGGAAAAAAGAGGATAAATCAGATGCTAAGATCATGCTATTATGAATATGGTAAATTATTGATACCGTCCAAAAGCAGGATGGAGGACAGAGACACAGTTTACACATCACATGGATAACAAATGTTAAGTAATTGTGGATGCAAGTGGAACAAGAACAATTTCAAAGTTATTAAGATAGAAATTAAACAATGCAAAAGCAATTAGGTTTTCTATTTTATTTCAATCATTATTCAATTCTGCTCTGTTTACTCGACAGATAATGGTTTTCCGCAAAAAGGAACTTACCTATTGGGTTAACATTACCCCAGTAACTCTCTGGTTGAGGGTGGATAAGGGGATCACCATACACCTCTGATGTTGATGTAAGCAAAATTCTGCTTTAAAACATTATGAATCAGTAATCCAGCACTAGTCCCACGGACAATTGTAAAAATGATAAATGAATAATCAGACACCCTAACCTTGCTCCAACTCGCTTGGCAAGACCTAGCATGTTCAGTGTGCCAATCACATTTGTTTTTATTGTCTGTCCGTGTATGATATAATCCCAAGTTAGATAAGCCAGAGCTGTGATATAATTATAAATACAAAACATACAAGAATACAGCAGCTACATTACTCAATTGATAGTAAGTCTGAAAGTATAACCCTGAAGTAACGGGGTAAGTAATGCCAAATTCTGATTGTCTAATCTACAAATTGCGTAGGAGATATGAAGTAAACATGGCACTCCAATTGCAGGTGCTGAAGAGAGAGAGAGAATATCCAGTTTCATATATGGCAAAATCATACGCCTATGTATGCAATTGATTGGTAGCAACAAAAAGGAAACAAGTTTTAGAAGTTTAACAATTCAAATCCAGTGTATGGCCAAGAGCATAGCAAATAGAATAAAAAAATGAGTGCATGCTCACTCACCTTTACAGGATTATATTTGTAGAAGATAGGAGAAGCAGGGCATGCAAGATGGTAAATCTGATCAACCTCAATCAACAATGGCTCCGTGACATCTAGGAAGAAAAAAAACTACACATTTCATCCAAATGAACACTCTGAAATTGCAAAAGAACTTATCAGCAAGAGGAAATATTGTTGATAGTGCAAAGTCAGCCTCATCTAGGACTCCATGCAAGCAGAATCAAATATAAAACAAAAATGATAAATAAAAGGAACCCTTCTTTCCATTAGTATCACACAGAGATGCTTTCATTCATCTACATTGTTACTTGAAAACTTATCCTGCTTATTTTCTAATGCAGTTAAGTGCCATTGTCTCATATGATAATAGAAGGCAAGCTTGCAAACCATTGATTACTATTTGAGGGATAATATTACTGTGTGAATATTTCAGCTTGGAAACTAGAAAGTTTCAGGGATGCATTATTTGAACAGCAGCAAGGTATGCAATACACTAGGATGTCATCACGATTTATATTGACGGATAAAATTATGGGGAAAAGTAACCAAAACCCTAGTTTACAAAGCACAGCAGAAGATATCATGACTATGAACTTAAGAATGACTAATTCATAGCAGGAAAACTAACTGTTTGCAGTTAATAAACCTGAATTACATTATAGTGAAGGAAAGTTTGATCTTCAAAAGAAGAAACCAAAAGATAAAAACATACCATGACGAATAAGCTCAAATCTTGGGTGGCCAATCCATTTCCTAAGATTGTCCTTGGATCCCGTAAAGTAATTATCAGCAACTATGACCTGAGTAGCAGACATAAAATCACCTTAGAAAAGAATGGTGACCTTTCAATTGATCTATCCAGCACTTATTAGAGAAAACAGCACTCCATCATGGAACTGAACTACACAAGGATGAAATGTCTGAAATCAAATAAGAAAACATGTTTACCTCATTTTTTTCATTTTCCATTAGTTTGTCAACCAAATGTGATCCAATGAACCCAGCTCCTCCAGTAACCAAAATTCTCATATTGGACTGTCATCAATCATGAAAGTGAAATGGAAAGCATGTGGATCAACGTGATACAAGAGAAAATATTGCAATAAAATCAGAGAGGTAGAGCAAATTCAACGAGGTGGGAAGTTAAATCTATCTAAAACTTGATATAGAACACAAGTAATAGGAAGGATCACTGTGAGCTTCTGGATCTGAGGAGAGATGCAAAAATAACCGGTATAGAGAGGACATACAATTTTCAGAGCTATCTTCTACAACGTAATTAATCTTTGTAGATTTAGAAGACCTGTTTTGGGAATGGAAGATCAAATTCATGTTTGAAAACTATATTCAAAAGCAAATCAAGCGAATAATGTTCAGAACTACTTTGGATGTTTTGGCATTTATTTTTTGAAAAGCATAAGGCTAAATTTGACGAGGAAATTGGTACCAGGAAAATGTTTTACTACTATATCGGCTATATCTCTATGTTTTCTTTGAGGGGTGACTTTGATTAGTTTTGGCACAAGGGTGAGTATTGACACGAGTCCCGCCTTACAACCTGCTTTAAGGTTTCCCAACTTTGTACTCCATATTTCAGATCATGAAGCACAGGACCTACTTAACTCTGCCAACTGTGTATTCCTCTATAAACAATCATTGACAATACAAAGAAAAGGCATCAATGAATGAGAATTTAACAAGCTCCTCAAAAGATCAAAATCAGAACTTTAGCAGGTATAACATTGTAATAACTCGGAAAGATTCAATCTTACCTGAAAGAATTTGGAGTTACGCAAAGGAGAAGGAGATGGAGGAGGCTTTGTTGTTGTTTGGTGGTCTCCATTTGAAGAATTGTTTGCCATTTCTTCAGATCTCAAACACCTGTCATCTCCAACAAATCAATCACCATTATACCCCAAACAAACACAAAAACATACATAAAACTTATTCACAGATTTACAAGCATACTTCATATAAAGGGATCAGAGTAAAAGGGGTAGAGAAGGGAGCTGGTGAAGTACAGAGGAAAAATTACCCAAAACCGTGATTAGTGTCTTTTGTTATTTAGAATACTGAAGACTGGAGAACAGAGAGAGCTATTTATAGTCCACAATATAGTGTAAAAATCGAAACTTCTTCTACCAGAAATTAAATTAATAAAAGAAGGAAACAATTAAAAATGAGCAGACAATTGGAACCTTCAAAATCACGTTAACCCAGAAAAAATATGAAATGAAAGCCTTCAAATTTACGAAACGTAATAAAAGGAAGACATTGATGATAGCTCCTCGATAACAAATATACCAAAACCCCAGATCAGAAATAGCACCAAACTCTCATACAGCTCACGCTGCCTACTAAACTTTCACATTTACCTTTGCTCCAAAAGATTAAGTCAATTCCCAAGCTTAATCGCAATTTACTTAGGTGGGGTGGGCTTAACTGTTTGAGATTTCAAAATGGGTTTGGAAAGAGGACAGGAAACAAGGAAGGTTACAGCTTACAACTTTCAAAGCGGCGAAATATTCTTTGGAATCGAACGCCAGCAGAAACTGCCCATTTTAATTCATCATTTTTGCCACAAGTACAATATTGCCATTCTATTTTATTTTTATACAGTTTTAACATTAAACTTCCAAAATTTGAGTAGCATTGTCTCCTCGTTATTTTAAAATTGACCAATTTTTATTCGTTAACATCAACATCTATTTTCATCAAAGGTGTAATATAATTCTCAATTTTATTTTTAGTGCAGTATTTTTTCTTAAATTTTTAAAATTAAAATAATATGATTCTTTTATTAACAGTCGGTTAATATAAATTTTTCACTTTTATGCCTGATATCTGAATTAATATTTATTACACATAGAACATGACTTGGCTTCAACTTTGCACCACCATCCCGAAAAATTAAAATTTTATTATTTATTTTCCACTAAATTTTATTTTTGATTATTGTCTTCAAGTAGCAAAACTCGAAACTATTCACTAAAAGAAATTAATTTCATTGTTTTAATTTTTTTCTCATGAATTAGGATAACTTGGGGAGAATTTAATTTGGATAGGGATTTATGTTATTTACTTATCTGCTATGAGCCATATATGATACCACATTATATTTTATGTGTCATTTATTAATGAATCAGATGTCAAATGTCAAGATTAGCATGTAGAAATTAATATATCTTAATAATTTGTTAACGAAAGAGCAATATTACTCTAATTTTAAAAATTTAGGATCAACATTACACAAAAAGTAAAATTCATGCATTTTAATAAATAAAATTTAAACTCCACATTCATATTTTTTTTTGAAAATGGCTGAAATTTCATTAAGAAAATGGTTAATATATAAATTTTCCACTAAACTATCACCATTTATCAGATTTCTCCCTTACATGTCAGATTACTTTCCTGAATTTGTTGAAGATGTTAGATTATCTCCCAGTAGAATACATGTCAGTTTATAAATAGCGTGTGAAAAACACGCGTCAAACAATAACAGGGAGATAATTTGATATTTTTAACAAATTTTAGAAAGGTAATTTAATATTTTTAATAGTATAGGGTGTATTTTTTATATTTCAAAAAATTTTGAGTGGCTAATTTGATATTTTCAATAAGTTTAAAGGGAAAATTTGATACATAATAATATTTTAGTGGAAAATTTATGTATTATCTTTTAAAATGTTGAGGGGTAATCTAACTGAACCAATACAATCCTGTTGAATATTAAAGAGTAAAAATCAAAGAAATTGTTAAGTTTTTTATAATTACATGCATTTTAAAAAAAAAATTAAAATAAAATAAGCTTTACTTTATTGTTTTATTATTCATTCCTGTGAAAATAATTTTAAAATTACAGAACAATCCAAAATTGTCTAAAACTGTTTTCATCAAATTTATCTTCCGATTTCACCATTTATGTAACCAAAACCGACTGTATTGTAATAACTATGCTCACCATGACCAACCCACCCCTAATCTTAGGTATTTATTAGAATATTATTAGGGTTTAGTGTTTTAAGCACTTTTGGTTTGCAATTTAATTACGATCATGCATTAGCATGGGATTAGTTGACTACTAGGTTCTAGGGGAGTAGATTTACTGCATTCAAGAAAAGGAGACTGGAAATCGAAGACAATGTACGATGCAAAATATAAAATTATATGGATAAATTTAAATTACCTATAAATTAATTAATCTCAGTTCATCACTCATTTTTTATTACTATGAATTTTAAATAGTTTGAATAGCAGACTATTAAAACTTGAAAATTTCAGGTGGTTGAGCCAACGCTTAAACTCACAATCAAAGTCTAATTATGCAAATTTAAACGTGTTCGTTGCAGTCTGTAATTATCTGTGACGTGTCGCTGTTACAGTAAATCTTGTAATATTCATCCATATGCAAATCTAAATGTGTCAGTATATCATTCAACCAGTAATTCAATTGTAGTTGTGTTGTGAAGGATTTACATATGATCACGTTTTCGCCTTGTACGTTTTATAAACTTTCGTAGGCATGTCGTGGCTGTAGTTTAGTGGTAAGAATTCCACGTTGTGGCCGTGGAGACCTGGGCTCGAATCCCAGCAGCCACAATTTAAACTTTTTTGGGGACTTTACATTTTAAAAATATACAATCAATTATAAAATTTTAAACTACTTTTAAAAAAAAAATTTAAAACTTTAAAAAATAACTCGTTTATAAAATCAATTCCTTCTATTTTATCAAAAAAAGTACACGGATAATTTTCTTTCATTTTTTTTCTGAATTAAAATACAAAATAAAAAATTCACGATACAATAAATTTATATATTCTTTTTTCTTTCTGAATCAAAACATTAATTAAAAAATTCATGGTTTATCAAATCCAGTTGAAGAATCATTCAAAAGAAAGAAAAGAGGAAAGACATGCTCAATCAAAAGAGGAGAGGAAAGAACACAGAAACAAAAATAAGGAAGAAACTCACACAATTTTTTTTTTCCTTTTTCTTTATAAATCAAAATACAAATTAAAAAATTCACGATAGAATAAAACTTAGGGTTTATCAAATCCGTTTGAAAATCGTTGAAAAAAAGACGAGAGGAAAAAATCACTCAAGAAAAGAAGCAAGGGAAAAATCATAAAAAAGAAAAGATGAGGAAAAATTGCATAATCGGTTTTGAAATTCCCTCCTTTCAATTTGATATGCCAAGGTATACCCTTTTAAGTATTCAAAATTCTAGATCTAATTTTATACACTTCATTTTAATATAACAAAATATATCCACTAGAATACCAAATTGGATCGTTGAAATTTCTCATTCCAATTCAGTATATCAAAGTAACATTTGGTGTACAAAATTTTATATTTTATTTTATTCACTCCAATTTGATATACAGATACATACCAAGGTATATCCACTAGTATATTGAATTGGATTGTTGTTATTTCCTTACAAATTCAGCACACCAAGGCATATGCTTGGGTAAAAAATTTTAGATTTATTTTTATGCATTTTAGTTCGATACAACTATATACACCAATGGGTATACCAAATTGAATTGTTGAAATTTCTTTTTTCTAATTTAGTATACCAATATATATTCTTTGATAAATCACAATTTTCACTACAAGAAAAATCCCAATTTCCACGGAAAATTACTGACAAAAAAATTTCTGTTGCTATTTACCGACGAAAAAATATTTTTCACAGGAAAAATTATGGAAAAAAATATGTATTGTGATAGAATAACAAATTCGTCATAAATAACGGAAGAAAATCTTTCCGCTAAACTTTACCGACGGGCGTCAATATTATGCGATTAAAATTGTACAAAAAATTTACTGACAGAATAAACATTCAGTCGGTAATTTTCCTACGAAATTCATAGGTAATTTCGTAGGAAAATTACCGACAGAATTTTATTCTGTAGGTAAATTATAAATTAACGCCAATATTACGTAGTTAAAATTTTACACAAAATGTACCGACGGAATTAAAATTCTGTCGGTAATTTTCCTATGAAATAGCCATTCCATATGTAAGTTAGCGCCAATATTATGTGGCTAAAATTTTACACAAAATTTATTGACAAAAAGCAAATTTCGTCGGTAATTTCACTACGAAATTCAATTTCATAGGAAATTTTCCTACGTAAATAATTAAGCAAAAATTAAGAATACTTTAAATTTAAAAAAACTAATTGCATATTATTTATTTTACTTTTATATATACACTAAAAAATAATTAATAATATAATAATAGATAATTGGTAAAATAATATTTTAATAAATTAAAATTAATATTTTACAAAATTAATATTAATTAATAATTTATTCAATGTATGCATGTAAAATCCATTCAAATTATAGATTGAAATGTCTAATTCTATAATTAAATTATTTTAATTCAAACTTAATTCATCTATAAAGTAGTCCATTCAAGTTATAGATTGAAAATTTTAGGCATATTAAATAAAATTTTCAAATTTGTTATTTAATATTATCTTATTATCATATCTATGATTTTTTTTTACTTTTAATTAGTTTAACCATTTGCAAATATAAAATACAAAAGTTTGTATTCGGATATATTTTTTACACATTAACTTTATCTCCAAAATTGATTGCAATTTCAAAGTTTTGCATTAAATTTTGAAATTTTTTTCAAAATATCTTCTACACATGACGCATTGCTCTTCAAATTTTTTACTTTTTCTTCAAAATTCAATTTTAATGAGGTTTTTATCAAAATTGCAAAATTGAATTTCAATTACTTTTCCTCCAAGATTTTTTTTATCTAATTAGATTTGGTACTGCCTAAACTCCAAACCGCTTAGTTGGATCAATTTGCTATATTTAACTGAAGCTTATTTTCTCGATGTTGAATGTATTGCTATCAGTAAGGTTGTAATATCTAGTCATTCTATTAGTTGGATTTGTGTATTTCTTAGATTGGCTTATTCGGTTGGGTTTGTGCTCTAAAATAAAACTCAATTGAATTAACGGGTATAGTTTTGAACGCTACTGTTTTAGCTTTGGTACCACAAGCTGACCATTTAATCACATAAATTATATACCACTCAAACTTACCATACTAAATTTGTCACTTATTACACAAATCAAATCACTAATAGTAAAGTAATTATTGGTTTTTCTAGTTTTTATATAAAATAATATAAAATAAATTAAAATGTCCCCTCTTAGTTTAGGTTATATGGCGGTAAAGTTAGAATTTGGAATAATCAAGGAATATGATAAATATGATGTGGACGATTTTATACATAGTATTTGGAATAATAAAGGAATATGATAAATGTATACAAGTTGATAATAATAATAATAATAATAATAATAATAATATAGGGACAACAACTCAAGAAACTGGGGAACGGTGGGAATAAAAAAGGAGAGAACATGGTTACCAATTTTGGGTAAAAGGAAAAGGAAAAGAGTAGGGAGGGAGTAGGGAAGGAAAGGTGAGAGGGGACAGCTGACCAACGGCCACGCTGGCCAGCCTCGTCTGCGGCTACTCTCTCCCGCCACCGCTTCTCCCCCATCATCAGCATCGATCCTCACCTCTGCGGCGGTTCCTCTCGTCAGATGGTCACCGATTCCTCCCTCATATGGCTGTAGCTTCAACGGGAGATCTGGGTAATCGGCGACGAAATCCGGTGAATCGAGTAGCACCGATAAACTCCTAACAGTGAGACGATCCTCCAGTACCCTCCGCCCCTCCTTACTCGTCGGAAATGCTTAGATCGAAGAGGGAGGTAGTTAGCGGTTCAAACATCATTTTTTGCCAATCCACGGGGGTTTAGGGCTCGTGAACCCCACTTAAGGGCTATCAGTGGCTCCAGCTCCTAGCGAATGGCACTGGTTCCACGCTGGCGAAGCTTCGGTCAAGCTCCGACGAGGCTCCTGCAAGTACAGTAATGAGTCGGAACGAGGAAAAATGCAATAAATCGACTCTAATCGGCATGTAACTATTAAACTTATCTCCGTATATTTTTCTACTTATTTTGAATGAAAGTTGTAGTTTTTGATAAATTTGGGGGTAATTAACTTTACAGGTTTGCCTCTGTTGGATCATTTTTAATGTGGGTATACGAGTTGGTAGGAATAACAAAACTCTACTATGCTGGTAGTCATGGAATGGACATCATGGGACCCGTTGAATCTGCTGCCTAATAGGTAAATTAATGGTGGCAATACCTTAATTTAATCTTCCAAAAGATACAAACTTTTCTAATGATTTGTTGGTGTATTTATGTTTCCATTTGATAGGGCAAGGAAGTAAATCTGTTCCAGCCTGCTAGAGAATTTTTACCAATGATCGACGAGGTGAATGATTTATTATTTTCTTGACATAGATGTAAAAAAAATGTATGTATCAATTTGTTTAGAACCTTGATTTGGAGTCCTGTAGGTTTTTAGAACCCTTGTCGAGAATACTAAAGGCATCAAAGGCGCAAAAGTTGAGAATCACAAGTTTTGTGCTTCTGTACATTACCGTAATATAGAAGAAAAGGTAAAGATTGCAAGTTTGTTGATGATGAATTAAAGTATGGATTAAGTTTAGAGATTGTGTTCTGCTTCTTTCTATTATAGAACTGGCCTACTATTGCATAATGTGTGCATGATATTCTAAGATAGTATCCTCATCTATGGCTAACTCACGGACGGAAGGTATTGAACAAAGCATGATATTTTTTTACTTAAATCGGGTTTATGAATCACTTTTATTAAATCGGGTTTATGAACCACTTTTATTACTATTTTCCAATTTTTATTGATGATGATCAGAGTGATGAAGATGCATTCAAGGTAATAAAATTATAATTTAATCTTTTCTATTATTTTTAATGTCGTGTTATGGGAAGTAAAATGTGTACAATTTCAGATGCTAAGAAAGGGGAATCGAGGATACGGAATTCTAGTATCCTCTGTTCCAAAAGAAAGCAATGCTTTTTATTCCTCGAGGGATCCAACAAAGAGTAAGTTGATATGATATATTAATGCTGTTAAGATATCATTATTCTTTTTTTTTTCTTTTTTCTTCACTTTCTTCAATGCTTGGTCTGCTCGGCTCCAAGATAATTTGGTCATACGATGCTGAATATATTAAGTATATATTATGTTTTAATTTAATGATTTAATTACTTTCTTGGCTTAAAAGGATTGTTTTACTGCATAATCATATAAAGAAAGTATAAAAAACACATATTTACCTCAAGAGTTAAATAGCACATATTATGTGAGTACGGTTAAAATTTTGGTTTTAAATTTATTTATTAGGATTTTATATGCATGATAGCATTAAAAAAATCAAGATTTTTTAAATATGCTTTTATACTGTGAAATTGAAAAATGAAGTATGGAATTAAAGGGTTATAAATTAAATTTATAGAATTACTGTTACTTTAAAATTGAGTAAATATTTAAGTAATGATGAACCTACTGAATAAGTAATAAAGTGAGCATGATTTCTTTTAAATCCAAAGAAAGGAAAAATGAGTTTTGATTGATAATTGTGTTTTAAGATCCAATTAACTTAGAAATGGAATTAAAAGTTACAGAGAATGGTTTAAGGATTTGAAAATGCCAAAGTTGTATTAAGGCCAAATGATGTAGAAACGTGAATTAAAATTTCATGTTTTTTGGATTAGTTAAATTATAGTATCTATTAAGTAAAAATATATGACTTAATAGTTATGAAGTTCATAAATGAATAATTATTGAAGAAACTAATGTATGTCTGTACTTTAGTGTTTCAAATTATGAAATTTCAATTTATTTTTTCCTTTTTGAATTTTACAACTTATGGAATTTCAGATTCAGCGGCGTCGGCCTGAGCTGCGCTTCATTATCTCTTCTGCTACAATTGAAGCTAAAGCTATGGCTGCTTTCTTCCAAACCAGGTATTCTCATGAAATTTTTGCATAATATTAGGTCATGTAATTGTTGACATCTGTGCCTATATGGAATAGAGATGAGAGAGATAAAGAGCCTGATATGTAATTGTTTATATATTAAAAGAACTCTCCAGAGATTTGAGATACAATATCCTCTATTGCTTGTCTGGTGGAACTACATTTTTCGCATTTGATATATCTTATTCCTATCAGCCGTGAATATATTTTTCAAGTGATTAATAGCTAATGAACCTCGCACAAATTAGGAGATTTGCTTTTTCCGCCTTTGCTTGTGGTTCAACCATCCTTCCTGCTCAGCTTGCTGATATTTCTTTCAGGCTTGGTTGACTGAATCTTAATTTTTATAGATGATACACTACAAAAAAACTGCCAGTAAGCGATTAAAATGAGCGACAACATTATTTTCGTCGCAAATTTTGCGACAGATTCGTGACTGTTTTACAATTCCGTAGTGGGGCTTTTTTCTATTTTTTTGCAATGAAATAGCGACGGAATGAATAAACGGTCGCTAATTATTGGCGGGAAGTATAACCCTAGGTATAAAACCTATTTTTTTCTCCCCTGCCTCCTCCATCACAAAGCCTCTACCATTTTGGAACGAGCGATTCAGTCTTCCTCTTTCTCTTCCTCATCATGAATCCTATCTAACCCCGAAGATCTTCCACTCTAAGCCCAGCGAGACCCCTAAACCCCTCTTTGGAACCCTTCGTGTGGCATTGAAGGACCTATCGGACGTCAACGATACAAATCGGATCCGGAATTTCATGCTGATCCGCCCTTCTGATCATCAAGGTAAGATCCGAAATTTTGTGCGGATCCGAAAATATTTCAAAAAGGTAAAGAACAAGGTGATTTTGTTGATTTTGGCTGGGCTAACATTGGAAGCTTTGATAACCTTGATCGAATACTTAGGTAAAGCACAATGTCTGTTTCTTACTTTTATCTTTTCTAAATTTTTTGGAGGTTTTATCTTTTTTCTCGTTTGAGTTGCACAACTGTCAGCTGTTAGAGATTAGTGGTTTATCTATACTACTTGCCTCAATGAAGCAACTTAAGTAATTTCATTCTTTATGTTTAAGAAATTTCATTTTTATGTTTGCTTTGGTAGACCAATTTGACAATGATGGGGAAGAATGCTATGGCAAACTCTCCACTTTCCATTAGTAATGTCGCAGAACCACATGAATTGGAAGATAAGGTTCCTCTTCTCCTTCTTCCTTTTGGTCTTAATGTTTAAGCAGCCAGTAAACTGTCTGTGCTTTTCGTTTCCTGCTTCAAGTTTTCTTGGATGCAGTGAACACTATATTTTATGAGATGAGTTTGGAAAGATAAAACAACACAAGCTAATTGGTAACTTTTGCATTTGTAAACATTAATTTTGAACTCTTAATGCCTTCTCTGTTTAGATGTTGCCAGCCCTTTAGCCTTCTTTTATGTTGGTATGTTTCAAAAAATAAACTTTTAGTTTCAACTGGCTATAGTTGAAGTTGACTTAGGAGCATAGCCTTGTACAACCTAAGTCTATATATGCTCCTTTCACTAACTACTATTTATTGGCATACAACTGTCATTAAATTACTAATCAACAGTCAATGATATTTGTTTTCAGTAGTTTGATGAATCCTATCTAGCCTAAATAGTGGTAGTTCTAAAGAAACATAGTTCTATTTTGTTTTATACATTTGTGTCCTTTTACTGTTGATCTTTAAGATGGATAGGAATAAGAAATACTTTCATCGGTTTGCTAGCATCTATGGTTATATAGCTAAAATTAAAAGCTGAGAATGATATTGCTGGCCGTGATGATTACAGCAATTATTGCGTGGACAATTGAAGGCTGAATTGTGGGGTATGTTCAGCTCTTTCTTAGTTACTAATTTATAACTTTGTGTTTGTATGTGATTTCACGCTATGTATATGTGTACATCATCTATGTGGGAATTTGAATGGCCTGCCTTGAAGAAGAAAGATTGATATTTTAGTATCATGTTTACAGGAAATAAATGTTTGTTTTTGTCATTTGATGGTGTTTTCAGGAATGAAATGGTTAGTATAAGAAGATATGGGGATATAGTGAGTTAAGAGTAACCAACAGTGAAGTTGTATTATAGAATTAATTGAAAAGGGATTAAGTCTTAATGTTAACTATATAAGGATTTTATTTGATCTTTATATAAATTTTGACAATTGGATAATAAAGTATATATAATCATTGATTTGTCATGTTTGTAGAAGTTAATCAAAGGGAATTTTAGAGTACCTATTTAATGAAGTAAATAAGCATCTAATAAGTATATTCTAAGGTAATTCTCATCAAAGAGATGAGTACATACTTTTCTGAGGTTTCTATGTATTTCCTTTTTCTTTTTGAATGGTTGATGTGCATCATGTTTTGGTGCTTCTGTTGATAAATTCTTGGAACTCATTTGTGCAGTTGTGTATCTGGATGCTGCAGAATGCTTTCAACTTCACTTTCTCGCTAATTATTGGCTTTAATATATCCCCAGAAAACTATAAAAAGAAAGAAAAAAACTGACGTACCAAGAAAAAGTTGCAGTCTTTAGTTTGAAAGAAAAACTGGGCAAAATCAAGAAAGAAGCTTTAACAGCATTAGTAACACCATGTTTATGGGTTCTTCTCCTTTTTGAGGTGTTTATGATTTAACTATCTTTTTCTACCTCTATTATTTGCGTCTCCCATCTCTTTTATTTCTCTGCAAATCAAACCATAACACGCCCACAAATTTTGCTCCACTTTGGTGTATAAAGCAATTGAATTCACAGATTTTGCTTCACTTTGCGTCATACTTAGGAATTGTGCATTGAATTGATTTGATTTTTTTCCTTTTTTCTTTTTTTAATTAATGTGAATTCGAATTCGGGTATATCTGGCAAGTTTCACTTCATGAGCTATGTATTTGTTTTAGAACTACAATATTTTATTTAATTATAAAATTTTGGAGTTTTGTTGACCTTTTGGGTTTGTCATCTGCATTGTGTTTCTTTCTCCAAGTTTCTTCATTTTGTTATTTTTATTGCTTGTTTTTGACTCTTGGTGATGAACATGTGATAAAAGAAAGGTATTTGCTGTAAACTTTATACATCTTGCAGCTGTTCCCCAATCACAATTCTTTGGCTTGAAACCTTCTAAACCTTGGAGAGATTATGGAGTTGAGAAGTATGACATTGGAACTGGATTTGGACATTTTGGCATCGCGGTTGAGGATGTAAGCTCTTGGCAATAAGTTGGATTGTTATATTTAAGTTTTCCATTCTGAAGATTTAACATCATAATATGTCGTCATTTTGCTGTCTTTAGTTTCCTATTTATTGTAACTGTTTTTGTTCTTTGCTTTTGTATCTAAGACCATTAACTGAAGTGCTGAACCATAACAGTTGTGAATTAGATTTAATTAGTATGTTCTTTTAATTAGGTTGCCAAGACCGTGGAGCTCATAAAGGCTAAAGTTGCCAAGACTGTGGAGCTCATAAAGGCTTTATCCTCTTCAATTTGTCTCCTAATCGATCAATTGGTATTCAATATTATATAATTCGCACTAAAATAAGATTTAAAATCTGAAAGTGCCCAGATTTTTTTAGTAACTTGATTGTCTTTTTCTAATTTTAAATAACTATTAGCTTTAATTTTAATAATTATTGCTATGATTTTCAAATGCTTTAATAATTGTTCAGCCTCTCGTATTATCTAGACTTTTCATTAATCCACTTCAGTCCCCTTAGTTTGACGTAATGATCATAAAATTAATATTCATTTTATTTTGATTGTTTCTGAGAATTATCCGCATAATTGACAATGGAGTCAAATGGCTTTAGAGCTACATGGAAGAGTGCATTATCCAATTTAAGGTATCTTATTAGTTTTGTCTGAAATTTTGCTTCACTCTGATGCAGTCCAGTTGCTAGAGCTTTATTTCTCTAACATAGAAGAATATATTTATAACAAAATTATCTTTGTTATTCCTTCATAATTTTTTTTGTGTTTCCACTGAAAATACTACAGACTCGGCATCCAACCTCCTTGTCCATCACCACAGGCCCTGGATTTGCCAGAATCAGCTGTAAAACAACCATTCTCCAGGTTAGTAAAGCTATCATTTGCTTCTTTATGCTATATGCAGTCTTACAGTTAGATTGGTTTTAAGAAAAGGTGGCACTGTTCATTTTTTATAACCTGAACATTTTTTCTTCCCGAGGCTCTTAAAAATTTATTTGTTCAAGACAAATCTGCCAATTGCTAAAATATATGAAAACTGAGAAACTAAAATGGACAAGTGTATGAATAAATCCAAATTTATTTCATCATCTTATTCCTTGATTCATTAAATCCTCTATTTTGTACCTAAATTCATTGAAGAATTTAGGCAACAAGCAGTTCGTAGCAGCCAAATTTCTTTGTAAGAATAAGTAAGCAGCTGGCATCCTCAATGCATAATCATTATTCATATTAAAGGAAGGCTATGTTTCTCGGTAAAAGCTGGGCACTTTACAATACAAAAGTAATTCATCCTTCCATAACGATACATTTGCTGGAAGAAATATACACACAACAGTCAATCAATGGGGCTTCTTCAATCTGTAAAATTTAAAACCAAAAAAAAGTACGAGAGAAGAAGGGGGCACCTGCAATTCAAGCAGCATCCTTCCAAAGAGTCGATGGAGAATTAGATGAGTATGTCTTGACTAAGTAAAACTCTTGAAATGACTAAGTCCATTGTTTTTGGATGTTTAACTGTGTAATCTTAAGTGAGTTGGCTATTGATTTTGAGTATGCATAAGTGAAAGTAGAATTTTTTTTAAGGTAGTTGACCTTGTTTCAGAAAGCTTATTTTGTTAATTTTTTTTATTATATATAATATAGAGAAGGAAATGGACTAATTAAATGTAATAAATAGCATATGCACAATATCAGTTAAGAACTATGTTCTGATTTCTAGACAACGGGAAGTTTGAGATTTAATATCTCAAGTTTGAACCAAACAAAAATAAGAGTCTTTTGCCATTAAGGTATAATGGTTTAAAAGAAAAACAAGAGTTGTACAAAGAAAAGTTTTGAAGAAAAAGAAAAGTTCTTTATATTAATTATTTGGATCATTTCTATATGTATGCTTCTGCTAGAACATGAATTGTAGTTAAGGTACGTTGTATAACTTGAAGTAGGTAACATAGGACACTCTCGAAGCTATTTAACAGGTTGTGAATGGTGCACCTAACAGATTCACATGCTAGATTATATAAAATTGATTTCGTATATGGTTTTATATTGTATATTATGCACTAACAATTATTTGGATCTAATGGATCATGAGGAGAATGGGGATTGAAATGCCTCATATGTAGTTTTGGCTTAATTTGCTGCAGCTTATCACAGACATTACAACGTTGACGAGACTGTTTAACAAGACATCAGAAGCTTTAGGAGGTTCACGTGCAAATCCAGCTAAGAAACGTGAAATAGAAGATAATTCGAGGAAAATTGGTGCCTTGTTTGCCAAGCTTAACTGTGGGGATATATCGAAAAATGCTTCTGATAAGCTTGTTCAGTTGTGCCAATCATTAGATAAAAATGATTTTAGCACGGCCCTGCAAATCCAGGTATGGTATTAGAAATTTGGAGTCCTTTATGTTGACTGTCTAATTAATGCGTACCCAAGAGATAGGTGATGGGTTCTTTCTGCATTTGAACAGGTACTGCTTACAACGAGTGAGTGGGATGAGTGCAACTTCTGGCTAGCAATACTCAAAAGAATGATCAGACAAGGTAGGGTGCGAGTGTGAGATCAAGTTAAAACTCAAGCTATCTTAATTAAAGAAGTCTAGTTATAGATCGATTTCTTTGTAGGTACTCTTTGCTTGATATGTCGAGTGTTGTCCAACTGTAGGGTTTTGCTCCTCAGACGTTGATGGTTAAATCTTCTTTTATGCCTGGATTGAATTTACTCTATTTGGCCTACGACTGTCTCTTTATTAGGCATTCAGTTTTCAAACTGCATGTTGAATAGCTTCCTTAGCTGTGTAGATAGTCATGTTTAATGTCGTTATGTTTTCGCACTATATGTTTGATAATTATTTTAATTAGATGATATTGTTAACGTTAATTAGTACGATAATATTTATTATTTTATTGTTCAATGAGAGATTGAGGATAATATTATGTAATGTTCTAAATTATTTTTTATATACGGATATTTTGGAACATATTCTGATTTGGAATAAATATATGTTTGTATGTGTGAGATCATTGTTATGTACAGATTGAAAATAAATAAATAACAATTATTAAAATATAGTAAAAAAATCAATTATGCAATAATTTAGCGACGAATTTGCGACAGAATAATGTCACTAATATGTAATAGATAAAATTTAAGAAATAATTAGCAATCATATTAGCGACAAATAATTGTCGCTAACGTTTATAGTAAATTTATAATTAGCGACGGAAAAGTAGTCGCTAAATATTATTATAATAATTCTGCTACTAATTGTGAATATAAATTAGCGACGAAAAAAATTGGTGACGAAATTTTTGTCGCTAAATTAGAGACCTATTTTGAATTTCATTGCTAATGTATTCGCGACTGATTTCTGTTAATTAGCGACGGAAACAGTTTTTTTGTAGTGATAAATGGTTGATGTTTAGCTTTGATTCTGATGTTTGTATCTCTTGTAACTTGGAAACCAGCAAAAAACATCGAGGGCTTGAAGCAGCTTGTCCAAGGAGCCTGCAATTCTTTCAACAGAGGTATGCTATTCTGAAAAATGTTCCTATATATCTAATTTCTTGCTGGAAGCCATTATTTGCTTTCTTTTGCTTTAAACATATTTTACATGATCAAGTTTTCAATAGATTATTTTATGTGCAGGGTAGAGGTTTCAATGTACAAATCTATTATGTGGAGGATTTATATGTAAAAATCCAAATTTTAGGCTTTCAAAGTTGTTGGTCTAATAAAGATATCTTGTGTTTATGTTATTGTATTAGCCTTCAAGCTTTAAATATTTAAGTTTTTTTATTGACAGTAGAAACAACAGCAACAAATAGGCAATGTAACAGTTTAAGGGTCTGGAAATCAACGGTGAGATTCTTTAAATTAGGTAAGTGCTTAAGAAAACAAGAAGAAAGGCAATTTAGGTAACCTAACTTTTTCCATCTTAATTTACCTTTCAAATTTCTATAATTTTAATAGAGTCGAAATTCCATGTGAAAAATATTAATATTTAATATTTAGTCATATCAGATAAATATTATTACATTAATTACTAGCAGTTATTTAACATTTATGACTTTATTCAAAAATATCATATAAGTACTTTGAGCTACATCAAATTAATTATCTAAGTTCATATATTGAATTTTTTTTGATATATTTATTTTAATATACTAGCTCGAATTTGAGAGTTTTTTTATATTGAAAACTTTTATGCTTTTCTTTTGAAGTGACTGAAGTTAGGCAGGTATCCTATGCAGCAAATGAGGCCAAAATTTTGTAAGTTTGTTTTGTTATTATTTTTTCTTTAATGAAACATATTGAATAGTCAAGTCTAAGTAGGGCAGTGCTTGATCTTTCTTTTAAGTATGCTTCTTTTAGACAATGCATAATATCTATTAAGTTAGTGTTTAATTCAATTTACATGTTTTTATATGTATATAGTTATAATGATAATGTCATATTTTTAAGAAGATTGAATCATAGCATTGATATTTTAAAGGTTAGATATTTTAAGAATATTTGATAAAATTTTGTTAGATAATTGTTCTTTCATCGTCTTAAATTTTGATGGGGTGGGTTTTCAAAAAGTTTAGAGTAGGAAATTAATTGCTAGTGCCTGTGATGCTACTTTCTACTTTGTTCCCATAGAAATTACTTATATAAAGTTAATAACTTACCTGGTCTTGGTCTTTCGCTATGAATTTAGGGATTTGAGTTAACATTCTTTTGGTTTGTACTTTCGATTTTGTAATGAAAATTCTGACTTAGTTTTATTGATTAAATTTGTCTCTTTAAATAGAGGTTACAAGATTAGAAATATTTAATAAAATAGAAATTATATTTTAATCAGGAATTATAGATTCATTCTGATCAGGAAATAAATTACTGATTAGGAATTAAAAATTCTGTAGGTAAATTTACCGACGGAATTATAGAATTATAATTCCGTCGGTAAATTTGCCAACGGAATATAGTAGACCGTAGGAAAATTTGCCTACGGAGCTATAATTTCGTCGGTAAATTTTGCAAATTACGACAGTTTTTGGTCTGCACTTCCCAAAGGAATTAACGACGGATGATATATTCCGTCGGTAAATATACCTAACGAAATATTTCCGTCGGCAAAAGTGTCAACAACCAATTTTCTAATGCTACTTTCCGTCGCTAAATTCCGTCAGCATTTTCATTTCTCTATGGAAATGTACTCATTTCCGTCGGTAATGTTTGCCGGGAAACTAAATTTTTCTTGTAGTGTTTCCAATCCAACCAATAAAAATTTAATCATTGCAAAAAAAAAAAAAATGAATTACTCATAATATTTGAATCTAAACAACATAAATAATAAATCCTTAGAAGGAAAAAAAAGTCAAAATTGCGAATTTCAAAAAAAGATAAATGAAAAATAAAAAATCGTTTTTGGGATAGGGTAAATTATTTGAAAATGTTTTGATAGTGTTTAAAAATAAGAGAATTATTTTTTAAAAAAAGAAACTTTAATTTAATAGACAACAATTAGTGCTAAATATAAAAAATTTGGAGGAGAATCCAACCAAATATGAAAATCAGGCAAAGAAGTCAAATCTCTAGCTAGAATATGAGCTATAGAACTCGCTGATCTTTTAGCAAGTACAAACCTAATATTTGTTAAAAATGAACGCAAGCTAATACAATCATCAACTATAAAACCCAAATCAGAGCCTAAACGAGAACTCGAAACAAGAATTTGGACAATAACTTGAAAGTTAGATTCAATAAGAACACTATTCATATTCTATGGTTTAATCCAACAGATTGCTTCACGTATGACAAAACATTCAACCAAAGCAGGAGAAGTGACGCCATGCAGAGGGCTATTACCTGCTACTACAAAAAAAAAAACACGTTAATTTCATCTTGAAGAATAAGTGAAAAACATGCTGTATTCTCAACTTCGGACAATCAGAAAAGTTCATAAAGAAACCTCTTACAAATCCACATGAAGAACGAGACGAGCAATTCTTGGCTAGAGGACAGCAAAGTAAAGTATGAATACTAGTTTCATCTCTAAAACCACCGAACCCACACAAAGGATCAAGATTCAATTTTCTAGAACAGAGCATAGAATTTGTGTGCAGACAATTGGTGCTTACTCTCCAAATCTTGTTGAGAATCTTTGAAGGCGCATTCAGCTTCTGCAACTTCATTCAAAAAGATTTTTGGACTATTAGAGAATTCTTAAAAGTTATTTTTAAAAATATAAAGTAAAAAAAAAAAAGAAAAAAACTGGCATATTTTTATGCAAATCCCATTTATCAATCAAGTTGTTTAGCATTTACCAGACTTCTGACGTGAGTGATTTTGTGTTCAATGCGCACATTTTTACGAACACTTTTTTTCTTTCTTTCTCAACAAGCTAAACTTAAGTTCAAATCGAAAAACGAATTAAACTGATCGATTTTTCTAATTTAGTTCGGTTTTAGATGTTAAGAAATTTTGATTTTTTTGTTTGGTTCGGTTTTGAGAGGAAAAAATCGAACCGATCAAAATTATATTTAATTAGGTAATTTTTTGAATTTTTTAATTAAATAATTATTTTATATATATAAATTATCTTATTTTGAGTTGCAAATTATATGAGTATATTTATCAATTATTAATATCTATTTTTTAGGTGATAATTTGGAAATTTAACGGTTGAATTAAAAATCGATTGAATGAAAAAAATTTATTTAACGATTTTTGTTGTATTATTTATTATATATTTTGGAATTGTAACTTTAATTTGGACTTTTATTTTGTACAATTTGAATGTTTTTACTTTAGTATATTATGACTTGTAATTTTGTATAATTTTTAGATATAATTTTTTTATTTTTTTTAAAAATAATTTTAATTTTCGATTTTTTGATTAATCAAACAGAAAAAATCAGTTCAATTAGTATTCGGTTATTTAAATAGTTCGATTTAATTGATAAAATTATAAAAAATTTAATTTTTAATTCGGTTATTGAATCAAATCGAATTGACAGTTGCACACCCTAGATAAGCTGAACCAGCATTCAAAATGGTTACAAGATGACTTGGCAAAAACAGGATAAGATTGAAACTTTATTTTAGAATAATGTTGTTGCTGTAGCAATTTCACCTTGTGGCTGTAGTTTAGTGGTAAGAATTCCACGTTGTGGCCGTGGAGACCTGGGCTCGAATCCCAGCAGCCACAGTTTACAAATTTTTCATAAAAATTGTTTTGGGCCACAGTAATGGATCCTTTGGGCTTTTTTTATTGAAGAAATTACCTCAGATGTCAAGTTTTTTTTCCTTTTTTTTTCAAAAAATACAACCCTCTCCTCTAATTTTTCCTAAATTTTACTTTTTTAATTTTTGTTTTCAAAAATACAATTTTTTTTTACTTAAATGAAAACTCCTATTTACTAGTTGTTCGTTAAGTAAATAACGAATGGTCTTTAAAAAATTGAAGAAAATCCGAAGTCAGCCTCGAAAATTAAAGAAAATTTAACTCAAGCACAAATAAGATTGGAAAATCGAATCAAGGCTAAAATGATAATAAATATACAAAAGAAACATTGTATCACATTATATTAATTTTATATTATCATTTCCTGAAACAAATTAAGCTAAAATGAATGATACACAATAAAGTTTGCTACTTTAATACATCTAAAGAAGCAACAATAAAGTTATTAATGCCTAGTTGAAAAATCCTAATTTCAATGAACAGAATGTTTTTCTATTCTCTCATATTTATGTAGAGATTATAAAAGTAGATGTCACATTGATTAAAGATATGATTCAAGGAAAATCAACATAATTATTAGAGCATAAAAGCATGGCCTTGTAGTTGACTTCTTAATTGTAACATCATGATCCAACAACACTGTTGGTTCTGGTGTATAGTCCATTGGTTCAATTTGAAAAGGTGGGATTAAATCACGATCCCAACAAACAAAGTAGACATCTCCATCCAAGTCACTTCCCGAACATTCATTTGGATGTGGTTTAAGATGATAATTCATATTTGATGTTAATATAAGAAAAACGGAAGAAATACAAAATGAAATTTGGAGAGAGATTAAATAGATAACAACCTGTGGACAAAATTTGCCAAGAAGGAGAGAAGTTGGTGTCGCTAGAGAGGGAGTAGCCGTTGACCGGTGGAGTAGCGGTGGATTAACGGAAATCTGGAAATTAAAGGAAAATAAAATAATACGAAATCTGGAAAGTGAGAAAATAGGACAGTAAGAAAGATGGGAAAATAAAGTGGGTTGTATTTTTGTTTTAGTAATATGTAAAAGTTGTATTTTTGTAAATAAAAAACTTAAAATGTTGTATTAATGAAAGAAGAAAAGAAGCTAGTTTCTTTTTTGTTATTTATTTATTTATTTTTTTTTGTGTATAGTTATGTAAAAAGCCCTTATTATTTATTAACGGAGTAGATGGGTCTTACCTGGGCTTCTAACTTGAGTGTACAATTGCCTTCGTGTGCAATACGCCCATTTTTGCAAGTTTTTCACCGTTCTCAACTCTTTATGTATTTTTTATATTTTAAAATTGTGGAGTCCATGTTGTTCTCCACATTTTATATGCACTTCTGTCGGCAGTATTATAATTTAGACTTGAAGACTGTCTCAGCTTAATTTCTAAATCCATAAAGGCAGGAAGGTTAAATGAACCTTTCAAAGATAAATAAATCAATACGCTAACCTGATGAAGTATATATGTATATTCTACCCAATTCAAATATAAAATTAAATACATCCATTCAATATTATAATTAAGTAACACTAGATTTGAATTTGAAGACAATTGCTTATTGCACTTGAATTGAAGAATACTTTACACCTTGCAGTGCATACATCGAATTAAGATTACGAATGGGTACATAAAGCATGAATTTTAGATGAAATTTCATACAAATTTATGTGCTTTCCAGGATTCTCCCATTGAACAAGTTCCTCAATTCCCTTCTCAATCTCTCTTACCTCCTTAATCAAATTATTCAAGCAAAAACCTAAAGCACCCAAATTTAACACCATCTGGCTTTTCTCCTTCTCTTCTTTAATTTCATTTAATTTATTTACAACTTCTTTAGAATGTTGGAGATAAGAGCTCATTATGCTCTCAATTTCTTGTTCGCCGTTAGAACCCGAAATCTTAAAAATATTCGGGTTTGGGAATTTTCCCAATTCCGGATCATAAGAAATTTTTTTATCTTCAAGAAATGATAGAGATTTCATCAAACTCACATCCTCTAAACATTTGATTAAAGAACCAACCATTTCCTTGAAAATTTGAAGGTCGTCCTCTAATTTATTTACACATTCTTTCCAAGAATCTCCAAATTTTTGTGATTCTTGTTCAAGGAATCCAAATGCATGGTCACTAAAAGCTAATAAATCCACCAAATTTGACAAACACCCAGAAAGCTTACTATAGCAACCACTATGAAAAGGCAAAAACCAGAAGTTGGGTTCCACATCAGCTTCTTCTACGAATTTCTTTAGCTCACTAACTTCCAAATTTAGTCTCCTTTGGTTCACTACCAAACTGGCTTTATTGGCTTCAAAGCTTAATGAGCCAATGCAAGCAGACACTGAACCTAAGCTCTTACTAAGTTGAGCTTTAGCCAAAGAAGCTCCTCTTGTGGGTTGCAGCAAAAGCTCCACTACAATTGAGCAAAATAGACCAATGAAAGTTTCAGTAATTCTTGCTATGGCAAATTCAGTTTCTGGGCCAAAATTTTTCCTACCCAAAATTAACACAGCACCAATTGCTGCAGAAACTCCGCCGGCTTGGCCATACATTTTGCTACGCCTTAAAAAACTGGTCACAATGAACCAAGGAAGGAGTGATAAGAATCTTATTGGCAAGAACCTTTCAAAGACAAAACAACCTAGTACTCCATAAACTGTTCCTAAAACTGTCCCTTGTGCTTTAACATTGGCAACTCTGAATGTTGCTTCCCTTCCTGCGGCAAAGCCAATGGCTACTGGCAATCCTGACCAGAAACCATTTTCTTTGCTGTATAGCAATCCGAATAGCGTTGCGAAGCCTAAAGAGAGAGAGCATTTCAATGCTGGCATTAGCCTTTTGCTACTTAAATTCAATTTGAAGAAAGAACTTTGCTTGCTTGAAGTGCTTGGTCCTTCATTTTCTTGCTCCGGAATGGAAGGTTTTGGGGATGGTTTGCAGTGAAGGAGTTTGATGCAAAATAGGAAGAAAATAGAGGACAAATCCTGGGGATTTGTTGGCATTGTTTGAATAGTTTGGAAGGATTCAATTATGTTTTCAGCATTTGATTCAGACACATTTAGTGAATCACTGGGCAAAGAATTCTTCATTTGTTTAAGTGATAGGCTAACATGCTCCTCTAATTTTAGACTCTCTTTGTTCTCTTCTAATTCCATCATTCTTACAGGAAATGAAGAGATACTATTTAAAGCCATTTCCATCCCTTTTAAGGGTATTTCTATTTCTTGCAATTTCTCCCCAGAATTCCTGTAATAAGGCCTAAAAAATTTAACTGGAATTCTCTCCCATTTCGTGCTTCCCTGTTCACAATTCAATAAACATATTACTCGTACATGCATATATAGTAAAAATTAAAATATGTTTCTTAATTAATTAACAATCGTTTGCAACATAAGTAAAAGTTAGGTGTTAAAATCGTAAAATGCTTTTAGTTTGGGAATTAAATTGAAATATGAGTAAAAGTTTAAATATAAATTTATAATTAACCTAAAATATTTATATGAATAATTCTTACTTGGTAGCGTTTAATATTGTGGAGAAGTTTGGTTCCAGCAACAGCCAATGACTTGGCCTGAGAAATAGATGATAAGGCTACTGCACTATCTTGTTCACAGAATGCCTTCACATATAGCTTCAGCCTCTCTGAAGCATTTTCAGCTAACAGCTTGCAATTCTCTTTCACCTGCAACAAAAAATAAATAATTAATGAAAGTTCCTTCTACTATATATATACTAAGAGTTTATGATCCAGGGCTTGGATTCAATGGTTATGTAAGTCAACATAATTTTCTTGATTAACGTGATGTTAATTAATCGATAATATGTTCCGTATTAATTTTTATATATCATGTGATACAAATATAGTGGTCATTATTTTAATTAAATAATTTTAGTTAATAATTCTTTCAACAATATGTAAATGCACTCTTGATATTTGGTAAACTGTGCATGTTATGTCATCCACTGTAATATATCTATAGTACTGCATCAATATATTTAAATGTTTACTAATTACAATACACGAGATACATATTTACTGCACAAATAAAACTATAAAATAAATTACTGGGAGAATAATAATTACCTCAGAACAGGCTAAGCTTGGATAGGGTAAGAGCAAGGCAAGAACAGAAGCTAAGACTCCAATGGCGGTACTAGCAGCAACATGCAAAGGATGCATAATAGCCTCTGTACGGACACCATTGATATAAGCTATAACATACACAATAACAATTTGACCCAACGCTATTCTTTTTGCTATCAATCTAGTCCCTTCAGGAACCACCACCATAAATCCACCTAAACCCACCGCTATAGATATGGTGGCGCTGGTGAACCGAGCCGGACCTATCAACCACAGGCTCAACATGGCTGGACCCAGGCTCTGGAATGTGGCGTACAGGGCTAGCCAGCAACCATGAATAGCATCACCTAGTGTTGCATCGGTCACTATTAGTATTACACACACATAGGAGAATGCAGGGAATGATATCTGACGGTGGATAGAGGCCGGACCGTAAAGGGTTATGCAACCCACTAACGTACATGCCAGGGCGGTCCTTAAGGCGGAGTTAAAGCACCACCGCCAGGCCGCCCTTGCTCGGCCTGCCAGATTGTTTGGTTGGGTTGCCATTGATATTGCAAAGGAGAAACTAATATTCAACCTGTATCAGAATTCGAAACTTCACAGCTTCGATTGAAAATTGTTATTATTATTATTTTTTTTTTATGTATGTATGTATGTATGTATATAGCTTAGTAGAATAAGAAGCAAAACTTAAGGCGTAGAAATGTTGTGAGGGGTTAGGGGTGATATAGTGAGGGGTTTTTATAAGAAATGAGAGAGATCCAAGCGAGAATTTTAGAGCCAAGTATGGAGTATGATGGGGCCCATTTGATGGGGTGATGTAAGAATTCAAGTTTTAAGTTTTTTACTTTCTAGTACTAGGAGAGGGTACTTGATCAAGGAATAGTAATTTTATGGAACAAAGATTTTTCTTTTGCAGAATTTAAAGAATGGCTCAGCTTCATTAAGAGCCGACTTTATGGCTTTGCTTTAGACAACTTGGCCAGCAAAATGGCTTACTTTGGTTTTTTTTTTTAATAATGTTAAAAAAAATATTTAGGAGAGGTGGGTGTGTTTGAAAATAATTAGAAGGAGTGGGGTTGTTTTGAAAAAAGCAGTGAATACGTGCAAACGCGTGGTGGAAATCACATCTGAAGACGTAGGAGCCAGCAACATCCTCCATGTGAAGCCGCGCCTCCTCCAAGACGCCACGTGTCATCGTGCTGCTAAAGATGCAGCCATTGACTGCGTCGTCAACGTCGAGCTGGCCCCCTTTCCACAGTTGCCACGTGTCGGCCCCCTCCTTCATTTCACTTCATTTTTTTTCACTTGCATTGTCAGCCTCTGTGCTGTCAAATTAGCCTGACCGGAGAGGAGACTAAAAAATCCGACCCTCCCTCCTTCATTTCACTTCATTTTTTTCACTTTCCTTCTCTTCTCTTTCACTCTTTCATTTTCATAGCTTCACCATCATCTCATTCTACATTTCATTCTTCTTCCATCATTTAAATCGTTCATATATATATATTGAAGAGTTGATCTCAAAGTAATATTAGGTAAGTATAATTTATATAAATTTATTTAAATAAAATTATTAAATACTTAAATTAAATATTATTATGGGTTGTGTAGGTTTTTTTTGTTGATTATTTTGAAAACAAGAAGAAAAAAAAGACAAGTACACACTTTAATATAATATAAAAAATTTTATGTTCATATTTAAATTTGATGTTAGTTTTATGTAAAATATCGCAATACGGTGACATATAGAAATAAAATATATATTTATATTATAATTTTATTGAATTTTAAAGAAATGAATGTATTATTATTTGTGAAATATGTTCTAAATGTAAATCGAAATTTGTATTATTAAGTGAAATATATGTTTAGTTGTGGACGAAATGCGGGTTAGGTTAAATTTATATAAATATTGAATTCGTTAGTATAAATATTCATGCATGTACTTAGTTTATAATATAATATTATTTGTGAAAATAATAATACAATTTGGAAAGTTGCATGTACAAGGACTAATTGAACTAGAATAGTGTGTTATAATATTTTATATTTTTGTGTCGTATTTAAAAATTATCATAATAAATGAGAAAAATTATATTAAAAAAGGAGAATATGTTATAATAAAAATAAAAAAATTCGTAGTATGTTTTACAATTATATGGTATATTTTCTGCGATTAAATTTTGATATATTATATAACTTATTTATTATGTAGTAAATATATTATTGTTATGCGAAATTTATTTGTTTTAAATTTACAGTTAATTAGTAATAATAATTTTTTTACTTTCACACGTAACACATGCTGGGGTATTTGCACATAAATAAAAAATGGAACCTGTTAGAAGACGACAATTTATTAATCCGGAACCGTACGATGATGAGCTTTTGATGCTGAATGGCAAGCACCGAGCTGATGCGATTTGGAACGGAGTTGTAAGATTTTTCTCAATGAAATATTAAATAATAAATAATTTTAAAATATATACTATATATATATTTATTTGTTAAATTTTATTATTTTAGGTTGAACACCAAGTCTTGTTTGCATGTAGAGCTAGTGTTGATAGTCACTATAGGAATATTGATGAAAGAATTATACCTTACCTTCATTTATCAGGTTTCTATGGTGTGTCTCAGATCGGTAGTATGACTGTTAATGCTTACATGATGACTACTCTTGTAGAGAGGTGGAGGCCAGAGACACATACTTTCCACCTTTCAGTTGGTAAAGCTATAATAACTCTGCAAGATATATAGGTATTTACCGGATTGCCTGTGGAAGGATGTCCAGTTACAGGGCATTTAAACCATGACTTTCCTGAACTTTACAGTCAGTTGTTGGGCATTGTTCCCCTATTGAAGAAATTAGAGGACTAAAATTAAGAATGTCATGGTTGTCTGAAAATTTTAATCACTTACCGGCCGATGCTACAGACTACCAAATACAATACTTTGCCCGTGCTTGGAATCTGCGTTATATTGGTAGACTATTATGTCCTAGCCAAGTTAATAATTATGTTCATTTTATGTGGCTGCCGTTATTGGAGAATTTAGCTGAAATCGATAAATATAGCTAGAAATCAGCAGTTTTGGCATGGCTATACAGGGAGTTATGCCGGATGACCCGACCTGATGTAAATGGACTTGGCGGATATCACCAGTTAATCTAAATGTGGGTATGGGAAAGACTCCCTCAATTTAGGCCAACTTTTATTCACAGAGTTAATGTAAATCAGGGCAAACCGTATGGTGTTAGGTAAAATTAATTTTATGATTTGTAATTTTAAAACATTTTAGTTTTATTTTTTTAAAAAATATGCTGACTAAGTTCATAATTTATTGTGTAACAGGTGGCGAGCCCGATTGAATTTAAGAAACAATAATAATAAAAATGTTAACAACTTTCGAGAGGCATTGGATGTGCAACGCAATGACCAGGTTTATATTTATTATAATTGAGTTAATAATGTTAAATTAAAAATAATTAATTTCTGCAAATATGAAGCTGATTATTAAATTAAATTTGTAGATGGTGTGGGAACCGTATAAAAATGTGATGCACTTGTTGCCACAATATTGTACTAGTGGATGTGCAAGCTGGAGATCTGTAGTGCCACTAATATGTTTTAATATTATTGAGTGGCATCAACCCGATAAGTGTATGAGAAAATTTGGCATAGATCAGCCGATTCCTGGCCCTCCATAAAAAAATAATGAGGTGCGTTCTGTTGACTTGAGGGGCCACCCAGAGCAAAATTGGAAATTGAAATTTTCAACATTTATCTATGAGTGGCACAATATACATAACCGGGTTATTACGGGTCGTGTTCTAAATTACCCATTGCATCCCAGATCACAATATATGCAATGGTATATTCAGCGGATAAGAAGGTGGATAACTCTTGTTGGAGTAACATTGGGTTCATCGGTATGTGGTATTATTGTTTATATATTTTTTTAACTTATATTATTGATGACTGTTAATATATTTTAATTTTTTTTGTAGGCTGATGCTGCGGAACGAATATTTCATGAAGGCGATAATATTCGTTTGGCATCTGAAAGCATTCTAGGTGCCGTAGGTGCATATGATAGGATGTCAACAAATTATCCTCGACAACCAGTACCTGATCCTACATATATTCCACCACTTACCACACCATATGAAAAATTTCAAAATACCCCTCATAACAGGAGAGGCATGGTTGAAAGAAGGACGACAGTGTCTTGTATTCCTATTTATCCAGGTGTACACCAAGTTCCCCAACCTATGCCATGTCCATATTTTCCTGAAAATACCTCCAGCTCCATCAGTGTGCCTTCATTCTATGAGAATGTGCAGTATGATGCTACAGCTGGTCTATCTAGATGTCATGATTATGAAGTTGGGCCTTCTGGATCGGGGCCTTATGAGCCTAGGCCTTTTGGATTAGGGCCTTCTGGATTTAATGTTGATCTGAATGTTACCTTATCAGAATGCGATGCAACACCATACAATATTTATGCACAGAGCAGTCATATGAGCTTGCAAAATGAGTTTTTTTAATGAACTTTTTAGTGGTCCAACTATAGTAGAAACTCAAGGTTTAGCGGATTAACCATTATATAGTGATCCTAATGCATACTAGATGGATCCCGATACCCCTATCCATAGCACCACTTCTCGTAGTAGGAGATACTTACTATGTTTTAACTTGTAATATTTCAATAGACATGTATCGTTCATTATTATTTATCTTACAATATTTTTATTAATGTTGCCTCAATTATTATTCATGACAAGTCATCCAATTAACTGTATTAAATATATTGAAGTGCAATAAATTACTAAACATAACAAATATATTTAGTACATTAATAAAAATATGTCAGCTATTGAAATACAAAATTGGAAAGACCAGCACCACTTTTACATGTTTTTTTTATTATGTCCGACATTCCCACAATTGTTGCAACACGTCCCATGACCTCGTTCACGCCTATCCATCTCATTGTGAATATGAGTTATTCTCGGCTGACCTTTTTTCCTAACCAATCCCATATCAGGTACAATTTTTGGCCCATTATACGGTGGCCAATATGCTTTATGTAACATAGGCATGAATTCACCCTCATAACATTTAAATGCTTCGGATATGCTGTAGCAGTTGTAATTGCTTACAAAATGTCACAAACAAAATCTGTAAAAACTTAGTGGTTTTTTCCATATGCTCCTTTCATCTCGAAACAAAACCATTATACCAGCGTGTCTATCTGATATGATGGTAATGCCCATGCGCTGACTTACATACTTTCTAATCATTACCATAAACCAAGCCTAGCTTGATTTATTCTTAGATTTTATGATCGCAAATGCAACTAGAAATAACATGTCATTACCGTCTATAGAATTGGCAATCATAAGAGTCTGTTGAAATTTTTCCGTTAAGAATGTGCCATCGATTAATATAATCGGCTTACAATGACCTAATCCGTCAATTGAAGGTTTAAAACTCCAAAAAAGTCTTTGAAACTGTTTCACCCTTGGATTTTTGGTATCCTGAAGCACAAACTCATATACAGTTCCCGGATTATACTCCTGCAAAGCAAATAAGAACGCAAACAGCCTCCCAAATGATTCAACATAACCGCCAAAAATGGTCTCTAAGGCTCTCATCTTCCCATACCATGCCTTACTATACGATACATCAAAATTAAATTGTTGTTTAATAGCAGCAATAATAACATCAACAGAAAGTGTCGATTTCTTACTTACCATGCCGACTATGCAATTTCGAATTATTTTTTAGCTTAATTATCTGTGATCCATTGAAATATTTCCACCCAAGCATGAATGTGGCCCTCTGAACTTGGTGATGATCCACAATTTACTTATGCCTTTCTTTATTGCCCTTAATCTCTAAATGCACCCATTGTCAGCCTGTGAGCATCTTACTACCTAGTAGTTTGGCTTTGACTCAACTACTCTGAAGTCAACATTCCTCAATATTGAGTACTTTTTCACAGCAAACTTGACATCATCCTTACTGCTGAAAACTAGCCCAGTCAATAACTCAGACACACCATTCTAACTTTGAAATTCAACACCTTCTGATATATCAATTTGGGCTATTTTAAAGTCAATATATGTATAATACTCAGTCAGAAACATAAAATTACCTTGGCCCGTCTCATCACTTGGATGTATTGATGCTAATGGACTGGCATATAGTGTATGTTCTGACCCTTTACCTTCACCTGTTTCAGAGCTATCACTTTCTGCATTCATGTCTGTATTTTCATCTTCCAGATCATCGTTCGGCGATAAGTAATCATTGTTAATTGTAACATCAATGAAATCATCCTCGTCACCCAAATTAATTGCTGTTTCAACCCCACAAACTGCACCAATACTACCAGATATGCGATCATCAAACAAATCACCATCTCACCTACAAACATACTGCCTTGGCTGACTAGGAGCATCTTTCGCTATCTATGACACAGAACGCAATTGATTGACATCTTCAAAATGTGAAACTGAACTTTTGTATCTCATATTAGGGAAATGTGATACATCACTCCTTTGTCTTACTTCTGGTATATGAGATACATAATATCAATGACTAGTCAAATCAATACGCTGACTGTGCTCAGCATTTGTACCCGAGACAAAATTTCTATCTGTGGCACAACTTCCTGACCTATTTCCAAAAATAGATTTGCTTAGAAAATTTCCAACTCTTCTATTGAACGACCGCTGAGGCTGACTCATACTGACATCAGGAATTTGGCTTACTTGACTTCATATATGACCGCTCCTATAATCTACAGATGCCTCCCTTCCAATCAAGTCACCATCCCGTCGACTAATAGATTGTCTTGGCTGACTGTCAACATTGCCTCCCCCAAATTGGAAAAATATTTCAATGTCTTATCGACTTACTGATTGTCTAGGCTGAGTTGGACCTATATCATTCACGTACAATTGCTCAACTATCCTGGTATTTTCCATTTGAAAGCCTTCATTTCTAAACTGATAATTGTTAGCATTCGTAGCTTGAATGGATTCAGCTACACCATCTGCTAATATAATAATTAATTTCACCAATGTATAATATTCATATCTCCTTAAATTATTGTATATTGCATCTACGTCATCATCATCTGCTAAATCCACTGTCATCCAACTTAACGATCCTCCATTCACTACAAGAAAATCAATTTTTAACGACTAAAATTTAGCGAAGGGATAAAATTTCGGTCGTTAGAGACATTTAAGAGCGAAGGGAATTTAATCCGGTCGTTAGAACTGAAATTTCATTATTGTTTAACAAAGGGCTTTTATCCAGTGGTTAAAACGCAACCAATCCGGTTGTTAATGCTCCGAATAAATTTGGGCGGGATTTATTTGGCTCCCAAAATTCATCACTCAATTATTGCATAAAAATAAAAAATAAAAAATAAAAGTTGTAATTACCATCGTCCACCAAAAACGCTGAAGAGTGAAAGCTTCCATTTTGTTCAAAGTTAAAAATGCTGAAAACCTAAATTAAACCTAAATTATCCATTTCTTACTCCCAGGAAAATGAAAGTGAGAAATAACGGTAGTCCAAGATAGCAAAGGCATAGATGGGAGATCCAGCAACGGAGCCAAAAGCTGCGGTTAATCTTCTTGATGGCTCCATATCTCTTGACAATGTCTATTCTCCAAAACCAACCAGATCTCTAAGCTTCTCATCGGGAGACCGGTAGAGGCAGATAGAGAAGAGGGTAGAGAAAAGAAAAGAAAATACAAAGAAGAGCGATGGGGAGAAAAAATATCGGTTCTAAGAATAAGTGAGAGATAAAAGAGAGGCGATAAGGGATGGTGGGGACGCAGTGATGTTGGGCGGCAGCAATTTGGGTGAGGGGCCATGGTTTCTTTCAGCCATTGAGATCGAGAAGGGCAATGTAACAGGGAGGACACTTAGAAAATCCAATCACAGAAAAAAGTGGCATTTTTTCGGGAAGATTACCAATCAAAAGCTGGCTGGAAATCGAATCTATAAAATGGGTGTGCAATTTTGTGATGTTTGGTACTCGTGATTTCTTTTTTAGGAACCTAATGTAGCCGGTTGGGTTTTTCTATTTGATAGGAATCTTTCTTCCATGACTTTGAAACTTGTATACAATAGCATTATGTGCATAATCATTTTTTTTGGGATTTAATGCCCTTTGTTTTGTAATTGTTGTATGTTTTCTGATTATATTCATGAGCAACACCTATTATCATGAAAAGTAGTATTTTAGGGATCAATTGGTGATTTTGTTTTCCTTTTCATTTGAGATCTGGTGTTTGATTTAGAACTAATGATTGTTTTTCTTTTGGTTTTGTTTTGTGTTAACATTCTTTAGTTTGCCTTCTTTTGGTAGGATAGATCTCATCATTCTTATAGAAGTTTCTAGCTCTTATATGTGACATTTTCGTCTGACCTATGAATTACAGGAAACTTGCTCAAAGATCAGAGAGGGTGAAATTTGTTGACCTATATCCAACTGAACCATGGTAAACTGTACTCTTCTTTTGTGCATGGTAAACTTGCAGATACATCTAGAAAATTTAATGGAATTCTTTTACTGAAGCTATAGTGATAGTCGAAAAATGTTTCCAAAATGAATTATCCTTGGCCATGTGACTGAATTTATTAACTACCCGCAACCAGGTTTACTAAAAGGATCTCTCTGTTATCTGTTAAAATTAAAAAAAAGAAGCATCTCTCCGTTCTCTAAGATTATTGAAAAAATACCGGTCACATTAGTGGACCACCTTTTGAAGGCTTTACCTTTTTTAATTTATGGGCTTTGGAGATTTGATTTTTACATTGGAAAACAAATCATTTTATTTGGGTTCTGAAACAAATCAACAATTATCAAATGTTTTCCTTTATTCATCTTGACCTTGTTTGCACCTATTCGAGAATGTACCTTGCTCTTTTTGCACATGTTCAGGAATGTACCTTGCTTTTTGAGTACAAAAATTTCTTTAGCAAGTGCATCATCTTTTTTTTTTGAAACCTTGTTTTAAAAAGGCTTGAGGTTTGTCTCTAACTTGTAGGGTCATCTTCTTCTGAGAACTGATACTTAGTTTTTACAGATATCTCATCTGCGTGGTACTTATTCAGAGCTTGTGGCTTTCATTGAGCGGGTGATTGCCAAGATCTCATCTGGCCATTTGGAATCAGAAGGAAGTAACAATGCTTCTACTGCTCATCATCATAGTTCATCTCAGACTGGCACAGGGAATGGGGAGGTAAATTGTCGTTTGTTTTCCTTCTTGTTTCCTGCATTTATATGATGGCTTGTTAAGTCGCGAAGAAAAGTGTTACACGGTGTTCTTATTTTTGCCATGAATATTAATTATCTTTATATATGAGATATTCTGAAGAAATTTAATAGTAATTTCAGTTGCTATTACCTGAAATAGTGTAATCTTCCTTGAGCTGATGCATCTATGGCTGCAATGGAATATCCTAGTGATGTGCTCTTCTGGAGTAGATATATTTCATAGATATGCAGAGAATTAAACTATTGACCAGTCTTTGCCTATTTGCTTTCTCACAAGTCTACACTATATTTTGCCTGTCATTCCTCATGAAGATGTTGGAGTCGCTGGGTAAAAAAAGAAAATTGCCGGTGCATGTTAACCCTTTTGTTTATAAGTCAATATGTTTTGATTTTAGCTCTAAACTTACAATTTTTTATATACTTTATTTAATAGGAAGATGCAGTCTTGCCCGAGGTACTTGTAAGTTAAATTCTCCATTTCTTAATGTGTTGCAGCTTGAAATTTTCATCTCAATTTATATAATTTTTATAAACTGATTATGGATTTCTATTGGCAATAAACTTTGTTTCATAGGCTCTAATCACTACAAGAAAATCAATTTTTAACTACAAAAATTCCTGTTCCTCTCTATGTATTGCTTTAATTTTAGAGTCTTGACAGTTACCGTGAGTTGTAGCAGGCATGGGCAATTGTTTTGTCTAACTGACCTGGTATCATATTTTCTGCTGTTGGGCAGCTAGTTCTAACTCCCATTTTCAATTATTAATAAAATTGTGCCTTTGAACTTTTTCATGAAAATTAATGCTCTTCTTCTTATTTGTTATAGGTGGATATATTCAGGGATGCTGCAGTTTTGATGGTTAACTACATTGACGAAATTCGATCTCGAGGTTTTGAAGTTGATTACCTAAACATTGGTGGTGGTTTGGGTATAGATTATTTTCATACTGGTGTTGCACTTCCTACTCCAAGAGATCTCATAGACACTATGAGGATCATAATTCTTAAAATTGTCACATGCCACTAATTATGCATATAGCTTTTGTATGCAAATAGGTTATATACTTGATTGATTTATGACTCTGTATCTTGTTTGTTGTTTCAGGTTGACTTGCTTCTTGCTTTCTGTTCACAGATGGGGTTTTCTTCGATAGTGCTTGTTGGACATGATGATGGTGGCTTACTTGCTCTGATGGCTGCACAAAGACTTCAATCATCAATGAATTCTTTCAATGTCAGTTAAATTTCTTGGTACCTTCCTAGCATTGCATTATCAACAACTGAAATTATGTGATGTAGTTATAAAAAAAGGAAAAATCAGCCCATCTCTCTATTGTGTGCTGGAATATGTCAAAGATAGACGGTCTAGGTTTGCCATAAATTTGGGAATTGTAATTTATTTTATCTTTTGGTGTTTGCAGACATCTGTTTATGCTATCTGTTATACTTGTTATGTACTGATGTGCCTGCTTTATTTTGTTTTCCATCTCTTTTAACTTTAAGAAGGATTTAAAAAGAACTTAAAAGAAAGGAATTTTAAGTCAAGACAGAAAGTTACTGAAACTCTAGCAATCGTATACATTTCAGTCAAGTATACTTGAGTGGCTAGTTTATTTTTTGTTTTTGATATCTTTATAGGTTAGTGTTCACTAAGCTTACAATTTTAAGCCAAGACAGAAACTTTGCAGTTGATTATCTGATAATGACTGAGGGCAGTTTTCATTTGGGCATCTCATTGACTTTCTAATTTTCCTATGTGTCTGTTCATCACCTAGGTGACGATAAAAGCTTTGGTAATGCTAAACGTTAGCTTATCAAGAGAGGTGGTTCCGGCCTTTGCTAGGATACTTCTGCGTACTTCACTTGGGAAGAAACATCTGGTTAGGCCTTTACTTCGAACAGAAATTGTTCAAGTGGTGAACAGGCGTGCATGGTATGATTCTACCAAGCTAACAATAGAGACTTTAAACCTCTACAAGGTATGCTGTGTCTCCATGAAGCATAGTTCTACAACTAAAATTGTTGCATTACTAGGTTTTATTGTTGCTTATGACAGAAAGTTGAAGAAGAAAATATAGAATTGAAAAGAAAAATCAAAGTTTATATATGATAGTAAATTCGCACAACTTGAAGCTGCAACTTTTGGTAAACAATCTAATATGCATCATGATCACCATCTTTAAGTGAATCCCAAACAGAGTAAAGCATTTAATAGGTAAGTAAATATGTTGTAGAGTATAAAAAATAATATAAAAAATTCTATAATATTTTTAAAGTATATGACAACATATATATGGTTCTTTGAAATATTAATAATTTATTGTTTTATGATTGTGATTGCATTTTACATGTATTTCCTGCAGTCTTTCTACATAAATTTTCATCCAGTTTGATTTGCAATATGATAACATGTTAATATATTATTAATCTTGTTATTATTTTTTACTTTCTTAGCCATTTGATCTACTGCCTTTATAAATGAATATTAATTATAAATTTATGTTTACAGATTTTTCAATCAATGGACAACGAAGATTTGATGCTCATTATTCATTTTTTTGAAAATTCTAGCTAGATAGATATTGGTATAGTAAGAAGCTATTTTTCTAAACAAATTTATATGTGACAAATAAAATGTTAAATAATTTCGAAATATTGCTATACTTTGTAATTGGTTTTTTTGCAATTTATGAAAAGAGTATTTATTATATTTTTGGATATGTATGTATGTGTCAGAGTGTGAATGGGGTGTACGTGAAATATTTAAATAAAATTATTTATACTAATTATCGGATGTACATTTAGCAATGAAAAATCCGGTCGCCATTTGTAATTATTAACGACCGGATTTCCTTTCGTTAAAAGATATAAACAATCCGCGAAGGGAACTTTTGGTCGTTATAAGTTAATTTTTACGACCAAATTTTCCTTCGCTGAAAGTGGTAAACAATTAACGAAGGGAGAAACCAGCCATTAAAAGGGCTTTTTTAACGACTGGAATTTTCTTTGTTAAAAGCAGAACACAATTAGCGAAGGAAAATCCAGTCGCTAAAAATTTATATTTAACGTTCGGATTTGTTCCGGTCGTTAATAACTTTAACAATCGGATATCAATCCGGTTGTCTATACTATTAACGACAGGGCTTTTAACGACCGGTGACGACCGGATTTTTCTGGTCGTTATAGTATTTTAACGACCAAATTTTAACTTTTAATGACTGAATTTTCCTTCGTTAAAAAGTATTTTTCTTGTAGTGATTGTACCTTGGACTCTTATATATAATTCTAGAAATCATGTCATTCATGCCTAAATCCATTTTAACATGAATTTTATGATGCAATTCAGCAAGAGTTGGCTTATTTTTTAGTCTTAATCTTCTTGTAATGACATTCAGTACAGATATGTCATATTCAAAGCCTGCCGCTCCATAACTTATTTCTCCCCCCGGTGTGCAAATAAAATTCAGTATATGATGACATCTTCTAACTACCTATAAGTTAGAAAATTATTACGACTTTTATCCTAAATTATTATGTGTAAAATTACATATTTGATATATACCATTAAAATTTAACAAAATTACTAATTTCCTAATTTAATATATGCTTTGTGATTTTTCTACTATAAATCATATTTAAATTTTCAAAAAATACATTCTTATTCACACAATAAAAATAAACAAATATATTCACTAACAGATTTTATTATCACAATATATTTATTAACAAATATATTTTTCATAAATTATAGCAATAATAAATAATTTTTTACTATTATGCAATTATATATTAATATATATGAGAAGAAAAAATTCACTAAAATTAGTAAAATACCTGATCTCAGTAACGATTCTAGTTGCAATCTTGTTACAGTTGGTCTGATAATTTACTTCTATTTAAAAATAATTAAAAGAAATTATATATTAATCACACCATAATAATACTTATATGTATAAATTAAACAATAAATAATTATAAAAATTACCTGTTCCAACCGTCGATATTAAAATATACGCCAATGCGACAAATTTTGATCTGCTCACCAAATAAAATATTTTTTCGGCTACTTCAATAGAATTCTCATCAACTGAATTAATTTTGAAAAATGAGATCTGTATAATGCATAGAGAGTTTATATACTCTCGGAGTCCAAATAATTCAATGGCTTATCAAAGACAGTTGAAAAGTTGGAGGCAAAGATTACTGTAGTGCATGGGAGACAGCTGACAATGCAGGTGGCAGCTGCGTCATTCACCAGGGGCCGACACATGGTAGCTGCGGGAGGGGGGCCAGCTTGGTGTTGACCATGCAGTCAATGGCTGCATCTTCAGCAGTGCGGCAACACGTGGCTTCTTGGGGGAGGTGCGGCTCCACGTGGAGGATGCTGTTGGCTCCTGCATCTTCAGATACGGGTCCCACCACGTTTTTTTTCTAGGCAATGACACATGTATTCTTTGCGTTTTTTTAAAATAATTCCACCTCTTTTAATTATTTTATGATACACCATATTTTTCTAAATATTTATTTTTTTAACATTATTAAAAAAAAATTTCATGAGTATTTTTACATGCTTTTTGTAAATTAATAAGCGATTAGTTTAAGAAAATATGATATTTTTAAGGGAATATAATATGGTATGCAATTAGTTTAGGAAAATAGTATGATAAATAGTAATGGTTTAGAAATAACTTTATTTATTAACCATTTATTAGTCAATTTCTATTATAAATATAAATATATTTAATCTCGATTTCGGAGCAATTTTTATATTATATGCCCATACTACGACTTCATACCATGAGTTGATCACTAGTTTATCCCGCCGAAAGCGAACCGCTAAAATACAATGGTTGGTCCTTCCCTTTATTTTTTTCATTCTTTACTGTCAATTAATTATAAAATCAAACTAAATCCATACGATATCGAACTAAATCCAAACATTAGTGTAAAATCAAGCCGATATAAATACAATATCCACTAAAAAGACTATAAAAATTCAAAGCTATATAGTTAAGTGTCAGCCTTTTAAGTGTTAAACTATTCTTTTTTCTTGCATTTTTCCTGTAATCCACTAGTTAAAATACGCATTAATTAGTCTTTTTTTTCTCTCTCTCTATTACAAACTTTTAATAGGATCATTTTCGTCAATTTCTTAAAAAAATATATAAAATTATTTTGCCTAAGAAATACTTTTCCCCACTTAAGATATGTATAGTAATATAGTATAGATATCATACCCCCTTTTTTTTTTTTTTTAAAGATATCATATTGTAAAACTGACGGTTGAGGTTAAACACATCTATATCCTATCAAGTACTTAAATTTATAGTTTAATATACGGTTGACTGTGACCCACGTCAAATATATCCAAACGTGCATTTTCCTTTTCGGCCTTCATGTTTATCTTCAATTAGAAAAGAGTTCAATTAAAAATTAAGAAGCAAATCAGCGATTTTGAACTTTTATTGCTGCAGAATTGTTCAATTCGATCTGCTTAACAAATGAATATTAATTTTTCTAATGAATAAGGAAAATAAAAAGGCTCAAGGGGAAAATGGCAGTATTGTTGCTATAGTTTACTTGGGTGCAAAACTGTCTCTATATTAATAAAATTGATTTAATTCTATGTGTACTATGGAATTTTGCTAACTTATTCCAATTTTCCATTCATATAAATTTAACATGGCAATTTAGTGACACCAAAAGAATCCGGAAGAAGAGTAAACTTGCCCATATATTTTCACAGAAGTTCAATGTTATTTCTATACTAACAAAATTTATACAATTTGACCTTGCAGTCAAACTTCTTTAACGGTAAAAGTAGAATTGCACCAGTTTCTTTTGCCCTTGGAGCCCAATAAAAATGTTAAATCTTTTACTTTTTTTTCAACTATATATATATATATATATGAAATCAATTATGAGATTAGATATCCTTCTTAGTTCTTTTTATCATAAGTTCTAAATTGAATGCTTACAAGGTCGAACATCTATCTTTGACCAGTTAATTTTTTTTAACATATTACCATTTTTATTTCATTTGAAATGATAATTTTTTAATTTTAAAAAGTATAAATTACATAATTTTTATTCTTAAACAGGAAATTTCAGTGGTATAAAAAACAATCTTATCACAATTTGTCACGTGTTATGCACTATTCGATCAGAAGACTAATGCATAGTGACTAATTTGATTATCCGATTAGATGGTGTATAGTGTGCGGTATACTCATGCACTGAACTGATTCTAATGCACTGAAAAGTTCTGTCCACTCCCTATTAAAAAAATACATATATATTTTTTTTTTATTTTACCCTTATATACGCACTTAAACAAAGAAATGACAATTAATAAATTAGAATATATAATTATAAAAAAATGATAAAAAGAATATTTTAGTTAATTTACAATAAAAATTATATAGAATTTATGTTAAGTAATGGTTTTCTTAATTTGCGTTAATTAGAAGTTGAAAATTATCACGTTAATTGAGCGTAATGGGAGTTTATTAAATTTTGAAATTACTAATATGAAATGAGAGTTTGATTGCTCTTTATTTCTAATACATTAACTTGAAGTACTTGGCGATTGAGTTTAATTTGTGTTTCTTATATGCTATGTGTTATCTTTTATGAATAATAATGTTATCTTCTATGAGTAGTAATGGAAATCTACGACAAAGTCAAAGGAAATATAAAGTTTCCAATATTGGCTAATAGCCAAATCCAGCTAGCCACCTGGCCAAAGCCATAAGGCAATAGTTACTGCAATTTCGAAGAAATAAAACATTTCCACTTATAGGACATAAATAATTATAACGGCAAATGCAGGAGCAATAAAGTGGGATTTAAGCTAAGATTTCCACTGAAATTTGTTTTTGGTGGTTGTTTTGTGTTCTTTGAAGAGGAGGAAGGGTCAAGTTGGCCATAATTGAAATTTAACTTAGTGCATCAAGTTAGTTAAAGCAAAGCTATATTTATTGCTTCATTCCCATGTATATATCTATTGCTGATTATTTCTTTAATGGTTCATATCCTCTCCATTTGTGATTATTATTTCGAATGGAATTTATCCTCAATTAACGTGAATGTTTAAGAATATTTAATCCTACTTAAAACTATAATTACTTCTTATTTTAGGATTCCAAATATAAATCAATTACCTTATTTTGCTTATGAAGTTGAAATAAGGCAATGGTTCAAAAAAAAAGCCTAATATAGCCAATAATAATAATAATAAAAAGGTTGCATTTGTTGTGAAATATTTCTATTTGGATGACTTTCCGTATTGGTTATTTCTTTTATTACTTGATTTATTTACTAGATTTATTTATTTCCTAAATTTATTTGTTTCCTATATGGACCAAGTTTTTGTGTCTATAAATACTCTCAATATTATTATTTTAGACACATAATAATATAATAGAGAAATCAAACTTCTCATTCTTCTCTATATTTTGTTTTGATTTTACTTTTCTTTATAACACGTTATCAGCACGATAGTCTCAATTAATTATTGAAAATTGGTGGTTTACGACAACCCGGCTCGAAGGAATCAAGAATTTTAATTTACAAGATTTAACGGTAAGTAGATTTAATTCATAAACTTTGAATTATTTTAATTCTTATGAATTAATGAGATTGATTAAGGGTTGACTAATTATACCCTACAATAAATTTTAAAAACTTCAATATACGAAATTATTAAAAAAAAAGAAAGATAGGAGTGAGAATAGCAATTTCCATTGCCATTTATTTTGTCGTGGATATTAACATGGTTTTAGTGATTTTTTTTGCATAATTACAAATGAATCCTTGCTTAATTAAATTTTGATCCTTATATTATATATATGATGAATATACTTTATGTAAAACCATATTTTGGTTTTCAATTTACTATATATATATTTTTGTCATATGCAATATAATATTATTTGTAGGTTCTTGAAGAGTTAAAATGCAATTACTATGATACAGTTTGTTATGAAATATATTATTTCTCCAATATGTCCCATAGAAATATTAGTAACTTAAATTTTACTAATTGTTATACAAATATTAGTAACCTATTGTTTACCAATTATACAAATATCAATAAACATGAAATTTATTGATTAAGTGATACTAATATCAATAAACCTTAAATTTATTGATTATAGTAGACTTGAAAATTGATACAAATACTAATAAATATTTAGTTTATTAACTGTCACAAATATTAATAAACCCAAAATTTACTAACTGTTTGATATTAATATTAAAAAAACTTGATGTTTACCAATTGATATAAATATTGATATAATAAAATAGTAAACCTGAAGTTTACTAATTAACAATTGATTACTTGATTTGACCAGTTTGACCATCCTGGATCGATTATAATGCATAAATTATTGAAAATTCATATATTAATTAGAGAACCAAAAGTTTCTTTAATTCAATTTAAGAAATTTTCATAATCTATTTGTTCTCAAGAAATATTATTAAAGTATCACTAGCTAATAAAGGGATTGAATTCCCTTCATTCTAGAATGAATAAAGATGAAATGTGTGGGACCACTATCCATCATGTGAAATACTCAAATATTTTTGAAAGATGCATCAATAAAATGTTTACATGTGTATTTATTATCAACTCGTAACTTGTAGTTTGTGAGATTATTAAAATTAAGTGCATAGCTTCCAGATTATACAATCAAAATATTTTTCTTGATAATACTAGTGATCATATATCGTGGGTACAAGATGGTTATAAGCCCCTTGTACATGTTCATACTCAAGGGTCTAGCAAAAAATGTTTACTAAATGTCTCTGATTAATTGCTAGATATTTTTATGAGAACAATAGTGTCATTTTTATATATTGATATATAATATTGATGTAAGCAATACTTACATGCATTATAAAGATTATAAAATTCCTCAATAGTAATTTGAGTTGAAATTTGCATTTTGATTAATAACTTCTCTAATATCAGGGGAAGAAAGTAACTAAAATAAATAAATAAATACATTATATATATTTTAGATCCTCATATTATGAATATGAAATTCAAAAGATCAATTAATTATGATGCCAATGTATTTGTTAGTGTATAGAGATTTATTAAATCTCATTTGTATTACCTGCAAATGCTCCAATTCAGAACAATGTCCCAGTAGGATAATTTGCCTTGTAAGGCAAATTATTCGATTCCAAATAAAAATAAAATCTATAAATGGCAACCAACAAATAAATCTATATGGTCATATTATGGAGGCGGGTACTTTTTAAGAGATATATGATATAACTAATTTTTAAACTTCAGAAGTGGTTCAGGTACCTAAAATTAAATAAGAGATCTCAATATATCATTTGTCATTAAAAGGAACTGAAAAGAATAAAGTTGTCGACAACATTTTTGTATAAAAATATTGATGTTGATATTTTCAATATAGTGAGGATCTTAAAATTAAATCTTTTGAAAAATACAAATATTAATTTTATTCAATGTGAATTTTTGGATCTACAGTTCAAAATATTAAAAAATATTATGCCAAAAGAGTACAATTGATATTTATGCAATAAATAATGAAGTTATAAAATATAATTTATTTTATGACATTTATTGCAATGAATTGCCACATTTTCTTATAATGAATGCAATAATTTTTTACCGTTTGTCAAATTGGTAATATATTAGTATATAACTAATTGATATTATTTGCCTATTTAATAATAAAATTATATATAATTTATAAAAGATTTATCATGCCTGAAATATATAAATATTTCTGAAAAATTTTATTTAATACAAATATATGCATTGAATTTTATCTATACGATTTTGAAGTATTATAGTTTACCTATTGTCATGATTTATTTATGATTTTAATTACTGAAACTCTTAAAGAGTTCAAAATTGTTTAACAAATTTTATAAAAATTTTGTCTCAACTTAAATATTGAGTACTATTTGATTGTAAGAAAAAAAAATTTATAATGTGATTATATGTTTATAAATTATCTTTCATTGAGTACTTCAATGATTATAAAGTTACTAGATACAACATATTTTATAATCATATATTATTCTATTAATGCATTATTTAATCATGCATTACATGGTAATTATAATAACCTCAACACCGAGTCAGTCGTGAACAGTACTTTCCGACAGTGAATAATATTTTCGGGATCGAAAGGACACTCGAAAGTCAAAAATATTTTATTAGACTACTGGAAAGTAATGGTCATGGTGAGTCTGAAGTTGAAATTTGAAGTGAAATTGAGATTATATGGGCCTCCAAATGTCAAAAATATAAAAAAGTAGCGAGTCAATTTTTCTAGTAAGGAAGAAGACTTGATTTTGCATAAATAATTAAAAATAGTAAACGAACTCCGAAAATTGCCAAATTTTATATGCTTGCATGAATTTTCATGTAAAATATTTTGGTGATGAGAATTGAATTTTTCGAGGATACCGGCAGTTGTCAAATCGGATCGATAAGTTTGAATCGGATCGGTAACAAACTCCGATTGAACCAAAAATTTACGTACTATCTATTTTTTATGTGATAAAAGTGATGAAATTATTTTTGAAGTGATTTGAAGTAAGAAAAAAAGAGAAATTGGATTGGGCTTTATAAGGCCTAAATTGGGCCTTAGAGATAAATTGGGCTAAGCCCGTTAGTTAAGCCCAATTTTTGGCCCATTGAGAGGCTATATAAAGGCTTAAAATTTGGAGAAAACTCCTAAAAATTGCTGAGTCTTCTTCCTTCTTCTCTAGGCCGAACCAAGTGTCCCTTTCTTCTCTCTCTCTCTTGCTTCATAACCACTAAAATTTCTCCTTAAATCTTAACTTAAGAGTTGTAGTTTCATCTCTTTAGATCACTAAAATAGCTTCTCTTGATCGATTTAGGCAAAGAAAGTGGAGAACACAAGTAGAGAAAGAAAAAGGGGTAAGTTGGATCTTGAAAATTTTGATGATTTAAATTAATTTCTTAATGTTTTTTCATAGATTTTGAGGTGTAGATTATGATTATGAGCTTGGATTTTGCATTTGAGAACTAAAAAAATAAGGATATCTAAGGGTTTAGTGGCCGGCCTATGTAGGTGAACAAGAAGAAGAAGATTTTTCAAGGAGTAAAGGCAAAGGAAAGGAGGCTTAGGCTTTCTAATTTAAGAGAAAATTGTAAGTGACTACAAAATCCTTTGATTTTCCTTTTATTGTGAATTAATTCTATTTATGTAATTAAGTCAAAAAGTGTTAATTGATGACATTGGTTTAGGGTAAATAAAATTGAACATTAGAAAAGATAAAATTGAAGCTTAAATGGAAGAAAGAAAATTTTTAGGAGGGTTTAGTGTGGTGGCCGAATTGTGTAGTAAGGAAAAATATGAGATTTTTGCATGAAAATAAAATATATAAGCCTAAATTAATTATAAAAATAATAAATGGTGTCCATAAATTTTTATTGAATTATTGAAATTTTAAAGATTATGTAACAATTATGTTATTAGTGAAAATTATGAAATAATGTGAAATAATTAATTTGTCTAGTAAAAAATAATAGTAAATAATAAATCATGTATAAATAAATTTTATTGAAATTTATTAAAATTATTGGGATTTTATTAAAATTTTGATGTTAATATGTGTATTGAAATTAATTGAACTATTAGTGAATAATTGCACAAAAATATTGAAAAAGGTAAATTTATAGGAATTTAGATTATAGTCAATGAAAAGAAAGAAAAAGTCAACCGATGAATTTTTCGGTATAATTATTAAGCTATGAAAGTAATAAGAATAATGAATTATTAGTAAATAATTCATAAAATGAGTGAAAATGATGAAAATTGTAAAATAATGTGTACATGAATTTTTGAAAAATTTATATGCTTTACTAGAATATTTTTGAAATAAAATATTGATTATGTTTAATTAAAAATATTGAATTATTAAGAAATAATTCAATAAATAAGTATGTGTTGATAAATGAATTTGAAGTAAGTTACTTCAGTATAAAAAAAGAAATAAAAAAGTCAAATTATGCATTTTCAGAAAATAAAATAATGAATTTTATCAATATAATTCATAATTATTTAAAAAGTTGTAAAATAAATGTTTGACTAATTTATCAAAATAAATTAGTCAATAAAAAGTATTAAAAGAGTGAATTATTATAAAATAATTCACCAACCGAATAAAAGTTGACATACCGAATGATTAAAGTTTTGGACAAAAAAAAAGAGAAAATCGTAAAAAGTCAATTATTGAATTATTAGAAAATAATTCACAAAGAATTACACAAACAAAATAAAAGAAAATTGTGAATTATAATGCTATAATTCATAAAGTGTATAAAAGACTGAAAAGTTTCAAGTGTCCGAGTGAATTATTGAAGAATATTCACAAAAGTGACTTAAAAAGATAAAGTGAAAGAAAGGATAGTCAAAAACACAAAAAGAGAGCGATTGATAAAAATGTATTGTATCAAGAAATAAAAGAAAGAAACTAAAGATTTTGTTTTAGTGTTTAAACATTATTTCAAATAAAATTGATTGTTTTGCTCTTAGCGATAAGCAGGTAAGGATATTCTTATTTAGGATACAACTGGCTAGCCATAGGGATACCTTATACCGCGGTGCAAGTCATGGCGACTTGCTTTGCTATAGATATGATCTTTGATCTCCATAACTTTAGTATTTTCAGTGAAAATGAAAGTGAAATATTTTTCGAGAAATGATCCCTTGGGGATCACTTCTCTCTCAGTGGGACCTTTGGGTCCAGTCCCACGTATCCTTTTTTAGAATTTTGTTATATTGCACTAGGGGTGTATTGTAATGAATAAATCAGTATTGATTAATTGAATTGAATATCAAAAGTTATAAACGAAAAATAATTTGTTTCAAAGAAAATAAAAAGTTGAGATAAAACGGTAAGATTTTTCAAAAAGTGTGATTAATAAAAAAAAAGAAAAAGAAATGTTTTATAAGAATAAAATGATAAATGAAGATTAAGTTAAGCTTTTATAAAGAAAAAGGATTTAAAATGTATTTTTACATGAAAAAGATAAATTATATTAGTTGGTATTTCATGTACCAATTATTATTTTGAAAAGTAATAAGTTTAGAAAATAATATTAATTTTCTATTTAAAGTCAAAAAGTGATGACAATGCCCTTAAATGAAATCTTATGTTTAAGTAATGTATTTCTAAAATAAAAGTCAAATAAAAAGTAAAACGATAAAAATGCACATAATTGTTCAATTGGAAAAAAAATAAAAGATATAAGTCCTAAACAAGTATTTGAACATAGTTAAATGTATAAAGAAGGAAATAAAGAATTAAATGCAAAGTGTCCCAAAATAGTTGTAATACTTTGCAACAAAGTTTAAAAGCCTTTAAATAGTAATGTGTTTATTAGTTTAAAGATTAAGGTAAAATAAAAAAATAAATAGCAAGAAGTGTAATTATAGCACGTATTGGATAACTGAATAATAAATCGAGGAATAAAATAGTCTATAAATTTGGTACCATTAAAGACATGAGTATCAATATACACTGTTAAATGAAATGATAATTATATCGCTGTGACTAAAAAGATAGGACGAAAGTTAAGTAAAAGTAAAAGTTATAGTAAAAAACAAACGTAAAAGTAAAAGTTAATTTGAAATCGATTCACTTAAGAAAGTAGTGTAAAGTAACGTTGAAAGATTGAAAATCAAAGAAAAATAATTACCAAAATATGAGTTAATAATAAAACTAATGTTGATTGAAGTAAAAGAAAATGTTTAATGAAATAAGTATAAGAGTAGAATAATCTATGTAATTATGTTTTATATGGGAAATGCTAGGATTAGTAGTCACCACTGAGCATGTCTAATGCTCAGCACATAGTATTTACTGTGTGCAGGTTATGAAGTGTTGTGGGAGCATAGTACACAGTGGAGCCAGATCAAAAAAGAAAAATTAGTGCTAAATCGAGTTGTATTTTGGCATGTATATACTTAGACAATTAAGATAAAAGATTTAACTGTATTTTAATTGTTATAATGATTATTGATGGGTGAGTGTTTGGTGTAAATTTTTGGCATGAATTTATTTAATGTATGTTTTAATTGTTTATAAGGTTATTGATTGATTAGAAATTTGATGTAAAGGTATTTAAAGTGTATCGAAATTGATAGGTGAGGAAAAAAAATTTTTTTACCGTTCTTGCTATCCTTGCTTCAGAAAGGACTGTTCCGTGAAGGGTGTGATAGTAATTATCAAATTGTTACTTAAAATTACATATTGTTTTAAAGATTTTTAGTTTTCTATATAATCATATATATTTTATTTGGATAATTTTATTATCTTTAAGTAATTTTTGAAAAATATTTGAATTAAGTTACTAAATGAATTCATTTGTTATAGCTATTATATGATTATGTTGTATACATGTCATGAAATTATTTTATTACATTTGTTTTATTCCTTCAAATGAATGAAGCAATATAGAATTATGGGCATGAAAATGGTATGTTCAAGAAATGATAATTATTACTATTGTATGATTAATTTTCATCATTATAAATAGTTGATAATTAAGAGAAAGAATAAGAATGGTTAAGAAAATCATTTGAGAATGGATAACTTATTTATGATATAGTATAAAGTTACATTAGTCATATACCCGTTGTACGTATAACTATATTATTAGATTTTATAAATTTTCTTATCTCAAAGAAATAAAAGATGTGTAGATGAATTTGTACATGTTTATGTACAACATATAATTTTATAAAATAAGTTTTATTTGCTATTTTTCAGTTCATGCATCATATATCCAGAAAATATATTGTAAGCATATCCAAAAGATATGTGGCTCATTTAAAAAAAGTTCATAATATTACGTGTCGAAATTCTGCATGCACAAATTTAAAATTGTGTACCAATATTTTTATAAAGGAAAAAAAATACACGTTATACTTTTTTTTCCCTTAACTAAGGTTTTTTTCTACTGGATTTTTCTATTAAGTTTTTTAGTGAGGCAACTTGTAATGTGTATTAAAAAAATTGTGTACTGTTTTTTTCTTTACTGGATTTTTATCCTATAGGGTTTTTCCCAGTAGAGTTTTAATGAGACACAATATATATTAATGGACATTCAAGGGGAAGTGTGTATTATAAATTCCATGATTATGAATGTCCATAGCTCCTTAAAATTGATAGCATGACTTATCAAATGGAAAATGCAAATAATTATTGTCCATGCATGATATTTTGTAATATTTTTAATGAATTTAAAGTCCGCCAGAAGCTAGTATGAAGTTTGTAATATTGTTAATGAATTTAAAGTTCGCTTTCTTGATGTCAAGAAAGATCCTTTTTGTCCACAAAAAGATAACGAAGAGATTTTTGGTCCCGAAGTACCATATCTTAGTGTAATTGGTGTATTTTTATATCTTGTAAATAGCACTAGACAAGATATAGCTTTTATAGTTAATTTGCTAGCAAGATTTAGTTCTACACCAACTCGAAAGCACTGGAATAGAGTAAAACATGTTCTATGTTATCTTCGTGGCACTTCTGATATGGGATTTGTTTTTTCCAAAATGAGTAAATTCAGAATTGACAAGGTATGCTGATGCTAGATACCTATAAGATCTTCATAAAGCTCGATCACAAATAGGTTATGTCTTCATATATGGTGACACTGTTATTTTTTGGCAATCTGTTAAGTAAACAATCAATGCTACTTCCTCAAATCGTTCAGAAATATTAGCCATCCATGAAACAAGTCTTGAATGTGTATAGTTGAGAACCATGACTCAACATATTAAGGGAACAAATGGATTAATGGTGGAGAAAAAGCCAACAAAATTGTATGAGGATAATGCAACATGTATTTCACAACTCAAAGGTGGCTATATCAAAGGAGATAGAACCAAACATATCTCATCAAAATTCTTTTATACTCATGAACATATGAAAAAAGGACAGATCGATGTTTGCAAAGTTTGCTCAAGTGATAATCCAGCAGATTTGTTCACAAAGGTCCTACCAAGTTCAATTTTCAAGAAATATATGCACAATATTGGAATACACCAATTAAAAGATTTAGTGTAATTCATTCTATTTTTTAGTGGAAGTACACATGAATATTGTACTCTTTTTCTTTCGCTAAGTTTTTATCCCATTAGATTTTTCTTAGCAAGGTTTTAACGATGCATATTCATAATGTATAGTCATTCAAGGGAAAGTGTTGTGAAATATTCCTATTTGCATGACTTTCCGTATTGGTTATTTCCTTTATTACTTGATTTATTTCTTAGATTCATTTGTTTCCTAAATTTATCTGTTTCCTATATGGACCAAGTTTTTGTGTCTATAAATACTCTCAGTGTTATTATTTTAGACACATAATAATATAATAGAGAAATCATACTTCTTATTCTTCTCTATGTTTTATTTTGATTTTTCTTTTATTTATAACAACATTTTTTTGTTAATTTCTGTCATTTTTATTCAAATATCCATCAAATTTTTATATTTTAGTTAATCAATTAGTTAGATTTTAAATGTTGATAACTGAGATATGAGTCCCAAAGTTTCGAAACTCGGTATATTTGAGCTCTGAAATGGTTATATAATTAATTAATTAGTACGGTTGTTACAACTATTGTTAATTATTGATGATCTCTAATCAGTGGTAGCAGCAACCAAACTGCTATCATTGTTCTCTATTATCTATGAAATTATCTTCTCATTTTAGATTCTAATTAACTTAACTATTGAAATTCTACCATATTTTTATTGATCTGAAGTCATTAGAAAGTTTTAATGACCCAAGCTAGTAAGGAAACTATTTTCAGTTGTCATTTGACAAAATTTCTAAACTCAAGTTTCTTTTTTCTTTTGAAATTAAACATAAAAATTTTAGTCAAGGAAAAAATGTATGAAGCTGTATAACCTTTTTTTTGAAACAAAATGAACTCCATTAAGAAAAATCAGCCGAAAGAGCTGAAGTAATACAAGGGGGAGATAAATCCTAATAAACAAGACCTAACATAGAAAACATAGCCTTCGCTAAAGCATGGGCTATAGAATTTGTAGATCTTTTAATAAATCCAAACTGAATTTTATCTAAACTACTAGTCAAAAGCTTACAATCATCAATCATAATACCAAAATCAAAACTCAAACTAGAGCTAGAGTTAATAGCATGAAAGACTATTTGAGAATCAGTTTCAATAACAGCTGGAGGAAAACTTCTTAATTTAAGCCAACTTAAAGCCTCCCTCACACTCAAAGCCTGTGCAGCTGACGGATCAAGCTCTCGTTGCAACACTCGACAACCTGCCGCTACAAAAGCTTCAATATATTCTCTAACAACAAAAGCTAAACCTATCTGAGCTATACTAGAATTAAGAGTTGCATCCATATTTACTTTCAGGAAGCCCACTTGAGGAAGAGACTATTTCATGATCATAGCAGGGGAGCTTACTTAATAGGAAGCGTTTGTTTTATGAGCTAGTTTCTAATCATCTAGCACTGCAGCAGCCATAAAAACAATAGCATAAATAGAAAGACGGGATTGCTTTCAAGTCAAATCATTCCTTGCCTTCCATATAGCCCAACACAACATAATAGCCTCACCACACTTCTCTAGATCCAAGCAAGAAAAAATTAAATTAAATCATTGCAGCAAATTAGTAATTTGGCCTCTAATGAAACCCACAACAAACTTCTGCCAAACCTCTCTAGCAAACGAACAATCAATGAAAAGGTGCAGGATTGATTTACTATTAGCATTACGTAAAGGGAAAATATGAGTCACCTCCACACCTTTACCAACCAGAACCACACGAACAGGAAGACATGAGTGAATAACTCTTAAGAAAAAATGTTTCACTTTATTAGGAATAACCAAACTCCAAAACCATTTCCAATTCATTGGAATATCATCAAAATAGGGGAAAGAACCAACAGGAATGAATCTATAACCACTTTTAATTGAATGAATCCTTGAAGATTTCTTACACCACTCCCACTTAACCTCATACTGATGCAAGCTTAATGGAATTTTAAAAATATTGCTGCTATCTCTACAATTAAGAATAGATGATACAAGAGAAATATTCCAACTTAGTGAGTTATTCATCAACAAGTCACTCACCTTGAGGTTATCCCAATTACCAGTTAGATTTGTTGTGAGGTAGGGATTGATTAGGTCCAACAACCAAAGGTTAGTCAACGCATTGATTATTCTGCCATTGCCAACTCTCCATCTGAAACCTGGTTTGATTTTATTCCAGGTACTTAACATGCTTTTCCACATATAACTTAGATTTGCTTCGAGCTTAGCTTCTAAGAAGTCATAGTTAAAATACCCGGCTTTAAGAATTTTTGCCACTAAAGAACCCCCATCAGTCAACAACTACCAACATTGTTTCCTAAGAATAGTAAGATTGAAATCAGTTAGAGATCTAAAACCCTGACCTCCCTTATCTTTTGGCCAACAGAATCTATCCCATGACATCCAATGAATACCCTTGCCTATAGATTTTTTTGTACCCCACTGAAGGCATTGAAAGTCCTTTCTAGCTTCTTACACAAACTTACTGGAAGAAAAAAAACTGACATAGCATAGCTAGACAAAAATTGAGCAACCGACTTCAAAAGCACCTCCTTTCTTGGTCTCAAAAGCAGAGTTCTATTCCATCCGCTCAACCTCTTCCTTATCTTATGTGTTATGAAGTTAAAGACTTCCTACTTATTCCTCCCAATTAGAGATCGCAGACTGAGATAGGAGTCATGCATCACATTCGGGTCAATAGACAAAGAAGAAAATACCACCTCTTTAGCTGCATTCAATGTATTTGAGCTAAATTTAATTGAAGACTTTTGGAAATTAATGAGCTGACCCGAATTTGAGGAATAAACTTTTAATATCTACTTGATCACATCAGCCTCTTGAGCTATTACTTTGAAAAATATAAAGCTATCATCAACAAAAAAAATAGGTGGTTTACCGCTGGAGTATTACTTGCTATCTTACAACAGTGGATAAGCCTAACTTCTTCATAGTGATTCAACAACGCCAAGAGACCTTCAACACAAATGATGAACAAATAAGGCAAGAGTGGGTCTCCCTACCTTAATCTATGAGCAGGGAAGATTGGACCTAAAAGTTTATGCTTACAAGTAATAACATAATTAACTGACTCCACACACATCTTGAGTAGGTGAACTCAATGCTCATTGAAACCCATGCGAATAAGCATTGCCTCTAAAAAATGCCATGCAACTCTGTCATACTCCTTACTCATATCTAACTTTAAAACAGCTATCCTTGTTTTGCCTTGTGTTTTCCTCTTTAAATAATGCATCACTTCATAAGCAACTAGAAGGTTGTCAGATATTAGACAATTTGGAACAAAGGCGCTCTAATTAGGAGAGATAATCAAAGGAAGAAAGGTCTTCAATCTCTTCAATAACATCTTTACGATCACTTTATACACCATATTAGAAAGGGCAATAAGTCTTAGATCAGCCATGGTAACTACCTTCTGCTTTTTCGGTACAAGAACTATTACCGTCTCCTTGAAATTATTTGGCATAACACCAGAATTAATAATATTTAAGCATTCTTGAGTAACATCTTTACCCACCACATTCCAACATTTTTGGTAGAAAGCAGCATTCTTTCCATCCAAACCCGGTGCTTTATCTGGATGGAGACTAAAAATAACATCTTTCACATCAACTTCAATAAACTCTTCCATCAGCAACTCATTTTGCCTCTCACTAACTCTGCTTTTAATCATAGAAACAATAATACCAGTACTATTCTGAGTAGCAGTGAAGATTTCACAAAACATTAACAATTACCTTTCAAGGCCATCGTTTCATGTACAAGATATGCTAGATGGATCTTTGAGCTCAAATAACTGATTCTTCCTCTTCCTTTTGAAGGCTACAACATGGAAAAATTTTGAGTTTGAATCACCATTTTTAAGCTAGAATAGTTTCGCCCTTTGCTTTCAGAATATTTCTTGCTGACTAAAAGTATTCATGTACTGCTTTCGAAGGTCTCTAAGATTCTCATGGCTCCACCCTGTTCGTGCCTCCCTCATCTTTTTCCTCAATTCGACAAGCTTTAAACTAAAATTTCCTGTTATTTCCCATCCCCAGCTAGTAAGCGCCTCACTGCATTTGCTAATTTTTTTAGAAAGGGACAGATTTGAGGCAGACTCTCAACAACTACAAACTACCTCAAGAAAGTGAGTTTCATCAAGCCAAGCATTCTTAAATCTAAACCATTTAGATCTTTTCACACCAGAACTAACAAAGGGATTAATGAAAATGGGATTATGATCTGAAGAGATTTGGTCAATATTAACCATAGAGAAGAAAGAAAATTGCATCATCCATTCAGTAGTGGCAAAACTCTATCCAATTTTTCCTCTATGTACCCATACTTTTCATTACCACGGCACCAAGTAAACCCATAACCGAGCATTCCCAAATCAACTAACTTGGTATCATTTACAACACTTTGAAATCCCTCTATAAGGCTAGAGGGTTGGGAATTACCACTTCTCTTCTCTCTCTGATCTAAGATATCATTAAAATCCCCCAAAATGGACCAAGGAAGTTCAAATTTACTTGCCAAAATACGCAATAGAGACTAGCTATAATCCCTACAGTTTCTGTTTACTTCCTCATAAAAGCCGATCAGCCTCCATCTTCTAACGTTCTCTATGTTAACTTGCACATCAATGTGATTCTTAGAGAAACCCAATAGCCGAGTTTCACATATGTTCTTCCATAACAACGCTAAACCACCACTCCTTCTAACTGTATTAACTGTAAAATAACGATCATAACCCAACATTAATTTAAGCTTCTCAAGCTTGTCTCTACTACTTAGTGTTTCAATAAGGAAAATGAACCTAGGCCTTTTGGATCTAACCAGATCCTTAAGAAAAGGAATTTTCTATGGGTTGCCCAACCCACGACAATTCCAACTAATGCAACTCATTTTGATAGGTGGGCCTGGTCTCTAAGTCCGACCTCTGTCAAGTTTTTTAGGCCCATAACAAGCATAGCATCTGAGTTAGGCCCAGCCCCAATGCCTTTCGAATTGCCAGAGTCCATCAGCCATCCTACGTCGTTTAGGGTCCAAGATAATGATTCCCTCATTATGACCCTTATCTTTAAGATCAACATTACTACCAAAAAATCTGGTATTCAAAACTGCTTTCCCCTTTAAACTTCTCCCATTATCATCCTCCTTTTCTGCCTTATCAACCTCCCCACTTATCACGTTAGCATTCCCATCCTTTGTGCCGACATTTCTGCCCTTACCATATGCATCCACATCAACCACCATGGCTTCACTTGAGCAAGCATGCTCTTCTTTTTCCAGCAGTTTAATGGGAGGGGAATCCCTCAGCCATTTATTGCCTACCGATAGCATGGAACGCCTGGTTAGAGCTCTTATGGATTCATCAAATTTGCGGTTTAGTTCATGGGCTGGTTTATAATAAAACTCTGAACATTATCTCTCAGAATGCCCCAACATTGCACAAATAAAACAAATGGTTGGCAACCTCTCATATTTAAACTCAGTTACAACCCAATTTCCTCTAGCCTTCTTGATCTTCATTTCATGTTTAATTGGCTTCGTAACATTAATAGCGACTCTAATATGCATGTAGTTATGCCATGTGCCTGAGAAGTTTTTTGGATCAACATCAATGTATCTTCCAATATAGTTACCAATACTCTCTGCAACTTTTGCCGACATAAAACTAGTAGGCAGCTTGTAGACCTACACCTACAGACTAGTCCAATCCAACAAAACTTCTTCAGGTTGCTCATTGTCATAAATCCTATTGACAATCAATAACTAATTATCGAAAGTCAACGATCCGTTATCTATTACTCTTTGGAGATCTAGCTCATGGAAAAATTAAAAGATGAATAAATTAGGATTTAGATCTTTGGCGAACACACCCATCCCAGGTCGCAATAAAGCCGCCAAAGTTTACTTCATAGCATTGACATTTATTGATTTTTTCTTCAAGAATTTTCCAATCAAACTCCATCATAAATCTACAGGAGACTAGTCTCCTCATCATCTTCAATAATGATCCCCTCATCATCCTCGTTGATAGATAGTTGTGCCACTTGTCCTTCAATATCACTAACATTCTCACGTTGACTCATAGTGAGAGAGAAAAGGAAAACAACACCAGAAACAACCTTGCTGCATAGCAAGACAAACACTTGTCATATAGACAGACTATGAAGCTGTATAACTTAATTTGATGGGATGTTAAAAATTTAGGAAAGGAATTATTCTTTTATTTAATTAGGTATGATAAAAAAAATAAAAAAATAAAACAATTATGAGAATGAATCAAAATAGTTCCAGCTCCGTGTATACGCTTGAAGAGGCCGTCCTTTCAATCACCAACAAAAATCAATGTGGTTGTCACTGTAGATTTTCAGTCACTAAATGAATGGAAATTGTAAAGAAAAGTGTATTTTGATGAGTTCTTGAATTTGTAAATTTTATATTATTAAATTCTTAAGTTACTATTGCATTAATTGTATTAGTTTTTTAATTTCCATTTAATAAAATAAAAAATAAGAGTTTAAAAATTCAATATTTATTAAAAAATAATATAATTTTATTTAAATTTGGCAAATACAGATATAATATATTCTGAAATAAAAATTTAGAAACTCTGCAACACAATAAAAGTTAAAGGATTAAATAAAAAATATAAATTTAAATTTTTTTGCCAAAATTTGACATCGATCTTGTTGAAAGAACTAGCATAAATGAGAGCTCAAATTGATTGAAAAAAAAAACTCAAAATGCCGGGACTTATATATATATATATATATATATATATATATATATATATATATATATATATATATATATATATATATATATAGAAATGTATCCAAAAATTGAAACCAAAAAACAAAAATATAAAAATTAAAAACTGTAACTAAATCTATTAGATCAATTAACCGAAAAAATTGATTCGATTTCGAACTAATTTTACGTTTAATTATATTTTTGATTTTTTTCTCAACCCTATAACGTGCGCTTGACTTAAGCATAAATTGGATGTAAAGTTATAAAATAATTTTGCACAGTTTCTGAGATTTTTATCCCATTTTCATGAGGATTATTTGGGATTTTTCTAGGCGTGAGGTATACAGAAAAAGGACATATGGGTGCTTATGCAAGAAAGGGCTTGATGGGGGGGAACATACATATACATAAATAGAGAAAGTTATAGGCATACATGAACAGCTCATTGCACTCAGTTTGTTAATCATGACATCAAAAACTAAAATTAGGTCAATAAATTATTATATTATAGTTTTTTTATTATGTATATTGGTGGGATCCTACTCGGGAAAGTGGTGAAAATTGACGTCTTTAATTATTAATTCAAAATATGTTCCTATGCTAATGCCTTCACATTCACCACTTTAAAACACTCGGCAATGCAGCCTCTAATTAATTCTTTCCAAAATTATATAATGTTATTATATTTTTTTAAAGTGATTATAATATCTCATCGGACTTATTTATTTTGTTCTTTAAGTTCCAAAATAATAAAAAGATTTGCATGCAAATCGATCTCCAAAATTTGATAAAAAGTACAATTTAAATTGTAAAATTGCATTTGGTGCAATATCACCTCCTAATATTTCAAAATTTGAACAATTTAATCTCTAAATAACTACTAGTACTAAAAAATTTGACACATATCACTTAAATATTTAATTAATTTTTTAGCGGTCAAATTATTCCGATTTTTAAATTTTAAAAGTGATAATACATCAAATGAAACTTTAGCGACTATCTTCCTTTTTTGTCAAATATTAGGGACTAAATTACACTTTCAGTCTAAAAATTGCACTGCAATTATATCATAAATTATATAATAGGAATAGGAATAAAAATTACGTATTTTAAGAAATATAAAAATAAAATTTTTATTTTCAGAAATTTTAAAAGTAACAAAATTTCGGTGAAATTTTTAAATCATTAAAAATAATTCCATCGAAAAATCTGATAAAGTTGAGAAGTTTCCAAACGCAATTAAAAAAAGAAAAATTGTAAAAAAGAAAAAGTCTAGAAGTGGGATGTGAGAACTTATCAAACTAGTTTTTTCGTCCCAGCGTTAGCTTGTATTCTTCGAGATCCGAAGGGTCATCCCTCTGCTCTTGCTTCAGAATGTAAATATTTTAGCCGAAATATTTGTTAAATTATTGTATCATTTTTTTTGTGTGTGTGTGTGTGATTGTATGTTAGATTAATTTAATTTTTCCTATAATAATAGTAATACTATTAATAAACTTTAGTTGAGTAGTGGTGTGGGTCTAGTGACTAGTTAGAATATAGTGAGGTTTTGAGTACAAACCGCAACTGAATCTTTTGCATAACAATAATGATTAGTCAATAAAAAAATATAACTACCACTTAAATTGATAAATATTTGATAAAAAATATAAGATGCTTTTAGTTAGATTACTCCTAGTATTATTTACTATTATAATTAGACATATTATATATATATATATATATATGAATGTTATGGGTAAAATTGTAAGAGTAGCCATATTAATCTTACAGCAATACAGTTGTGATCTGCATTTAGGCAAAACATTAAAAATTTTATTTAAATTCGTATCGAACTGATCTATAAAATACCTTATATTTGAAGTTTGATTTCAAATTTTTTATCGAATGAGAAGAAATTTTTACCATTTCATTCCATCTCTTATTTATTTGAATCATGATTAGAAATGGTATAGTATTGTGATGATCAAGTAGTAGTTTGCAAAAATCCTCAAACTATGAATATAGTATATGAATATAGTATGGTATAATTATTTAATGATTTAATTTGTTCAAATTTTTAAACCGCCAAATTGATAATTACGATTTTCTATATTTTTCATTCTCTTACTACACTTATTTAAATTTGAAAATTCCCATTATATTCTAATATATAATTCTCTTCTTATACCTCATGTAAGACAATTCCATACCATATACAATACCATACCACACCATATGGCATATGGTATGACCTACTCCATCCAAACAAGCATTAGGAGTAAAGTATCCAATAAAACGTAGTTTTCCATTTTATAAATTGAAGAATGTAAATTACTTCACCAATAAATTTTCTTGCAAGTTAATCCATAAAATTTCTGCACCTCTCAAATTCTATCTCCAATAAGAACACAGCAATATGCCCATGGCCACACTAGGATTAAAAGTATTTGTAAATACTACCAAAAGGATCATCAAATGCCGGAGATACAGATATCATAATCAGCAATATCCATATCCCATAAATATCAGATAAAGTATTCTAGCATTTTACAATTAACAGAAAGAGGAAGCAAAATTGCCCTCAAACTCTTTTCCAGTCATCAATTTGTTTTAAAATCACTTAAAAAAAATTAAATAAGCACATAAGTTCCAGCTTAAATGATCTTCTCAAACTTCACCTAAAAACAAGTTTCCCAAATGGCTAAATCCATTTTCAGGTTGGCTTTTGACGCAGAATTAGGTTCAAATGCCTACATCCATTTTCATCACATTTCTATTGGAGTGAAAGCTATTTTCACTATTAGAAGATTATACTGACTAGTTCAAATACAAAATTATGAATATCGCATACGAATTATTAAGCCATATACTATACTTGCCTTAATAACAGTAAGCACACACAACCAAGTAATCCTAATTTAGAATAGGAAAATAGCAGCAGCAAGGGAGATGATAGCATCTCTTAACTATGCCAAATTTAGGATACTAGAAGGGGCGGCTTTCAGGATCATATAATACAGCTATTAGAGCTATAAATACCCAAACCATGAGGATGCTAATCACAGCAGTTCGCACCAATTGATTCCAGGTCTCATTCATGGCAAAATCATCCTCAAAAGCAAAATGAGGAGAGTGCAGATCATCGCCCTCACTAAAATCTTTAGGTGATCCTATCCTGTGTATCCCATGCGTGGACTGTGGCTGTAGCTCAGTATGAATGCCAATGTTTGAGCAAGTATTGCAAGTGCAACTGCCACCAAGATATGCTGGGAGCGTCTGAAGATGCTCAGAAATAACCTGGGCGTACATGCTTCCTTCGATTCTCAACTTCTTCCGAGTAACAGGTCTCAAAACCTGTTTGGGACCACAGGAGGAGGATAATATTACGTAGATATTTAGTTGACATGAACGCGACGATCCCCCACCACTTAAGTGCTTGTGTGAGCTTGTGTATTTTCTCAACAACTGAGAGCAAAATAACCAACTAATCAAAAGCCCTGATCCACAAAAGATGCTTACCTGGAAAAAAGTTTGGGCAATAACCCGAACAACCGAAGGAAGCCGAATCACAATCAAAAGGCCAAGACGGTTTGGAAAATTATCTTGCAGAAGTGAAGAACAGGATCTCACCATCTGCATAGGAAGTCTCAGTGGGGATATCCCATCACAATCCACCAAAACTGTTATATGAGGATTATCCTTGTCAACCAAATTTAGGACCCCGTGCTCTACCTGGGAGACTTGAGCAAAAATCATCAAAATGATTTTAAATATATCACAAAGTGATAAAGAAGCAAATCATGGAAACGGTCATTTTTAGCTCACTCCAAGAACATCAACTGTGAGCTGCCCCACCCCCACCTTCTTTCGTTTTGGGCTTGAAGTAAAACTCCTCAGAAGTTATTTATGAGTAGAGAGAACAAATACTCACACCACTTAATTTTTGTAGAACTTGCTCAAAAAGATAATGACACTTCTTGGTATACGAATAATAATGGGAAATTTATGCAAGCATCGTGGATTAAGGTTTGAACCCTAAATTTCCTAACAACTGAATTAAACCAAGGCCTAATGACAATAAGGAGAAAGAAAAAACCAAAAAAAGAAGTAAAAGTTGAAGAATTTTTTTCAACTTCATCCATTCCCTCTAATTTCAGTAATTTTTCTTTAGGTAGGGAAACTAATAACGATTGTTATTACTACAAACTTACCTTAAATGATTAAAATATATTATTTCTATTTCTGCAAATACAATAAATTAATATGTTTTATCTACCAATTGCTAAAAATAATAAAATAATTTTAAATCAAAAATAAAAAAAAAATAAAATAGAATTTTGTAGTTACTGTCATTTTTTGGCTAAAATTGAAGGGAAAAAAAAAAGAATTGGGTTAAAATGAGAAGATATGTAAATATTTGGAATTTTTTATGTCAGTTGGCTCAAACCTATGTGCAGGAAGCTGATGGCTTGGTCAGTCTTACTAATACGAAATTGAACTTTTTTTTACACTCACAAAAATATATTCGAAAAAAATTCACTTTAAGAGACATTCTTCCCACCTTAAAACATATTACAAAAAATAGCAACTTCACCACCAATTCAAAATCTGTAAACGATATACAGCCAACATTTAGACACACCTGCTTCGTCATTTCTTAATAACAACCTTATTTTTCAAATAGAAGCAATGCCAAGTTGTATATGGCGAGATAAAGTAACTAAGAATTAGAAAGAGGAAAAAAAGAAACTTACTAACTGCTTGAGCAAAACGAGGTCTCTCATGAGAAGGCAAGTTGAGGCAAGCAAGTCCAAGGCGGACAATAAGGCAAGGTCTGTGCTCCACATCAACTCCATGCCAAAAAACCATCTTTGACCACGTATCAAGCTCCCGTTCTGAAAGGATTCCGTAAGTCTCCCTCCATCGGATTGTTTTCTTAACAGATGATAGCAAGCATGAAAAGTCCCCATTTGCAGCAGTAAAAAATCTATGGAGCTCGTCTTCATTAATTCTGCATAAATTATCTATGTCATGGTCTGCAGCAACAAGAGAAGTGAAGAAGTTTAACAGCAACACTCAGTTTGGCAACCAAATGTTGCAAAAGGAAAGGAAGGAAATTGTAGAAGCAGAATGAGGAGGAAAAAGAAAAAGAAGCAAATTTGACTTTCTTTGCTTCAATTTGGAGTGAAATTTGCATTTAAAGAAAAAAGGAGTGAAATTCTGTTATTTGTTTTCCTTTCCTGCTAAATTTGAAGTAATGTTTATGGTCTTCTTAAATAAAGGCCAAGTCAGTAGATACAACACAACTTATCCCTTGCAAGCTCTAGTTTGGAAAGAAATTAAAATTATGAACCATGAATAATTTGGCATCATTTCCCTCAACTTCTCTCCTTTCGCATCTCATTAGAGAGGAAAAAAGAATTTATTCATATTTTCTTTTCTTATTTTTATCCCCATTTCTTTTAACAAGACAGAAAAAATGTGCCAAGTCTTAAGCCAATATTTCCAGGTCAGTAGCAGTTGGTTATGCCTTCGAGAAAAATAAGGGGAAAACGATTGATGATACATACAAATCAGACTTCTCATAGACCAACTTGCATATTATAAAAAGACAAACGATTGTACAAGCATTCTCAATCACTATACTCTACTAAATTTATGTTATGCATTAACTCTAGGCCAGATGAGGAGCACATTGGAATTGAATTTGTTAAAACCAATCAATTCATAACAATTGAACTTCACAGGTCACTCTGGAACTTGAGTAAATAAGGAAGTCCTAATTCAGAAACCAGTTGCACTTTGAATTAATAAAGTTTAGGAATCCATGTCATATGATAAACAATTAATCAAAGGATTTAACAAGAAGATAAACCTAAAAACATTGCAGATATCTCAAAAGCCCTGTTGCTTTTTTTTTTTTTGTTCCAAAATTCTTGAAACAAAAGAATAGCATATCACCTTTCAGGTAATGTAATGCCTTGATTTTTTAGCTCTTAATGAAGTTGCATCAACCAATTGTCAGACGCATTACTTTGCAGATTTGGATCATTACTTCTGCAGATCAAATAAAAGTGACAAATTATATGATAAGCAGAAAGAACCAATTAATTTTTCCATCGCAAAATTCCTCAACAAAGATAGAAAGATGACTCAAAAGAAGTTTAAGACAGCAGTTGTTCCAAAAAGATTCAAACCAAGGATTGCAGGGAATCAAATGTCAACACAGATAATGACTATACATGTAGTACATCAACTAAGCCTTAGTTTCATACTAGATAGAGACGGCTATATGGATTGTAGGTATCTGATTCCCTCTGTCCAATTCCCTATGTCCAAAGCCATACCAGATGGAGTCAGCTATATTGATTTCACCATTATGCCTTCAGACAAGGTTCATAAGCTTTAACAAGCTACTAATTACATACATAGAGAACATAAAGTGGGGCTTATGGAACACCCTGCTTGCAAGCTCATCAAGTCCAGACAGATTCTTGACAAATCTTATGGCACTCCATATGCAGCTCCAAACATCAATTGGCCCAAATCCAGGCTCAAAGGAGCCTCATGTAGGCATTAGTTCTCATCCATCTATAACCAAACCATACAGGTATTCGTTTGACATCATTCATCTAATATATCTAAAAATTTGACTTAAAAAGTTAATGATCATATATATAGTTTTTTAAAAAAAAAATGATTCTAACTAACTAGTTTTTAGTTTAAAACAAGACTTCATACATAACAGCTGCTTTGAAGTTTGGACACTTAAAAACTTTTAAGGCAAGAAAGGCAGGTACTCAATCACTAATATGAATAGGATTAAGGAAGCAAATCTAATTTCTGCTGCTCTGGTTATTCAGAAAGCAGATGTCATAAATGTAGAAGCCTGATGCAACATGGAAGAAAATTAATGGCCTTGCTAATGATAATTTGCAAAGTCAAACAATTAGAAAATGTCAAAACTTGCTCCTTTCTCGTTTATGTACCTTGTATCCAGAGAAGCTTGTAGATCTGCTGACTGAGAACTTATTTCTGAATCTGATTGGGCCTGGGAACTCCTGACATCGTTTGAGGCGTCAGCATCACACTCCATTTCTTCTGAGAATGCTGTTGCAACTGAAAGAAACAATAGAGGCCGCGAAAACATCTAGAGCAATGAGGGTAAACAACAACAAGATTAACTTCTATTAGACTTATTTATAGCAAAATATGTTGATCATGATGATTTTACTGAGGAATTACCTGAACGCCTTTGGCCAAGCCCCTCAAAGGAGCCCATTTCTGAATCCACTTGAAAGGTGGATAGCAAAGGAATTGCAAAGCCTGCAAACCACGCCATAAAGGGGGGCATTTAGACCTAGATACCCTTCTAACTGTCTCCAGAGCAGCAACTTTGAGTAAAAATATTGCCGCATGACCAACGACACCACCACCATTTCTACTGTGGCCCAAAGAAGCTATGTGCTTATAAGCATCCCGTGTCAATCTTTTAGGATCAGCACTACCCAAGTTTCTCTTATAAACATTTTCTCTAACAGCAACAGTTCTCACCTCAGAACTGCTAATTGAACCAGAATTACAAGGTGGATCTTCCATCGAAATTCGTGGAAAACTAAACTCTAAATCCACATTCTCAGCTAACTAAAAGCGTTTCACCCATTTTGTGAACACGCTTCATAAAGCCAATCAATTAAAGGAAATCACCAAGCTGGTGATGTTTTACAGAACAATTCTTACGCAACTACCGACCTGCAAGAAATATAGATCAGGAATAAGATCAAAACTTACACATTTCCCATAAAGATCAGATCGCTGTAATACCAATTAGCCATCCAAATACAAGCAGGTAATTCCAAAACTTATATCAGTAAAAACAAAACAAAACTGTCTATAGCAGTAAAAACAAAACAAAACTTTCTTTAAGCTAAAAAAAGAAATTAAATTCTAACTATATGATCATCTCTAAATGAAAATGAAAAAAAAAAAAAAACTAAAGCAGATATCAATGAAATTCCGTTTTGCCAGTATTGTCACAAAACTATAAGAGCTGTATCTAAACTCATCATCATTCCCAAATCATTTATCTATAAAAAGAAAAAGAACCATAAAATTCCGTTGAAAGATCAAACAATCTCACCGAAAATCTATTGATGCGATGATGTGATCAATCTGCAGAGGATCTCAAATGAAGAAAACAAAGACGAAAGGTGGTTAAATAAGCTAGAACTTGGTGAAATTAACGTTTGGTTAACTTTCAAAGGGAGAGAGTGTGAATGGGAAATGCTTAGTTAGGTACCTTTTCTTGATTTGATTGGTCTTTTATGGGGAAATTGAAAGAAAATAACCTTTTTGTTTAGCGGTGCTTTTAAACAAAAAGTGAAATCACAGGCGGAGAGGAAAGAGTAAGCAAACAATCCAGAAATTGATTTGGAGAGCCCAATCAACAATAAATAATAATATTCGGGCGAGCATTTACCGTAAACGTCTATTTACTCATTAATTAATATTATAGGTGGAAATGGTAGTGTCGGTTTGGTTCGTTCATATTAGGGTTAAATCATAAACTAATTGAATTATTAACGTACCAAATTTACAAATTATAAATGAATTAAATCATTAAATTGAATTAGATTAAATCATCATCCAGACGAGTCATAAATGAATTAAATTTTCTAATATTATTTTTTATTTTTAAAATTTTTTATTAAAAAATATTATGCATTTAGATTATATAAAAAATTTACTAAATTATAAAAATGTAATTGAATAGGTTTGATTGCAGTGGTGGCAAATAGGCGGATTGAATGAATTTGGGTTGGATCATTAATAAATGGGTCATTAATAAATTGAATTATTAATGAGTCAAAAAATATGAATTATTAATGGATTAAATTGATTTGCATCGACCCATAAATAATGAATGGTGGCTATCACTTAATTAGCTGTATATTGAATTCCTAAGCAGAGGTGAAGTTACAAATAACCACAAAATCGCACATTTCTTAGTATCCAAACAGAGATACAGCAAGGAGAGAGAATTAAGCACGCTAATTATATATAACATAAAACTTTTATTTTACTTTATTATGTTTTCTCGATATCCAAACAGAACACTGCCAGCTTCATCCTAAAGAAACTTGATCAAGAACCATAATCTTTAGCTTATGGTGAACAAAAAGCAACATAATTTTGATCAAGACTCGAAAGAAATCATGACGAAAAAGCATAAACTTTTATATTTTGCAAATTTGTTTTACTTTCTTATTAACGAATTAGAAGGAAATAACTTAGAGTGGAGATGTAGTGCGCAACATTTCTTCGAAGAATTTGATTTCTTGTATTGTTAGTGACTTTTGCATCCAAAGACGGAAATTGCAAATTGAAGTAATTCTGAAATGCTTGCCTCTTAGGGAAGGATAATGGTTTAGTAGGATCGAAATGCATTTTGCTCTCTAAGTTCTGTTTGGTTGAAAAGAAAAGGTAAAGAAAGTAAAAGAAAATGGAGAGGAGAGGGTGATTTTCCCAGCAATTTTGATGGAAATTTAAAGAAATGGGGTTCACCAGTTGTTACTCTCTTTATATACCTCTGTTATTGTAGAAAGTATTTTGAAGCTGGGTATTGTAAAAAAACTGGGTTAATACCCAATGAATTAAGATCTTTAAATCTTGAAAATACCCATTGAATTAATATCCAATGTATTAAAAAGTGAGATAGGTTAATTTTGGATTGATTTATTGGGTATTGGGTTGGGTTAAAAAATAAAATGAGTCAATTTTAGGTTGATTCAATGGATATTTATATGGATTGAGTTGGATTTAGGTCAATTTTTTTTTGTAAATTTGAATCGATCCATGAATTTGGATAAATTTTATCAGGTCTAAAGCCAAATCATGTTTTATGTGTAATAAATATTAATTCAGATATCAGGCATAAAAGTGAAAAATTTATATTAACCGACTGTTAATAAAAGAATCATATTATTTTAATTTTAAAAATTTAAGAAAAAATACTGCACTAAAAATAAAATTGAGAATTATATTAAACCTTTGATGAAAATAGATGTTGATGTTAACGAATAAAAATTGGTCAATTTTAAAACAACGAGGAGACAATGCTACTCAAATTTTGGAAGTTTAATGTTAAAACTGTATAAAAATAAAATAGAATGGCAATATTGTACTTGTGGCAAAAATGATGAATTAAAATGGGCAGTTTCTGCTGACGTTCGATTCCAAAGAATATTTCGCCGCTTTGAAAGTTGTAAGCTGTAACCAACAGCGAAGCTAGGTGGAAAGGAAGGGGGGCAATTGCCCCCCTTATTTTTAAAATTTTTTTTTTATTTTATATGTATATATATATTAAATAAATAATTTTTTTTATTTAAAATTTTATTTTGCCCTCCTTATTTTTTGTGAAAATATTAAAAAATGATCTTATAATATTTTTACCCCCCTTATTTTTTAATCATAGCTTCGCCACTGGCTGTAACCTTCCTTGTTTCCTGTCATCCTTCCAAACCCATTTTGAAATCTCAAACAGTTAAGCCCACCCCACCTAACTAAATTGCGATTAAGCTTAGGAATTGACTTAATCTTTTGGAGCAAAGGTAAATGTGAAAGTTTAGTAAGCAGCGTGAGCTGTATAAGAGTTTGGTGCTATTTCTGATCTGGGGTTTTGGTATATTTGTTATCGAGGAGCTCTCATCAATGTCTTCCTTTTATTACGTTTCGTAAATTTGAAGGCTTTCATTTCATATTTTTTCTGGGTTAACGTGATTTTGAAGGTTGCAATTGTCTGCTCATTTTTAATTGTTTCCTTCTTTTATTAATTTAATTTCTGGTAGAAGAAGTTTCGATTTTTACACTATATTGTGGACTATAAATAGCTCTCTCTGTTCTCCAGTCTTCAGTATTCTAAATAACAAAAGAAATTAATCACGGTTTTGGGTAATTTTTCCTCTGTACTTCACCAGCTCCCTTCTCTACCCCTTTTACTCTGATCCCTTTATATGAAGTATGCTTGTAAATCTGTGAATAAGTTTTATGTATGTTTTTGTGTTTGTTTGGGGTATAATGGTGATTGATTTGTTGGAGATGACAGGTGTTTGAGATCTGAAGAAATGGCAAACAATTCTTCAAATGGAGACCACCAAACAACAACAAAGCCTCCTCCATCTCCTTCTCCTTTGCGTAACTCCAAATTCTTTCAGGTAAGATTGAATCTTTCCGAGTTATTACAATGTTATACCTGCTAAAGTTCTGATTTTGATCTTTTAAGGAGCTTGTTAAATTCTCATTCATTGATGCCTTTTCTTTGTATTGTCAATGATTGTTTATAGAGGAATACACAGTTGGCAGAGTTAAGTAGGTCCTGTGCTTCATGATCTGAAATATGGAGTACAAAGTTGGGAAACCTTAAAGCAGGTTGTAAGGCGGGACACCTTTCAATACTCACCCTTGTGCCAAAACTAATCAAAGTCACCCCTCAAAGAAAACATAGAGATATAGCCGATATAGTAGTAAAACATTTTGCTGGTACCAATTTCCTCGTCAAATTTAGCTTTATGCTTTTCAAAAAATAAATGCCAAAACATCCAAAGTAGTTCTGAACATTATTAGCTTGATTTGCTTTTGAATATAGTTTTCAAACATGAATTTGATCTTCCATTCCCAAAACAGCTCTTCTAAATCTACAAAGATTAATTACGTTGTAGAAGATAGCTCTGAAAATTGTATGTCCTCTCTATCTCGGTTATTTTTGGTTCTCTCCTCAGATCCAGAAGCTCACAGTGATCCTTGCTATTACTTGTGTTCTATATCAAGTTTTAGATAGATTTAACTTCCCACCGCATTGAATTTGCTCTACCTCTCTGATTTTATTGCAATATTTTCTCTTGTATCACGTTGATCCACATGCTTTCCATTTCACTTTCATGATTGATGACAGTCTAATATGAGAATTTTGGTTACTGGAGGAGCTGGGTTCATTGGATCACATTTGGTTGACAAACTAATGGAAAATGAAAAAAATGAGGTAAACATGTTTTCTTATTTGATTTCAGACATTTCATCCTTGTGTAGTTCAGTTCCATGATGGAGTGCTGTTTTCTCTAATAAGTGCTGGATAGATCAATTGAAAGGTCACCATTCTTTTCTAAGGTGATTTTATGTCTGCTACTCAGGTCATAGTTGCTGATAATTACTTTACGGGATCCAAGGACAATCTTAGGAAATGGATTGGCCACCCAAGATTTGAGCTTATTCGTCATGGTATGTTTTTATCTTTTGGTTTCTTCTTTTGAAGATCAAACTTTCCTTCACTATAATGTAATTCAGGTTTATTAACTGCAAACAGTTAGTTTTCCTGCTATGAATTAGTCATTCTTAAGTTCATAGTCATGATATCTTCTGCTGTGCTTTGTAAACTAGGGTTTTGGTTACTTTTCCCTGTAATTTTATCCGTCATATAAATCGTGATGACATCCTAGTGTATTGCATACCTTGCTGCTGTTCAAATAATGCATCCCTGAAACTTTCTAGTTTCCAAGCTGAAATATTCACACAGTAATATTATCCCTCAAATAGTAATCAATGGTTTGCAAGCTTGCCTTCTATTATCTTATGAGACAATGGCACTTAACTGCATTAGAAAATAAGCAGTATAAGTTTTCAAGTAACAATGTAGATGAATGAAAGCATCTCTGAGTGATACTAATGGAAAGAAGGGTTCCTTTTATTTATCATTTTTGTTTTATATTTGATTCTGCTTGCATGGAGTCCTAGATGAGGCTGACTTTGCACTATCAACAATATTTCCTGTTGCTGATAAGTTCTTTTGCAATTTCAGAGTGTTCATTTGGATAAAATGTATAGTTTTTCTTCCTGAATGAGTGTTCTACCCTCTTTAAGTACGGGTCATTGTCTAAGTATGACTTCTCAAAATGATATCATTGAGTAACCTGTTCGGATCCGGGGACTAACCGAATGTTATGCGAACCGGATTGCTCGAGGAAATCCGAGGTATGCAGTTCGGTCATCAACATATAAAAATAAAAGTATTCATATTATTATAAGATGGACAAACTGAGTATTTGAATGTTAATTAATAAAAAAGTACACGTAAAAAATAATAAAAATTAATTTAATCAAAAGATAAAGAGTTTTAGAAAATTAATTAATTAATTATATCTATATGTTTTGTATAAAAATGAAAATACCGTTAAAGTGAACTAAAGATAGAATTTGAAGTTTCTAACTTATTTATTATCTTGAAAATTAATTAATAATCTCTCCCTCCAACTTTAAGTTTCACTTTAATTTGTTCACACATATTAAAATAATGATTAAAATATCTTCATCCTTTATATATATATATATATATATATATATATATATAGTCCCCTTAAATTTGAAATAAAATGAAATCAAAAAAATTTTCAAAAGCAACACATAAAATGAAATGGAGAGAATAAAAAAAAAAGAGAAAAAGAAAAAAGAAAAAGAATTGTCATTTATCCCTAAAAAAAAAGTGTTTGGCGACCCATAATCTTATCATTAGAAATCAAATGGATTGAGCCGTTGATAAATGCAGTCCCTAATTACATTTAGGGACGAAATGTTTGTTAATAAAAAAATCATCTGTAATAAGGTGGTTTAACGTAAATATTAATTTTATTTTATTGCAAAAGAGGATTATATAGTAAGAATTAATGAGATGGGTAAGGGAAAAAAGGCCAGTTGGTGCATAAAATAAAGGGAAGCTAATTATGAGTTCACGAGAGTGCGGGGGGATGAAATAAATTTATGTGGGAATTTGTGCATTTGTGACTTTCACGGGATTTTTCACTAAAGAATGCCGTCTCCGGCCCTTGCTGGCTGTGTTTGGATTGGATGCTCATGCGACCTTGTTGCATGTAACTTTAAATCTTAAATTAAAAAATATTGAAATCGAAAATTTTTGCATAAATGTACTCCCACTACTTACTTTCGGTGTCTGTTTCAGAGTTTTTTTTCCACTCTGAATGTATTTTTTTAAAATTTCAAGTAGCACTCTTTGCACTCTCTTCTTTTTTCTTTCTTTTTTTTCTTACATTTACACGAAAAAAAAAATTGATAAAATGGTATTATAGTATATTATAATGAGGAGCTTATAAAATTGATATTAATTGAATTTTTTTTTAATCTTTGTGAGAAATTTAAAAGGAACATTTAAAATGAAATTAAACATGCAAACTTGATATAAAGAATTAATAGACAAAAATATTGACATTATATGCAAAACTTGTAGTTTCACGAGTAAAAATTAATTCCAATACCAACGAAGTCTACTCTCAGCAGAGAATTTGAAGAAAATAATTTTGATTAGACTCTAAATTTTTTATTTTATAAAAATATATTATTTATAAGAAAATTAAAAATATAATATGAACAATAATATAAAAAAATAAAAAATATATTTAGAAACATATTAATTATCAACTTATCAAATATTAATATTTGGAATGTCAATTTTAAGTCCTACAAGGCTTGCAAATATAAAAGTTAAATAAATTGTTCAAATACATGTTACTGTAACCAAACATAATTAACAAATACTCATATAAATTCATACAACATTAATGAAAAAAATTCAAATAAATTCATTAAACATGGTAAACAAACATCATCAATTTTCTTCATCTCCATCTCACCAAAATATTCACTTTCAAATGCACATGTTGGAATCTTACTTGTATAGACAGTGTAAATTGGGAGTTTATAAATTTAATATTATATTTAACTGAACTGTGAAGTTAAGTTTATGATTACTAATTCTGAGAAATAAATATTCATAAAATTATTATCCCTAGTCTTACTAAATTGTCATTTTTTAAGTTCATTCCCTCCTTTGATCAGGTGGCTGATCTGTTCATTAAGCCTCTTCCACACTCTCGATTTCTCTTTCTACGTGACAAACTCGGTCTTAGAATTGTGCCCTCGAGTTTGAGGGGAGATGTTAAGATATCTACGTAAGCCACGCAAGCTGTGGACTAAGTCTTCAACTAATTAGCTGGAATAAAGGGACGTGAAGAAGGGACGTGAAGAGATATTCTCTCAATCAGTTATGAGGAGACTCGTTCCAATTACTGTTATCTATTTTTCAGTTTGCACTACTGTATTTTTGTTTTGTTTTTCATCTTGCTCTTGTATAAATACTTGCAGACTTCTTAATGAAAAGTAAGCAGAATTTCAATAATTTATATCCTCTCTAATTTTTAATATTTTCTAACTTGGTATCAGAGCCACATATGGCCAACACCAATCCTTCATCAAATTCATCATTCCTTTCCCTTGGAGGAATAATTGCTCAACCTTCATCACTTAAATTAGACAATGATAATTTTTTACTTTGGCAAAATATGGTACTGCCAATTTTGAGAGGATACAAACTTGAAGGTTTTTTAACTGGTGAAACACCTTGTCCACCCAAGTTCAGAGTTTCCACAATCACTACTTCAGCATCTGTTGTTTCAGGTAGTCCAACCACAAAGGAAGAGCCAAATTCAGAGTATGATGTCTGGATTTCAAAGGATCAGCTTCTGTTAGGCTGGCTGTATAACTCAATGCAACCACGGGTTGCAACTTGTGTGATGGGTTTCACAACCTCTAAGGACCTGTGGAGAGGTATTAAAGAATATTTTGGAATGCAGAACAGATCTCGCATTATTTTCGTAACTGGAGAATTACAAAAGGTCAGGAAATGATCAATGAAGATTAAAGAATATCTTCACTCGGTGAAGTCAATTGCCAATAATTTGGCTTTAGCAGGAAAAACAGTTGAACATTCTGATCTCATCAATCAAGTTCTTGTTGGATTGGATGAAGATTACAATTCAATTGTAGTTCAAATCACTGGAAGAGAATCTATTACCTGGGGAGAGCTGCAGTCTACCTTGATGACCTTTGAAAGTCGACTATAGCAATTAAATGCAGCCCGTTTGAGCATGGCAGGGGTGCAAACGACTCAACCAACTGCTGCACTTACAAGCAAAATCACTTTAAATAACAGAAACAATAGTTATTCTTTAGGCAGAGGAAATCCCAAAAATGGAAATGGCAGAGGAAGAGGTCATGGAGGAAGAACCAATAACTCCAGGCCTGTATGTCAAATTTATGGAAAGCTTAGACATACAACTGCTTACTGTTGGAGCAGATATGATGAAAACTTTATGGGAAGTACTTCACAACATGAAAAAGGAAAGCAAGAGAGCAATTCACAGGCTTCTGCTTTTACAAGCACCCTTGATTCTGAACACGTCCCTAGTTGGTTTATGGACAGTGGAGCAAGTAACCATGTCACTAATGACTCTAATCGCCTCATCAATGTAGAAGAATATTCCGGTAAGGAAAAGTTAATGGTTGGAAATGGCTCACAATTATTTATTGCTCATAGTGGTATTATTCATCTGCCATCTTTGAATAGAAGGATTCTGGAATTAAAAAATGTTTTGCATGTGCCTTATATCAAGAAAAAATTGCTTAGTGTTTCTCAGCTAACCTCAGTGTATTTGTTGAGTTTCACTCTAATTGTTGTTTTGTTAAGGACAAGAAAACGGGACAGGTTCTACTTCAAGGGATGCTTAAAGATGGCTTGTATCAATTAGATCTTCCTAATCAAGTCAAGAAATCGGCATCATCACTCAACTTCTCCAAGTCATTTGCTGTTAAAACTAAGTTACCTGTTTTGTTTGAGTCTAGTGTTTCAAATTCGAATAATAAATTGTTGCATATGAGGTTTGGTCACCCTTCTCATAAAGTCTTGTCTGAAATCTTGAAGTCATGCAATCAGTCCATGGTTTCTTATAAAAATACTTTCTTTTGTGATGCTTACCAATATGAAAAATCTCATGCTTTACCCTTTCCCGTCTCTTCATATCATGCAAAATCACCTCTTGAGTTAATTCACTCAGATTTGTGGGGACCTACACCCTTAACATCTTCTGAAGGTTTCAAATATTACATACATTTTCTAGATGACTACAGTAGGTACACCTGGATATATGCCTTGAAAAATAAAAGTGAAGCACTAGAAATTTTTTTAAATTAAAAAAACTGGTAGAAAATAGGTTTGATAAGAAAATAAAAATTGTTCAATCTGATTGGGGAGGAGAATATAGAAGTTTTACGAAGGTTTTAGAACAATGTGAAATAGAATTCAGACACCCATGTCCTCACACATCTTCTCAAAATGATAGAGCAGAGAGAAAACATAGGCACATTGTCGATACCGGACTGAAGGATTCATTGATCCGGAAAAGCCTCATCATGTTTGTAAACTTCACAAGGCACTTTATGGTTTGAAACAAGCACCTTGGGCTTGGTATGATCGCTTAAAACACACTCTTTGCAGCTGGAACTTCACGCAATCTCAGTGTGACTTCTTTTTTCTTCTATTACACCAGCAAACACATAATTTTTGCTTTTATTTATGTTGATGATATCATTATTACAGGTAATGATATATTTATGATGAAGAACTTCATCCAACAGCTGAATCTAAAGTTTTCTCTTAAAGACCTTGGTGATCTTCATCATTTTCTTGGCATTGAGGTGCGTAGAGATCATTATGGTCTGTTTCTTTCTCAAACTCGGTACATTAAAGATCTTTTGTCCAAGTTTGATATGGCAAAGTGCAAGCCATGTCCCACACCTATGAGCACCGGCAAAACTCATCAATGCAAACGATAGCAGTCCTTTAGTAAATCCTACATTATATCGTAGTGTTGTTGGTGCCCTTCAGTATCTTACTCATACAAGGCCAGACATTGCCTTTGTTGTCAATCGATTAAGTCAATTTTTATCAGCTCCTACTGATGCACACTGGAAACTCTTAAAACATGTGTTCAGGTATCTTCATGGCTCTCTTCATCTCGGGTTGCATATCCAATGCAATGAACGAGTCAATTTAATGGGCTTTTCAGATGCGGATTGGGCCTCATGTCTTGATGATCGACGCTCTGTTGCTGGTTACTTTGTGTTCCTTGGTGAAACAATGGTTTTATGGTCGTCAAAAAAGCAAAGTGTTGTTGCTCGTTCAAGTACAGAGGTTGAATATCGTGCTCTCGCAAATGTAGCTGCTAAAATTACATGGATACAGTCATTGTTCAAAGAAATTGGCATCCCTGAAATTGGTGTTTTAGTTACTTGGTGTGATAATATGAGTGCCAATGCTTTTGCCTCTAATCCTGTTTTTCATGCCAGGACAAAACATATAGAGATTGATGTTCATTTTGCTCGCAATAAGGTGCTGAATCGTGAACTTGATGTTCGGTTCAGTCCCTCCTTTGATCAGATGGCTGATCTGTTCACTAAGCCTCTTCCACACTCTCGGTTTCTCTTTCTGTGTGACAAACTCGGTCTTAGAATTGTGCCCTCGAGTTTGAGGGAGGATGTTAAGATATCTACGTAAGCCACGTAAGCTGTGGACTAAGTCTTCAACTAATTAGCTGGAATAAAGGGACGTGAAGAGATATTCTCTCAACCAGTTATAAGGAGACTTGTTCCGATTACTGTTAGCTATTTTTCAGTTTGCACTACTGTATTTCTGTTTTGTTTTTCATCTTGTTCTTGTATAAATACTTGCAGACTTCTTAATGAAAAGTAAGTAGAATTTCAATAATTTATATCCTCTCTGATTTTTAATATTTTCTAACTTTAAAAAATTAAAAATAATATTTAATATATGCATTTTATCTTTAACCTTAAAGTAAAGTTAATAAAACATTTAATAATTTAATGCATATTTCATTTCAATATAACCCGCACAAGTTTGTTCAAGATAATATAATATACTTCAGATGGAATCCTCTTTTCTCAAAATAGACACCGTCGATTTTCAGATGATATCAGCGGCTGCTACGTTCCACGTCATTGATCCTCTTTAAACCTCCTTAACACCTACAAAATCCATTTGGCTAAAAACATTCTTGACCGTCGATTCGCAAATTATTCAAGACCAAATCTGACGGAGCCAGATCTCCAAGTCACCGATCCGTTTGATATTTTAACAGCCAATAGAATTCAATCTCAGCTTTATATATAAACAACAGAGAGCACTAAGACTCTCTCATCCAACCCCGCTCAAATTCTCTTTTTGCTTTCCTTTAACCCAACAAGTGCTACAACCGATCTCGGATTCACTCTAAAAAAAATGGCACCAAAGGCAGAGAAGAAACCAGCAGAGAAGAAACCAGCAGAGAAGAAGCCAGCGGAGGAGAAGAAGACAGTGGCTGAGAAAGCTCCGGCCGAGAAAAAGCCCAAGGCTGGCAAGAAACTGCCAAAGGAGGGAGGCGCCGCGGCCGGAGACAAGAAGAAGAAGAGAACCAAGAAGAGCATAGAGACCTACAAGATCTACATCTTTAAGGTGTTGAAGCAGGTTCACCCAGACATCGGGATCTCCAGCAAAGCCATGGGTATTATGAACTCTTTCATCAATGATATATTTGAAAAGCTTGCACAGGAAGCTTCAAGACTAGCCAGGTACAACAAGAAACCTACAATTACCTCGAGGGAGATTCAGACCGCTGTGAGATTGGTATTGCCCGGAGAATTGGCCAAGCACGCTGTCTCTGAAGGTACCAAGGCGGTTACGAAGTTCACTAGCTCTTAAATCGGTGGTTTGTTTGTCGGGTGGTGATGAATTTAGGTTTTGTTTGATTGTATCTTTGTAGTAGTGAAAACGGGGCTATTTTTATAATTTCAAATGTAATATTTTTGAATATTAGGTTTGTGCTTGTAATTGAACCTTGGATCTCGTTACTTCCGTACAATTGCAGTAAAAAATTTCTCAATTATTCTGAAATTGCTCGCTTTTTTTTTTTTTTGCAGAATCGGACCTGTTTAAAGTAAAATTTGCTGAATCGGAAATTATCATAAATAATAGAAAGAAATTTGTGTTTTTTCATGTTAAATAATTAAATATGTAATATTTTTTTGATAATAAATAATTAAACAAAGAATCATGGCGCGATCCTTGGGATGAATAATGACATATTGTTCCTATAGGCAATTATATGAGTTTGGTAAGATAAGACGCGTCTATATTTATAAGTAATTTTGCCAATTTTTTATGAATAAATTATGGAAAATAATTCATGGTTCGTTCAATTGTAAATATATTTAAATAAGATTTATTTCCATCGTAACCTATCATTTTTATTGATTGAAGTAACTAAAAAATGCTTATTTTAAAATTAGAATGTGAATATTAATTGAGAAATTATAAACAAATAATAAAAACAAAGAAATTTGTTTGTACCTATTTGATTAATCACTGTATGATGGGTCCGTCCCAGGCTGAAGACTACTTTAAATTAAAGACACATATTGCTGGGTGGAACCGGATTTGGTGCCCGATTTAGAGATATATTTGGAAGAAGAGGAAGATAATGAAGAAGAGAGAGAAGCAGAAAAAGGTAAAAAAAAAATCATAATTTCAATTTGAAAGCGCAGATTCGATGTCTGAGCCGCAAATGGTCACGGGCACCAGCGGAAGTGCGTTGGCCATGGCAAGATAAGCGAGGTGAGGGGTTTTTTTTTTTCATTTTATTTACTGTTAGATTTATTTTACACATCTAATAAAAATAAACTATAATCGTATCCAAGGGAACATAAATAAACATAAATTATTAAGTAAAATATCTATAATTGAATTGAATATATTCGAGAACACTATATTATTTTGTACGCATACATGTATACCCCATCGACTCGCGCTCTAATTAGAAATTACTGTAATTATTTATAACGGCTATCTATTTATTTTTGTCTAATTAGCTCGACGGACCTAAATTTTAAAAATTGGATCTAATTAATTTTGTTATCAATACATATTAACTTTTATTTTGAAGACAAAAAAAAAAAGAAACTTTCTAGTTAGATCGTAATTGTTGCATGATATTTTGAAAGAAATTCCAAAAAAAAAGAAAAAAATTGAAAACAACCAATTTAAAACAAATTCTGTGGCCCGAATCAAGGACCGCTCAATGTTTTAATTTATAAGACGGTAATTAAATCTCATTGTTTTCTTTTAATGATTTTATATGGTGTTAGATTTATTTATTTATTTTACTTGGACCTCTACTCGAACAAAATTTGGTTTTAATAAAATTCCAACTAAACCCATTGAATTTTTATTTTTGTTTAATTATTTGGTTATTTTGGTACAACTTTAGTTTAATATTTTTTTTAAAACCGCAAAATTTATATTTACTTTTTACACATAATTTAATTTTTAATTATTTTAATTTGATTGATGCATAATTCTATTCTAAATAGAATTGAGTAAAATTTGACTAAACCAATCTGATTTTTGCATAATTATTTGATTTTCCCTGATTTTTAGTTCAGTTAGGTTATTGAACCCCACCTATCGATAGCTGAGTAGGGTTAGTAAAACTAACAGTGTGTGAATTTTCCCCGGCAGGGTTACTCCGTATTGTATCTGAAAATTACGTTTTCCCCTCATTAATTACATCATTTCACAATTGTTTACCCAATGAGGAAATTCATAAAGCCGAATTCCCTTTTCTTTGGGTAATATTGTAATTTTACTTTTTAGCCCATGCTCATCCCATGGATACTTTCTCTTTCAGAGGAAACAGAAAAGGAAAAAGATAAATTCCATGGTCTGTTTATATTTACACAATTATACTCTCCCTTCAATCCAACGTTTTCATCAATCTTGATGGCGAGATCTGACTGTTTCGACACGTTTCAAATTATAATTGGCTAAATAATCTGTGTAAAAATATTTGCCCGTAGGTAATCAAACTTAAAGCATGTGCCCCTGTACGCATAAACACGACTTATGAGCTCACCCAGAGATGAGAGAAAGAAAGAGGGTAATAGGAGTCTATATTCAGAACCTTCTTCCCCTATCTGTCTATCTATAAATTGCTGGAGGATTGCGGCTTTGAAATTTCTCTCGGTGGTTCATTTTCTCTCTCTACAGCGTTCCTTCTCTATCGAAGGTGGGTTTTGTTATGGCATCTCAAGCCAGCCTCCTCCTTCAAAAACAGCTCAAGGGTAATTCGAAATTTTGCTTCTTTTTCTCTTTTCCGTATGTTTTATTGGCTTTATGTTCACTTTTTTCTTGTGGGTTTTGGATCGAGGTTTAATTTGATTGATCGGGTTTTGGTGGGTGCAGATCTTTGTAAAAATCCTGTGGATGGATTCTCCGCAGGGTTGGTCGATGAAAATAATATCTTTGAATGGAGCGTAACGATTATTGGACCGCCTGATACGCTTTAGTATGTCGTGCTTTCTTGAATTTAGTGGTTTAAGTTCATTTCTGGATTTAAAGATTCTTGATTTGGAAAGGATGGTATTTGATATTGATTTAAAGGCTCTTGATTTTTATGGGTGGGTAAGGATTTGAAATTTGATTAATTGAGCTGGAATTTTGGTAAGAGTGGCTGGCTTTTCTGTGGTATGTCCTTTGTGTTTCCGCTGATTACAGAGTTACTCTACCAGTAATGTTTTGAACTAGCGTTGTTCATTTCTTTGTTGATATGTCATTTTGCTGAGAAATGAAGGTGATAGGTTGTCTTAACAAGTTTGATAATTGTTGAGTTAATTGGAAAATGTATAAACTTTCAAGATTTTCATTGTTCAACATCATTTTCTAAGCCTGCAAGCAGAACGACTGATTAAAGTTAAGGATTGTTTAAAGCTGCCTTTTGATGCATATTGTTAGTTTTTTTGAAGTTTTTTTGTCAATATTCTTATACATTAGTTCTGAAAGAAGGTAACTTCACCTAAGTTAATGGCATCATGGATTTTTACTTTGCTTTGGCAATTAGTTTTAAGTTTTTATTATCCTGAACAACTAGATGTTTTATCGAGACTAATATATGTTTTGTTGGCAAATCTTTTGATTGCAGTGAAGGGGGATTTTTTAATGCCATCATGAGCTTTCCATCCAATTACCCGAATAGCCCACCAGCAGTAAAGTTTACATCAGATATATGGCATCCTAATGGTTGGTCATTTAACACACATTGATTGGGGTATTTGCACTCACTGTGATGCTAATAAATTGTTTCTTATTGCCGTTTGAATTGCAGTTTACCCTGATGGGCGTGTTTGCATATCAATTCTTCATCCACCAGGGGATGATCCAAATGGCTATGAGCTTGCAAGTGAACGTTGGATGCCTGTCCACACGGTGTGTTATTATTCCTCTTCTGTAGCTACAGATTTTAAGGAAAAAAGAAGAACCCTCTTTGGAGTTTCTTTGCTAGAATGATCAAACAAAATTTTTGAGTTTGTTTACTTATTTTTAGCTAAGAGTCCTATATTCCTTCAAGTTTCAATCAGATTCTGGAGGCTTTTTTATGCTTATTTTATTAAAAATTAAGGAAAAGCAGTACATTTTCTGTTTGCTTACTTGTTGGGTTCAATTGCATTATGCTTTGACTTTGTGGGAAATGACTTGATCAGTTCATTCTATTTGCAACTGATTCTATTAATTCAGCATTGACTCATGGTAATTTGTCATTTGTAATTGTATCAGGAAAGAGGGTTCAGATGATCCAAAGAGTTGGCAAATTTCAATTGAGAACTGGTCTTATATAATAACAGAGTTTTAATGCAATAATTGGATGATATTTTATAACCCAATTCATAGAAGAGTGCAATACTTCATTCTTTTTCTTTGACTGAAATTTCTTTCTGCTTTATGCTTGAGATTTTGAGAACTTGGATATTTGAGGAGGTTGTAAAACAAAGTACTGATAGCAAGTAATGTGTTTTATCAGAAAATTTTCTTATTGAACAATATAGTTGTGAATGTGACATGTATGCCACATTGTCCATGGAGAAGTTTCATGCTTCTAGGATCTGCTTGATATTAATGGGTTTAAGCTATTTCAATCTGGTTTTTCTTAAAAAGGATGCTTAAAAAGGTTGTAGAATATATTTGCTATGGGCTCCTTGGCTCTATGTACTTGCAAAGTAAATTTTGATATCTGGATTATGGAACAATGGAATTCTCTGTCGTCCAAAGTGAAATTGACATGAAATATTAATCATATTTTTTTTTTGGTCATCTTTTAACTTCCTTTCATAAAATTTTACTACTTTGGTTTATATTGCCATATTACATCAATTTCCCATAAGAATTTCTGCATCACCAACAAAATCATATCAAGGGATGGAATAGGTACTAAAGAATTGTTTGTCTCCATGATTACATGTGATTATAAGAACCTTTTTATTAGGTTCATTGACTTGAATGTTTGTGTACACAAGTAATGATAGGATAATTTTTTTTGGTTTGTTTATGTTTCTGAAGATTGGGTTGGTAGGATTGAGGAGTTTTATTCATTAATTATTAGCCCTTTATTATTTTTCTTCCTCTATTAATTTTCAGTGTTTCAATTGAATTTTAATCCTTTAAATTGGACGAAAAAAGTTCCATGCTTATTGTAGGCAGTGTTATGCTGCTCTTACAATGAGATGCCCCACTCCTCGCTCCCCTTTTAATTTCCTCTGATTCATCATTTTTGATAGATGGCTCATCCGTGTATAATCATATTTAGGTACACCCTGAATGATTGTAACTGTTGAGCATAATCAATGTGTTCTTGTTTGGCTACACCCTTTATTCTCTGCAGGATTTATTTTGATGGGACTTTTCTCTGCAGGTTGAAAGCATAGTCTTGAGTATCATATCAATGCTCTCTAGTCCCAATGATGAGTCTCCAGCAAATGTGGAAGCTGCAGTAAGTGATTGTTTCCATTCTCATCAACGTATATCTATATGTTGGCACTTAGTCTTTCTAGGGAGTTCGTTATATTTTTGCTATGTCATTTTGTGTGTATGTGCTCTCTGCATTTTGGCTAATTGTTGAAGGGGCTACTGGTGGATCACGCGCAACACAAAGTTGCTAAGTATGATGTAGATTTAAGTTGAACGGAGTTGACATATTGTTGCACATGACTATGAATTGGATGTCTTTTGTGCAATTATGACTCATTAGTTCCTGCAAAACATCTATTAGGGTTTTGTTGAGATAGTTCTGCAAGAAAATTGTTCTTATACATTAGGTTAAAATTTAAATTCACAAGTCCTTGTGCATATAGAAAGAGTGAGTAATTATTTTTCTCAACTTCTTGGTTTCTGACGCAATTTTTGTGAACCTTACAGTGAAGTTTTTAGCATTGTTCTGTTTGTGACAAACGGGATACAGCCAATGGAAAAAAAATTAGATTTAGAACTTAACAAGAATCTATGAGCAATGCAAATATACTGGCAGATATTAGAATATGCTAGTTTGAGGGAAATGACAAGTTAGATATATAGTTGAACTGCCACTGAACATGCTCACTTAGGGTGTTTTTGGAACTTTCCTAAGTGGCAGATTGATGCTGAGTGGTGGAACATTTTTGCTATTGCATAGCCATTAGTGGCATCTGTAACTGCTTAAATGTTGGTTGGCCAAAAGAATACTGCTTAGTTCTTTTGAATCTTTAATTTCAGTTTACTAAAAGCAAAAATAATAAATGTTAAAGAGACAGAATTGTGCTGAGCTAAAATTGAGTTTGCATCTGTTATGCAGAAGGAATGGAGAGAAAGGAGAGATGAATTCAAGAAAAAGGTGAGCCGATGCGTGAGAAAATCACAAGAAATGTTATGATCTTTTTGCGATGTTTGGACTGCTTTGGAATGTACCAAGGAATGTCTTGATTTGTTATGGTGGGGGAAGGAGGGAAAGGTGATTTGTTATACTTGTACAAGGTTCAGAATTGAGATTATTGCCGCTATCTCTTCATTTACCTTTTCCTTTGCAACGGTCGTTGTTATAACTCCAAAAAGATCATCACTGTACTTTTTAAGACATTTTGGATAGTGTTCATCTCAAGCTTCTCATGGGTCTATGTTTCATTCTTGCATCTATCTTGAGATTTTGTTTTAGATTATAACATAAATATATAAGATGGTGTCCTCCATTGTTCTTAAATCATAGACCTATTGTTTGGTTAAGTTTTCAAGTCTGTATTGGGGCTGTATGCCTGAATTGGTTATCTGTAATCTTAGCCAAGAGTCTCTCCTGAACTTTGCTGGCTGTTGTCATCAGTTTTGTTTTTTTTTTTTTGTTTTTATTGAACAATTTGATCTCTTTTCTCTTGTGCTACTTTGACATCAAATTTTTAATGTTGAAAATAAATAAATACCCACGAGTTTAGGAGAAGTGCTAAACATCTTAGTTTTATTACCTTCTGTCTTTTTTCACTCAACAAGCAAGTGTTCTGTTTTCAGAGTAAATGGGATACAAACTCGTACAAATTTATTTTCCTGCAAGCTCATTTTGGTTGATTAACAACTAAAATAAGTTCATACAATACTCGAACAACAAAAGCAAGTGATATAAATAATAGAAAGTAAAAACAAAGGAATGTTAATCAGTCTTGCTTTGCAGGTTTGGAGACATAGCTTCCCATCCTCACCACAATCCCATCAATATCACGCACGTATCCGACTCTCTGTCCCCATTCTGTCCTCTGGCTGGCTTACTGCTATTGCTCCATTTTCCACTGCTCTCTGTCCATTTTCGTTGTTACATACACATGGCATGAGACCCATATAATATATCGCTGATTTGGTAAAAAATAATTTTCATTGTTCTTTTCTATATTTCTTTTTCATAAGTATACGAAGTGGCATATGCACCGTTGGATCTGGTGTTTTGGTATTCTGTAATAATTCTAAAACGCCAAATGTATTCTATAATAATTCTGAAAAGCCAAATGTGTAAAAATGCCATTAATGTTTATCAAAAACATTAAAAGTAATGTCTTTTACTTTTAATGTTTAGATGCAATATTGATCTAAAAGTTATCAAAATAGTATAATTTTGCCTTGAGAGGACTGTTAGTTTTAGTTTTATGTCGTATTCACAACTAACGTACCTGTCGTATTTACAACTACCGTTCAAAACAATATTGTACGTAGGCATAAAATTGCTCTTTTTCATAAAATATTAATGGTATTTTTTGCACATTAAACCATTCTAAACTAATAAACTTTAGAGGCATAAAGGGATTTTAGACTCGATTAAAAAAAAAAAAAGATTAATGCTGTAATTGCAAACTGAAATAAATAAATAAACAAAAACGAACCTTGTAAGCAGCATCTACATCAGTATAGGCCAAGCAAACCTCGACGGGAGGACGGTCACGGCCACTGTGCTGAGTCTGAACTTCACCTGTCCGATTATCAGTTTCGTGTTGATGGATGGGAGTGAATGCTATTGTAGTGGGCCCACTGTCCAGCTCTCCCCATCTACCATATATTTTCAAATTTATTTTTTGAACATCAAAATTAATAAATCAATCAACCAATTAATATTTCTAATATGATATACAGAAGAGAAGAGAAGACCTATGAGAATCGTCCAAGCGACGAACATGATAGCCAAAGGCTTTGGCGTAGAAATCTACAGATTTGGCCACGTCCTTCACGTACAGAATCGTATATGCAAATGCTGGGGTAAGATTTGGTGCCATTTTAGTTTTAATTTCCGGTAATTAATCGGTGAATATGAGGAAACATGGATATTTAGTTTGGGTGAGGCTGTTGAATGAGATCTGAGCTGAGGAGGATTTTACACGTGGCCAAGATGCGACTTCTACGTGGCATTCCTGCGTCGTTGCTATCTTATCTTATATAATATGCACCTGCGGGCTGCCTGCAAGTGTCATTGACATCGAGATCAAGGGGTTTGTTTACTTTTTTTTTTTAATCAAACTGGTACTATATATGTATTTGATAATTTTTTTAATTAGATACTGTAATTGATTACTGTCTCAATTATATGTTGTTCCAAATGTTACTGATAAAGTCTAATTTGTCAGCACTTTAGGTTGAGTCAATGGCCATATGATCCCATCACAGTAAAAATTTGTAAAAAGCTTTTTCGATAAGACCGAATGAAAGCAATCTAAAACTTAAGTTAGTAATTTAAAGATAAATAAATTTAAAAAAAAAAATTTCAAATTTTACGTATCTAAAATTATTGTATATTAAGTTATTTATGATAATGCGAGAGCGCATTTGAATGGCTAAATAGGGCTACATAAATATCAAAATAGGAGAGCGATGACATAATAAAAAATAAATTGAAAAAATAAATTTTACTGTGTGTTAGTAAATTAATAAGACTGGAGCTTTCATCAATCTTATCAAATCGATCTAGCTAGCATTTCAGCGCTTGTCTATTACGCATTAGGTATCTTTGAGGTCAAAGTCTATGTACTTTGGACTGAGACTTTATTTGAATTTAGAAGATGATACGGTGTCATCAATTCTATTTAAGAAATTTTTTTATGAATTAATATTTGATTCGTTTATTTTTTTATTTATGTTATAATATATTTTTAATAATTATAGGTTTTTCAATTGGTTATCAGTTAGCACCAACTGATAAATCAACCGATCCTAAATAAAATAGAGCCTTAAGAAAGTTTACGTCATATATATATATATATATATATATATATGGATTGTTATTGTGAATTCTGTTATATCAATGTGAGGTTTTATTTTATTTTATTTTTTTACATAGAGGAAAAGAGAATGGAAAGTTCGACTTTTAGATTATCTTTACTAACCTAAAATTTTATGTTTAAAGGGTAAATTAGGCAAAAATTAATATTAAAAGAGGTAAATTTAATTCAAATTAGGATTAAGGGAGACAAATAGTTGAAATTAAATGGATAAAAATAAATTTAAGAGATTTTTTTTTTAAATAAAGAAGGTAATTGTCCAATTTAAAAATGAAGACAACTAGGCACTTCAAATCTTAAGGTTGGATTTGAACCGGTTAATTAGTTCATAGCCTATTTTTTTAAATTCAATTCATTAAAATCTACTTTTTAAATCAAAATTCAAATTCAGTTTATTAACAACTCATTAACCGTTAAATACGGTCGATTAACCATTAATAATTAGTTAATCGTTAAAAAAAATTAAACATAAATTTCATATAAAACATTTCAATCCATCAATCAATTAAAATACAAAATTTCCAAATTTTAAACATAAAATACAACTTATTTAAATTTAATAACAATACACTAAAATAAATCGCATAAACATTAATTTATCAACCATTTACTTTCTAGTATTAGGACAAACTATAAATCTATATAAAAATTACCTTCATTTTTATAAATATAACAACTAATCAACCGATTAACTAGACACTTAAATCTAACTACTCCCTCATTTTCTTTTGGTCACTTTGACTATTTCACCACAATTAAAGAATTCATTAATTAACATAGTATTTTATTAAATTAACCTTTCTGAAATCAGCTAAGTCTTGAAAAAATAGAATCTAAAATATTTTGAGAATTGACACATATTTATTAAAATAAGAACAGTATGGAATTAAAATGCATAATTATATTTTATTTTTCTACATGGATACTTATTTAGGAACAACAATATTTTTTAAAGTGGATACTTAAAAGGAAATACAGGGAATATATTAATTGTTAAAAAAAAACTATATCAATTAAATGGTGTAAAAAAATAATTATATTAATTCAGAGAATTCAAATAAAATGATAAAAGTATATAATCTAATTTATTTCTGAATTCTTATATATATTATATATATAAATATTAAAAGAGATACAAATTTGAATTCTCGTATTTAAAATGCATCGCTCGCTTCCTTAACAAATCAGTTGGGTTAAGATCAATAACATCACTTTTAATGGATTTTCTTTTTCAAAGCTGTCCTTTTTGAGTTTCAGTATCTAGTTTTTTAATGCTTGAAAATAAAGATCAATGACATCACTTTTATTGGATTTTCTTTGTCAAAGCTATTCTTTTTGAGTTTCAGTATCTAGTTTTTGCTTTCAATTGATAGGTGTGAAAAAAAAAAAAGTTAACTGTAAAATCGGTTTGAAATCGAATCGAATTTTTTAATTAATTAATTAAATAAATTCGGTTATAATTTTTAATTTTTAGTTATAATTTTAGTTTTTAGATATCGGTTAACACACACACATATTTATTTATTTATTTATTTATACTTTAAATTTTTTTTATTTATCTCTAAAATTTACATAAAATAATATTTTAAAATATATTTAAAATATATTTTATTTTTATATCTTAATATTTTAGATTTTTTTATAAAATTTATACAATACTTTAAAGTAAATTTATATTATGTTATTTTTTAATTATATAGTAATATTTATATGTATTAATCAATTAATTTATATATATATATATATATATATATATATTTTATCATATATTTGTATTCATACTTTATTTAAGAGTATTTAATTATATTTTTTTATATTTCAGAGTTTATATTTTAACATTTAATATTATCCAAAATTTTATATAATTTAGAATTAAGTATGTTAATTTTTAACAAATATCAAATTTATTTTATAACATTAGTTATTAATTTGTTAAACATAAAATTTTGCTAGTAAATTATATTTATTTTGTAATTTTTTTGAATTACTTTACACATCTGAAATTGAATTAAAGTTTACCTAATTTTTTATAGTTTTATATTATAAATTTTAACGGTTAACGAAAAATATTGGTTAATCAAACCGAAGAAAAGAAACCTACGAACCGATTGATAAAATATAATGAACTGATTAATAGTTAGTATTTTTAAAAAATTGATATTAATAATTTAGTTAATTTTTTTTTATAAACTGGTTAATCAGTTCATGCTCACTCCTACTAGTTGTAAATATATTGGTGCTTTGATGTAATCAATTTGGGGTCGACATAAACATTCTATCAAATTGGCTTATATTTATTTTTAACATATATAAAGAAATCGAAATGAATTTTTGAATTTAAAATTTATAGAGCAGAGAAAAGAAATAAAAAAAAATGAAAATTGAACTTTATCTAATCATCGATCGATGGTATTTTATAACCCTTGGGCAACTATGTGAACAAGTTTTGGTGGCAGCGGTGATAGCAAAAAACGAAGATAAAGTAGAATAAAAGATAACGCAGAAGAAGAAAAAGGCAAAAATGAAAGTGAAAATTAAAAAATTTGTATTTATAAAAGAAAAGTTGAAAAAAAGCATTTGTAAAAATGGTACTTCCTCCGTTCTTTTTTATCTGTCGTTTTTTAGTAAAATTCAAATTCTATTTATTTGTCACTTTTAAACTTTCAATATAATTTAATTTGCTTTTCTAATTTATATTTTTTCAATAAAGTCGGAATCAATCAGATTTAATAATTTAGTATTAATCACGTAATTTAATGTTAAATTTAAGTCTATTCATTATTTTTTTAATTTTAATAAAAATAACAAAAATGACTCGCTCGAAAGTGCATGGGGTGGGGGGAAGGAAACGCATAAACCATCACTTGTTGTGCTCTCTGTTTTGGTTTTCAACAGAAAAAAGAAAAACTCTACCCTCTCTCGTATTCGGTTTCATCTCCTTCTCCTCTCTAAACCGAGATTCTCAAGAAAACAATTATTAAGATTGAAGTTGGAGCAAGCAAATTCGATGGAGGGGATCGCAGGGAAGAGAATTGGGTAAGGTTTATATAATTGGTGAAGCGAATTGAATGAAGGCAAGCCCTAATTTAGAGCTTTTCTACTCGGTTTTTGTCTCACTCTTTTCTTTTTGATTGTTTAAGCTAAATTTATTTTGAAGCAAGAAATAGAAATGATTGGAGATTATGACTTGCATTTGAATTGATTGAGGTAGTGGATGCATTCGGTTTCTTTTGATTTTCTTCTGTTCAATTCCCTCAAACTGGGTTTATGCTGGGGCATGAATTTAATTTAGTTTATTTTATCTTTTTTAATTAGTTTTATTTTAATTTAATCAATTGCTACTTGAATGGGGATGTGGATCTATTCGGCCCATTTTCCTCTCCACGTCACTAATGCGGGCCTGCTAATAAGAACTTGTATTTTATTTTATTTAACGCTTAATAAGGCAAAACCCTACTCCTGCTACTTCCTCTCAGCGCCGTCTACAACAAGCAGCGGTCGTTTCTTCTCTCCTGTAAATTTCTTACTTCTCCTGTCACTCTTCTTCCTTCTGTGCATTTAAATTTATATTGGTTAGCTGGACATTGAAAATTTGTGACTTTCTTTTCCCATTTATTCCGTCTGTGTATACAGTGAGTCCTATGACATGCTTGATTTCGTTTCTTTAATTATATTGTTTTGATGGAAGATTTCGATGGTCATATTAGATTGCATTATGAGACTCTGGATCTGTTAGAAGAATCTGAGTGGTGATTTTTAAGAGGATCACTGGTTATGTTCAATTCCATTATGCTTGATTGTGTGTATGCTTTGCTATTTCCATGTTATTGGATGCGGGTTGACGCTAAGATTGTTCAGGCTTAGGTTTTTGTTTCATTCTCTTTGGCTTTCGTGAGATGGGACATTCTGGGTGTGTTTACTTACAGATAATTGGAGCAGTTTTGCAGGAAATTTTTCTATAGAGAATGAAAAAGGGAAAACCTGTTTATATTTGACAATTTTCTCAATTAGAGAACAGAATATAATTTTCTAAGTTTTCTAAATTTAAAAGTAAATTAGAAAATTACTCTATGTTTTCTATAATTTTCCTTTATAAATTTGAGATCCATTTCTTAGAATTTTCTACGGAAAACAGACGTTCTTGAAGGAAATCAGTACCTTTATGTCTTAGTTTCTCTCTCTCTCTCTCTCTCTCTCTCTCTTTTGTCCTTGTTCTTTCAAAGCTTATTTTTTGGATCTTCTACACTACTGCTACTGTGGCGGCATTACTGATTACTGCTAAAAGGTTTTCTGGTTTATGGCATCAACGGTTATTGTTCATGCCTCTTTTTCTTTCTTTGTCATACTATTATGACTTTGATTGTTGCAAAGGTCTCATTAGAGCAGTGACAAATTTACTTGTAATTGATGGCAAGGTAATGCAAATTCTTAACAGCATTTGTGCTGTTGAGTATCCTTTAGGTAAATTTTGTTGATTTTGTTCTCAATTTGTGCTTTACGTTGATAATTGGTGTCTGATATGGAAAGATGGATGGCTCATTAGATAGATGGAGAGAGCAAACCAAAGATTATAAAATGAACTAAAAATATAAATGGAAGTGACCAATTGCTAAGAAAAATATATTTTCTTTTGTTCTTGTAAGTGTTATATCTATTTTTTATTTTTACATAGGCCTTCATTTTTTTTTTACTTTTATTAATTAAAAGGGCTTAAATAGTGGATTGTGATATTTGTATTTTTCTAGTAGTGAATTTTAAACTTTGAATCCCTACTAAAGATTTCTCATCTTTTTTTTTTATTAATAAAGAGAAATATTTATTGTTGATGTGTCTCATAAGGCAAATCACATTTTAAATTTTAATTTGTTTAATGATTGATTCTTAAATTATGCATCTTGAAATTGTTAAATATGTCATTCAATTTAATACTTAGTGAAAAATATTATACTTTGAATGAAAGGTAAAAAATAATCAAGTGAACATGATTTTCAATTTTCTAAAATAGAAAACTAAATTCTATTTTAATAAATGAACGTGGTTTTTAATTTTTCTAGAGGAAATAAATATCCTAATTTTCATATACCATAGAAAATGGAAAATATAAAATTATTTTCTTTAAGTAAATGATCCTTTCAGTTTTGGGTTTAATCCTGTTATTTCGCTTAAATAGAATTCTACCTCAAAAGAATGGCTTTCTGTGTTCAAATAGATCTTCTGTTTTGGTCTATTTCTCTAATTGTTTGTATGTAGATATGGCATGGTACATCATTGTTGGATTTTCCCCTTGCAAATTTTATTAATTAACATCACAAAACAAGTTTAGCTAGTGAAATTTTACACCAGCTGCTGTTTTAATTCTATCATTTATTAATATTATGTAAATATTCTTTATTTTATATGATTAAAAATATTTTAAATTGTTGATCAAGTTTGTTTTCACTGCATGTGTCAGTGTGTTACTTGCAGTTCAAAATCTAAAGAGTATTTTTTATTTCTGTATATGCATATCCTAATGTTAGTCTGATTTTGGTTGTTACAGCTTCAGTAGCTTTCATTTGGAAGAATGGTGAGAGTCAGTGTTCTGAATGATGCTCTTAAGAGCATGTATAATGCAGAGAAGAGGGGCAAACGACAGGTTATGATCAGGCCATCATCAAAAGTAATAGTCAAGTTTCTTTTGGTTATGCAGAAGCATGGTTTGTCCATTTGCAGATTTGGGCATTTCTTGTTTATTAATTAATGAATTGTGCCAGAGTTTAAAGAAATTTTATTTTTGGTTGATTTTTCACCTCAATTGGAATTGCAGGTTATATTGGCGAGTTTGAGTATGTTGATGATCACAGATCTGGAAAGATTGTTGTTGAACTAAACGGACGGCTGAACAAGTGTGGGGTTATCAGTCCTCGCTTTGATATTGGAGTGAAAGAGATTGAAGGTTGGACTGCTAGGTTGCTTCCTTCAAGACAGGTAAGTCTTCAAACAAGTTCTTTTGCAGAAGAATTCTGCAGGGAAGTTTATGATTGATTTTTTTGATATGTTCTCTATTGGAATCAAAGAATAGGGATGTTTGTAATGTAGGTATTGTTTCTCAAAACAGAGGAGTGATCCAATATTTTATTGTGTATTCATGTTCTCTTTTCGGGTGCATTTCTACCTGAATTATTATATTATTGGGTCATCTGATTACAATTTAATATCTATTTGGTCTTGCATGTAGATATCCTGCTTAGATTGGCCATTGAATTAGCCCTTATTCTCATTTGATCTCTCTTTTGATAGCTTCTGATTATTATTTTTTTTCATGATGGTATGCAGTTTGGATATATTGTGCTGACAACATCAGCTGGGATCATGGATCATGAAGAAGCAAGGAGAAAGAACGTTGGTGGAAAAGTATTAGGGTTCTTTTATTGATCGGAGCTTTTCGGACAGTTTTTGGCCTACTACTGAGTATTTTATTTATCTATCCTATTTGTTATTTACACAATGTTTGTGTTTTTGCTTTCTTACTATTTTGTACTTGACATAATCTTTTGCGCTCGTTATGATTTAAGATTATGTTTGTCGCGATCTGAGATTTTGAGTAGTCAAACATAAAAGAATTACCTGGTAAAAATGATTTGGTATTTTCGGACATGAGTTGTTTTGTTAAATTCTACGTTTGCATGCCACATTTTTGGTTTTAATGGATTTGTCTGCTGTGGTACATTTTAGCCCGTGTATCTTTAATTGAACGGAACCGTATTTGTGCACATAAGGAGGAGGATTAGTTGTGGAAGGCATCAAAGGATTTATTTCAATGTGGAGTTAGATTAGATTATTGTTGAGTGTTCTCCATCTTCATGAACTTTCTTTACAGAGGCCTATGGGCACTATAGTGATATTTGTAGCTACCTATTACGGTACCTTTTTTTGTTACAACATAATTTTTGGTTAGATTGAAAGTCAAGACTCGAGTCGAGATACAGGCCGTCAAGGTGAAAACTCCATTTGCCCATCTTTAATTCGAAGGAAATCTGTGTCAGTAAAAATGAATAATTTGATTAATTTTAACGCAAACGCGAGGATGCCCTTAGCGCCATATATTTCATGATATTGATAGCGTGTTTAAGCTTTTGGAAAAAGGTGAATTAAAGTTACGGGCAAACCATTGCCATTTGAATGAAGCTAATGCATTGACCCTACGACATCACATTTCACCGTTCAACATTTTGAAAATTTTTGCCTAATTTTCGGTTCACGAATTATCAATTTTTGACAAACTAAATTAAACCAATGGTGTATTGATACGTAAATACACAATTTTTTCAATGCAACAAAATTTTCATATTTTCTGACTTTTACTTTGCATGACATTCTACTATTGAATAATGGACCCCAGCAACGCAAACCACATTCTAGTTGTGGAAAAAAATTCCTACTAATATTATGTTTATATCGCTGAAACTGCAAGGGACGAAGGACAGCCAGCATAATGAGCAGGATAATTCATGAGTTGAATGGGATAAAAATTTCATCTGACAAAAAAGAAAAAGTAATTAAAAATGTCCATTGAATTTTGCAAATCTTCCCAATCCAAAATTGCAAAATTAATTAATTAATGGGATGGGTGCCTTTATAATAATATTTGAAAAGTCTTATTATATACAAGAATTTTCTAATGAATGTGTATCATTTTAATCGCACATGATAATCTTATTACGCGTATTTTTAGTAGTATATTTGAAATTGTTACCTTAATTTATATAATGTAATAATTTACTAGCATATTTAAAATGCTACAAGATTTACAATGTTTGGAAACATGATTTTTTTCATGATATTGTATTATATGATTTTGATCCATAACTCTTAAATTATAGATTTGTCTAATTTTAAGAATCACTAATTTGGTGATTTTTCGTAATTTTTTATATTTACTTTTACTATTCTAAACTTATAATTTTTACTTTTTACTATAATTAAATTTTATAATCACCCACGTACCTAATAAATTATCCATTGCTCCATTTCATCATCTTCCTACTGCACTTTTATTTCTCACGGACAGATTTTTCTTATTTTTTTTTATTTTTTAATAAATATTATTATGTCAATTACTGCACTTGATGTTATTTATTAAATTTTTAAGTAACTATTTATTAAATAAATATTTACTTTATTATTTTAGAAATATTAATATTATTTTTTGATAAAAAAAATTCAAACTGTATTTACTAACGTATATCAAAATATTCAAACTGCTATAATAATAATCTAAAGTACCAAGAGCAAATGTAACTTTTATCAAACTATCTGACAAAATTATTTTATAGCAACTATTTGATAGGTACGTCTACTTTCACTGTCTTGATTGTTACAGCAATTTAAACACCTTAGTAAAATACTTGTAGTATTGTAAACATATTGTAAAAGTATTGTCTTATATAAATTAAGATAATAATTCAGAATATAACGCAAAAAAAGTATTACAATTGGTTTTTTGTATTTTTTCCGATAAAAATTGCAGTGATTTATATGGATAAAAGTGTGTGTATATATATATATTGAGGTAGAAAAATAGAGAGTAAGAGTTTAAATTTAAAATCTTTTAATATATTGAAATTGGTATTTAGCACTAAAATATTATTTTATATCAATTTTTGTAATTTTTTTTCTTTTTTTGCAATATTAAAAAGATCTCTCTCACCAAATTAGCACCTGTAAAATCAAAGCTGTAAATCATTTTTTTTTTTTGCCCAAAAGAAACGTCCATTTATTTTTTGAGAAAAAAGCTGAAATTATTCATAAAAAGCCCCGTTTCCACCCTTTATGAACATTGAAATAAAATGATTAGGTATTTTAATAACAAAAATTTTTGGCAAAGGCCCACATAACAAATAATGTTCCAGCAATTTCTGGTTTCTCATTATGACTTTTTTAATATAAATAAATAAAGATATATAGACATATTTATCTATTTTAACAGTACTAACCCATTATCATATAGTCTGAGCCAACACGTGCAATACACAAGCATACAAATATAAATATGACATGACAAATGCAATGTAAATTGAACCCCTAATTTTTTATTTTTTATTTTTGATAAAAGTGTAATAGAATTGGTTTTTTTAAATGACATCTATAATTATAATTAAATACTATATCTCGTTTTTTAGAATAAAATAAAATATAATATATATTGGGCAGTATCCATTTGTTATTTTGGTATTAAGTATGTTATTTTTAGTAGAAATTCCATTCATACTAGGGTGAGTTTAATATAAAATAAATAGGTATAATTATATTAAAAAGAAAACCGTGATAGATTCTTTGATTAATAGTTAAATAATGAAGTGCTATGTCGAATTGATTCTTGATCACACCTTACAATTGAAAATGGTAAAAAAAGGGTTTTGATTAATTAAATATATACATAATAATTTTATTAAACAAAAAGTAAAGTTAGCAAACATATATTAGAATATTGAGCTCAAAGTCGGTAGGAGCCGACTCACTTTAATTAGATCCTTTTCTCATTTAGTTAAATAAATCAATATTAAATGAGCAAATTTGATGAAAATTAATATTAGAAAAAGATAAATGTAATTGAAATCAATATTATGCTGGCCAATAGTAAAAACCAAAATGATAAATTAATAATTTATATTATTTTCTAAAAGAAAAAAAACATAATTTTGCAAAATCCTTTATCTTGCAAGTTGATCCGTCCTTATTTAGGAGAAAAAAAATATAAAATTTAATAAATTGTAAAACTATCCGCCGTATATTCAACATACTAAACAGTATGTAATGTTCGAATGATGCGCATCATGTGATGCATGCTATATAATGTATAGGATTACTGCCCAAATTTAACTACAAAAGGTGAAAATGAAAATAATTTTAATTTTCCGTATCAAATTAAATTTAGGTGATGTCACTTGAATTTTTTTAATAAAAAATGCTAAATTATTGTGTTTGTGTTTTATATAATATATAGTTATTGCGTATATAATGTATGTACGCATAACAATTGTAGTTTAAGCGCCTGTGTACACTGGAGGATGAGTAGGATGCCAACTCAGAGTTGTTGCTGAGATTCTAAATGTGCCAACTATAATTAGATATTCTGTTTACAATAGTCTCTGCAAATAAAAAATGGCTTATAGTCTAAATAATTAAAAATTTAATTATTTTTTATTTAGTTTAAATTTAAATTTTTTTTGTTTCAAAAAAAAAAAAAGGCAATGACAAAAATCAGTATTAAAATTTTTTTTCTTTTCTTTAAAAGAGTGATTTTTAATTTAAAAATAATATTTAATTATAATTTTAAATGACAATAATAAAAAATAAATTTAAAATATTTTACACTTTTAATCGAACACTAATCGTGGAGGAATTTTGTAGTTTGAAAAATCTTTTCTTTGACGTGCAAAAAAGAAACTTCAACTTGGGCATGGCCAAAGTAAATTTTGATCCCTTTATGGCAGAGTAAACTTTTAGCCAATCGAAATCCAACACTTGAAACTAATGGTTTGGATTTCAACGAATCTGAACCAACAGTTGTGACGTTTCTAAATTGTAGTTTTCGAAAAATACTTTTCAATCTTTTTTTTACAAAAAAGAAACTTTCATTAACTAAAATATGCGAGAAGAGCATAATACAACATCAATGGAGGATAGTCCATCCAAATGTGAAAACCAGATATAGAACTTGATGCTTTAAATAAAATATTAGCAACATAATTCACTAATCTTTTAACAAAAATAAATCTAACATTTGTTAAAAAATTATAAATATCAAGGCAATCATCTACCAAAAACCCCAATCTGAATTCAAAGAAGAGCTAGCAATGAGAGCATTAAAAACAATTTGAGAATCAAACTCAATTATAACATTATTCAAGTTGAGACCTGATAACTATAGAAATTACATCTCAAAAAATCCAGTCATTTCGACCTAGTAAGTACTTAAGACGGCCCAAATCTGCCAACAGAAAAGAATAGCGTGAGTTAGAAGATAACATAGAAAAGCGTGATCTCCGATCGGATTGATGTGATGTCTTATCAGCCCATTGGCACAAGCCAACGCCTATACTTTCCACCTATCTCCAGTCATATCGCCGCTCACCTACTCTGACCGCCAGTTATCATCTCCCCAAGGTATTTGAGCATCCCTTCCCCAAAATATCTCCTATAAATAGCCAAAAACACAATGGTATCAGGTATTAAACTCTGGAGATTCTATATCTCCTTTTAGTTTTTACTCCCAAGTCACTGACTTAAGCTTTGGAGTGCTAACGCCTGGGTCCGACCGGGCACTCCGTTTTTTGCAGGTCCTTCCTTCCATCCGGCCTTCGAACTGCCAGCTGCTCTTCTTGCAAAATAAGGCATTTTTGGCCTTATCATTTGGTGCTTTCGTTGAGAGCCATGACAGACTTAAGATTTTACAAAAATGTAATTCACCAAGATCATAGTGCGGTAACTAGGACAGATCTGAAGCTCCAAGGCAAAGGAAAAGATCCTTCAGAACGTCACCTGAAGGGAGTCCCCTCCTAGATCTCGGTGATATAATGGCACAGCAGCAGGACAACGCCCTTATTACTATAGGTAACATGCGTGCTGTACTTAACCACCTCATTGAGAGCGTGGTACAAGTCTTGGAAATCGGAAACATGCCCAGAGCTCTTGAAGACGGTCAAGAAAGGGACCTAATGGCATAAGGTTTTGAAAGAAGAAAAAACAAGAAAGGGACTTGATGGCATAGTAGACGCCTTCATGGGTTAACCATTAGAAATAATTTGAACTCAATCCTTTTTATTGCAAAACAACCATTTTATGATCAAAAGCGAGCCTCCTCCGGTCTCGAGCCCTAAAAGCTGGCCTACGTTAATAAACCTGGAACAGAAAGGCGGGCTCCGACGTGTGTCACAGTATTGACATCATTTGTGAGCACCAATCCAGTGTCATCTTCATCTTCCAAAGTGAGATTTGCTTTGAGATCAGGCAGATCTCTATTGCTTAAAGATCCCATGATACCCAAAAAAAAGAAGTCAAAAATAGAGAAAGACAAAAACACTTGATAGTGTAACAAGACAAAAAAAAAAGAAGAAAAAACTCATTAGAGGATGAGACTATTGGTTTTTAATCTATTTTTGTAAATTACTTTTTAAATTTTTGTACGATGTCAATTTTATTCTTTGAAAAATAATAATACTTCTCAAGCTTTTAGATGCTTACAAAAGGTTTTTTTTTTTAAATCAAAATCAAAATTTCATTAAGGAAAAAAAAGCTTAGAAATGAGACTTCTTGATAATATCAATTATCCTATGAGTTATGCTAATTGATTTTTGATTTTGGATAGGTGACGATAGATCGACCGATAATAGATATTTATGAAAATCTTAAATTTCTTTTGAGTTTAATCCTCGAATTTTTAAAGCCACAAATCACATCGCCGCTTATAGAGCAGCCCTACTTTGCCAACCAAACCCTAAATCATCATTAATAACCTAGTCTTAGACATTAATATAAGATATGAGCTTAATGTGTGCAAAATTCAGTTCTTCATTATTACCTAATACTACTAGTCTCCGACTTAAGCGTCAGAAGGTTTTTTCCAATCTCTCGCTGGTCATATCTATTTTATTTATTTATTACAAATCAATACCCATGTAGCACTAGATCAGGATTTGTAACGCCTAATACCCGACCTGATAAATGGGTCAAATACCGAATGTTACACCATCTAAAAAATAAAAAATTGAATTTACTTTCTAGATAAATATTCATACTAAGTTTTATATTTTTTGAAAATTTTATAGAAAAATGGACAGAGTTTCCCATATACGGGACTGTATCCACCCTGTTACAGAAGTCAATTCACACTTCTATGATATCCAACACAATCCTCAACTTCATCAACATACAAATATTATTTACTCAATATCCTAGCCTCCTCAATCCATCCCAATATAAAAATCAAGCCATCCATAACATAAATGAAATTTAAACTTTTTAACTCATAAACTTTACTACCAAGAAACATGTTTCATCAACCAATTTTTCACTACAATTATAATATTATAATTACTTTAATACAAAAATCATGAACTAGAAAACCATCTATAGTTCCTGTGTATCTAAGTTTTCCAAAATGCCGAAGTAAACTTCCAAGCCAAGTATCCATTATGAAGTAGAAGAGGCACTCCTCACTTTCCAGTAGATCCCTGATTTGCTATTTTCTCAAAATACCTGTATACCTACGGGTAGAAATAAAAAAAAATTCATGCACTAAGCAAATTGCTTAGTGACAACCACTAATTTTACTTTTTCACAAAAAAAGCATATTTTTATTACAAAGACACATGGAGTTATACACACACACACACACACAAATTTTGAGTTTGTTAATTAATTACCCTTATCTCAAAGTAATAACAATATCACAAGTTATTCATGAAGTTACATATAGTGAACCTTATTATTCCATATACTGGACCCTATCAAAATCACAAAATATATACATACATATAGTGTAACAAATTTTATTATATATCCATTATTATATACCAATTAATTCTTTTATATATATATGTTTGTGTGTGTATTCTTGCCCATAGTAATTCGAAGAAATTGTTTAGCGGATATGCGGGACTGAGACCTTTTCTTTTTAGTCTATAAGAATTGGAGTGGTTGGAACTTGACACTGCACTCATTTATAAAATAATTTCAAAATGGAGTGGTCAAAACCTGACACTACGCTCTAATTTCTGGTGTAAAAAGGGATCGAAACCTAACACTATCTTTTTTACACTCGATGATGAGTCATTTCTTTATATTACAAAAAATACAATTATAAAAAATATCCATCAAAGCTTTATCCTTATCACCGGCCAATTGTATCCTACTCATAATTTTCCTATAGTTTACTAAGGGCATTAATAGAGTTATAATTTCATATATTTCTCGGTGCTCTAACCAAGAGCTTATAAAAATTTTATTATCCTTGAGTATGCCATCGGGCACCCAAAAATTTTCACATGTTCATATTTTCAGTAATTTATCATATTTATACCTATATACGTAATTTGCTAGAATTAATTCATGCCATCTAATATCTCAAATCCATTTTATCTTTGTCAAGTATCCCACATCTATTTTCAAGTAAAAGTGAAAAATTTCACACATGGTTGCAATTATATTTGTAAAATATCCATTTGCTAACTTAGATACATGCCTTAACATCACATTATTTCATACCATCAATGTTGCACTTTTAAATTAAATTTTACATTCACTCTTTTTATATTAACCAATTACTTCTATTTAAATAAATAAACAAATTTTAAGCTATTAATATGACAATTACTATTTCCATTTTAATTAGTCATATAGACAGTCCCTATTTAATAAATTTTTACAACAATACATACATATATACATGTATATTCTTAAATTTACCACAAAATCTAATGTATTAATTTATCTAGTTTCATATTAGCAACCTAAATCATATCTTACATTCATTAATTTTATAAATTTATAATTTAATTTTATCAAAATTTTATCATGCCATAAACTTTAAATTTAAACATAATTTACACAAATTTTAGGAAATGTAAATCATAGTGGTTGCAAACCTAATAGGTGACAAAAATCAATCCAATCTTCCCAAAGACACTACTCAATCTCAAGCAAATTCTTGTACTTATTTTCCTTTCTTTTTTTTCTTTAAGTTATCTCCTTCTTCTTCAAAAACACATTTACGGATTTAAGCCAAATAGTTCAAATTAGGATAATTTATACAAATTTATGAGATATATAAGGAATAAACTTGCAATCTAAGGTTAATTTCCTAAATAAATGATAAAATTAAGAAAATAAAACTAAAATTCCTAACCCCCAATTTATTTAATTCTGCCCTTTGTCTTAGTTTCAGATCTAGAGGATATATTTTCCCATACTTCTAAGCCAGCGTTCAAGGTGGAAAAGACCAGTGGAGCTCCGGTGACCGACTAAGCAAGACAGTCTGGCGACTGGGGCTCTTAAGGAAAAAGAACGCAGCAGGAAGGGGCTGGTGGCGACGGACGGTGGTGGATTTGTAGGTAGCGGCAACCGGTGGAGGAGCACAGGTGAGGGAGGCCAAAATGAAAGAAGAAGAAAAAAAAAGAGAAGGTAAAAAAAGAAATGAGAACGGGGCTGGGCTGTGGCTCACGGAAAAAGAGAGAACAAAAGAAAAGAGCTAATTTTTTTACACTAATTTCCACTTTGGTCATCCCCTATTATTTTTAGACACCTCCCTTAAAACTCTATACATTTAGGTCCTGGTTAATTTAATTCTAAACCCATACCATTATCTAATTTCTTATTTAATTATATTATGTTTTTAAATTAGCTTATTTGAGTGTCTTAAAATTAATCTTAATCTATAAATCTCAGTTTCACTAACCATCTTTTTTTTTATTATATTATTTGATGTGTTATAGGATTTCTTCATCATCAAGCCAAAGAATATTTTATTATACGCATTATTGTCACTTTTCAAATAAAATTTGGAGATAAGTCCCAATTACAATGACTTAAAATTGAACAAGTAGCTCTAGCACAACTACAATATTCACAAATCGCTTAATAAATCCAAATTGAATATCATGGAGAGTAAACAAACTCAAAACAATCATTAGCAAGCTTTTGCTATAGAAAACTCAAAAATTCCTTCAAAAATTTCCAACCGCTTGCTACCAAAGAATCCTTATAATCTTAAAGAATGCTATTTTTGTCTTGATAGAGTTATAAATAATGTTCCATTGTACCAATATTCAATTTAAGTAATCTTTCACCTAAAGGTGACCAAACAACATTGCAAGAAACAATAGAAGAATACAAAGCTTGAGAAACAAAATGATCAGATTTTTTGAGCTAAGTTCCAATTTGAAAGTATCAAAGATGCAATTGATAAGACAACACCTTATGCAATACATACACCATTCCAAATTAACTCATTGCAAGTTTTTTGAAAAAAAACTAGCAAATTGAGGTAGCCATAAAAAAATTATAGACGCACAAATTCAAAAGTATCTTTAACTTTTAACATTTATTTAAAAAATTATTAAAAATTTCATACCGAAAAGAAATCATAATCTAAATAGTGCATCTAACTAATCCATCATTATACTGTAAAAATAATTTCTTTTCCAAATTATCTTTACATTCTCTATTTAAGTCTGAAATTGATGGCAAATAAAAACTTATTATAGAATTAAATTTAAACTCATATGATTTTAATCACGCATTTATTTCATTTTCATCCCTACTGCCAATTAAAGAGCTAATGTGTTCAAAATAAAAAGTAAAAAAAAGCTCAAAGTAAAAGTCCATGAATCTAAGATTAGGTTTTGCCTTTCTATTTAGCTATTGCTAGTCCAAATTGGATCGAGCTTTTCAAAAATTACAGGGTAAAAAATATGGGTTTCTCATCATCAAATCACTGCCTGATCCTAATTTCACTCCAGGGCCCCTAATTTTACAACAAAAACTATTCTTCGTAACCTTTTCGTTATGAAAATTCGTGGGTACGAAAGAACAAATTTCTTGATGTTATTCATGAAGCATGGCATGTTTTAGCTTGTATACAATTAGTGAAAACATTGCCCATTGTGCTTTAGCCTTGCATAGCTGGAGGGGTGGTATTATGAAAGATTTTCGCAGCAGACTGAGAAATTGCAAAGCAGACATGAATAAATTTCATGGTGGAAGGGATCATGATTCAATTTCGCAAGTTATTTTGAAGTTTTAAATTATAAGGAAATCTTCTAGAAATAACAGGCAAAATTATTTTGGCTGAAAGAAGGCGATACCAACTCTAAATATTTCCACGCTTATGCTTCCAGGTATAGCAGGAAAATTTGTATTAAGAAGTTAAGAGATGAAGACAACAATTGGTTAAATTGGAAAAGTGGATTAGGAGCTTGTATTTTTAATTATTTTTAATAACTCTTTACTTCAAATCATACTCATGAAGATGAAATTCTAGAATGCATCCCTTCCACTGCAACACCTGAACAAAATTAGTGGCTTCTTTCTCCATTTACTGATCATAATGTTAAGGAAACATTGTTTGCTATGCATCCTGATAAATCATTAGGCTTCAATGAGTTTAATCTTACATTCTATCAATATTGTTGGGGTATTGTGGGAAAGGATCTTGTTAAAGCTTGCATCCAAATTATTAGTACCATTTCCTTACCAGATAAGCTAAACGACACAGCTATTATGTTAATTCCAAAGAAGTAGAAAGCTGAAGTTATCACAGATCTTAGGCCAATATCCTTTTGCAATGTCTTATACAAAATAATTGCTAAGATGTTAGCAAATCGAATGAAGAATGTTTTGCCTATGGTAATATCTAAGAACCAATGTGTTTTTATTGTAGGAAGGCTTATCACTGATAATATTATGGTTGCTTATGAGATTCTTTATGGCCACCGTAGGAAACAACAAGGGAAGAAGGGTTTTGCAACTCTCAAGGTTGATATGAGCAAAGCTTATGACCAAGTAGAGTGGGTTTATTTGATTGAAATTCCAAGGAAAATGGGTTTTCAGGAAGGATGGATAAATCTTGTTATGATGTGTATTTCCACTGTTAGATTTTTTGTGACCTATGGAAAGCATAAATCTCGTCCAATTATTCCAAGCAGAGGGTTGCATCAAGGGTGTCCGTTATCCCCTTATCTATTTATCATTTGTGCTCAAGGTTTGATTTGTTTTTTGAACAAAATGGAATCTCGAGGTAAAATTCATAGGATCTCAATTACTAAGGAGCTCCATCAGTCTCACATTTATTTTTTGTGGATGATAGCTACTTCTTCTTCAAAGCTGATCAAAGGGAAGCTTCCTCAATGAGCAGGGTCTTTAAAATGTATAAATATGCTTCTGGCCAGTGTATAAATTTCAACAAATCTTCAATTATCTTTAGTCTAATACACTTTAGAATGCTAGGGAACAGGTTAAGAACATTCTCTAAGTTCAAATAGGATCGGCATGCCATTATGTGTGGGGAAGAACAAAAATAAAGTGTTTGGGTTTATAAAAGACAAAATTAGAAGGAGACTATAGGGATGGAATACGACTCTTCTCTCGTGCACAGGTAAAGAAGTTATAATTAAAACTGTAGCTCAACCTCTCCCTAGTTATATGATGAGCATCTTTTTGTTGCCTATTTCCTTGTGTTTTGAGATTGAAAAAATATTGAATGCATTTTGGTAGGGATCGAATCAACAAAGGAGAGAAAAATTTATTGGAAACATTAGGACTCTCTTTACAAAAGGAAATCTGAAAGGGCTTGGGTTTCAGGAAGTTTTATGAATTTAACCTTGATATGATTGGCAAGCAAGCCTGGTGCTTTGTTACAAAAACAGTCACTGGTCACTCACTTTTCAAAGCAAAGTATTTTTTCCGCTGTTCTTTTCTCGAAGCTAACAATTGGACATAACCCAATTATGTTTGGAGAAGTTTGTGGGCTACTTAGAATTTAATGAAAAAAGGATGCCGCATAAGAGTAGGGGGTGGGAAGGATATTTTGGTTTGGAAATCTCCTTAGCTATCAAATGATGACGATCCTTTCATATCAACCATTAGTTTAGACATTGGGAGTAGAAACAACCTTTGTGTGTTTGAGTTGTTTAAAGTTAATATACTCTTGGAACATTTTTTCTTCTTCACTCTTTATTTAATTAAAGAGATAGGGGCTTAATAATGAAGATCCCATTGAGTATACGACAACCTTGTGATTCTTGGTGGTGGCATGCGAAATCCAGAAAGAATTACACTGTCAAGAGTGCCTATCAATTACTTAGCAATAATCAAACACCTCCTATAGATCAAAGATCTTTGTGGAATAAATTATATAACCTAAAAGTTCCTTCAAAGGTTCTCAACATGGTATGAAGGGCGTGTACCAATTGTCTTCCAGTGAATATTGTTCTTGGCTCCAGAAAGGTAAATATAGATCCTTTTTGTAAATTTTGTGGCTTGAATGATGAAACTACTCTACATGCTTTATTGGATTGTCCTTGAGTAAGAGAATGTTGGTCTCCCTCTTCTTTTGGTTTTATAAGAGGCTCTTTTTGAGTTTTGTTGATTGGCTTGCATTCATTTTTAATAATCTATCTCTATATAATTGTTTGGAGATTTTCATGTTGTGTTGGAGTTTATGGAAAAATCGAAATGAGTTGGTTTGAAATGGCAAAAATTGCAAGGCTGTAGATATTATTGTGGGAGTTGCAAATTTATTTCAAAGCTACAGTTCAGCCAAAATAAAGCCCTAAGCCCACCCATGTCCAATTGACCATCAAGAGGATAACCTGATGATTGCCTCTATCAATGGGAAGCAAAAACCTCAAATAGATTGGTTAAAATTAAATGTTGATGCAACCTTATTTGAAAATCTTAACAAAGCAAAATGTGGATTTGTCTATAGAAATAAAGATGGAGTGCTTATAGCTGCTGGCAGTGGACCTCTACGGGGAGCCTCTTCTCCTATTTTGTGTAAATGTTTAGCTATCGGCGAGGCACTTAGAAATTTAGAATGAGTTTTTATTGCATTGGATGCTTAAGTCATCATGCAAACTCTTAATTCTCGCACACGTTTAGAGTCTATTTTGGGTCTTGTGTCTTAATTTGTATTCTAATTCAACAAATGTTAGATTTATTTTTATTAAAAAGTTAGCGAATTGTGTAACTCATAACTTAATTAGAGTATTGAATTTCATGCATGATCTTCATGTTTGGTTCGATTCGCCACCAATTTTTGTATATTCAAAACTGTTAGCTGACTTTTATTAATGAAATTTGATTTCCTTTAAAAAAAAAAAGACCAGGTTTTGCCTTTAGTTTTATTCAAAGTTCTTGGTTAAATCTCCATCCAATGCCTTTATAATTTATCCTCTAAGAAAAAATAGTCCATGGGTGCTAAAATATATATTTTATCTATTCAATGTAAAACATTGTGAAAGTTAGGGAAATTAAAAAAAAAAACTATTGTTATAATTTAGGGACCAAATATTAATTTTCCCAAATAATATCTATGCAGCTTTAACTGTACATAAGGGGTAGCTAATGTGCGCGCGCTGGTGATCGGCGCACCAGGGGAAAAAGGGAAAAGGCAATTGCATAGCCGCGCATCTTAGCGACCCCCCATAGTCGGAGCTGAGCTTTTGTATTGAGAATTCATAAAAGTGTTGAAAAAAAAAAGTAAAAATTTTCATGGCTTTTCGCTTCTGACCTCTTTTGGAGATCTCTCTTATCTCCCAATTTCTCCTTCTGTTCTTGATCTGATTCATATCTATTATTCCATTTCCCCTTAGTCGTTTCTCCGATGGCTGCTCCTCCTGCCAGAGCTAGGGCTGATTACGATTACCTCATAAAACTTCTTCTCATCGGAGATAGCGGTGCGTGGTTCTTTTCATTTTCTTTCAAATGGCTTGTTAAACGCTGAGCTTTTATACATATTTTTTAATCATTTTTAGTTTTTGATTTAGTTAGTTTTTCTGATTTTTCAATTTATTTGAGGATCTGATTTCTTGAAGGATTTCAATTGTTATGATCTCAATGTCGTATTTTATGAGCTTTGATTTGGTTTATGTTGATTTGCATTTTCATGCCATGTAATGCAAGTATCTATTTTTTTTTTTGTACTCTGCAATGCTGAAAATCTCTATTATTTTCTTGCGATCAGGTCGTGAAATTGATTTCAGCATAAAATCTTTATTCTGTTTTCGTTTTATCCGATGCTTCTTATGATTTTCTTCCTTGTCATCTCAAAACTTATAAGTTAGAGGTTTTATTTGTTTGTTTTTTTAATAACTCAGCATATATGTTTTGCACTTTATTTGTTCTTTTAGTTAAGTGTATAGTTCGACATTTGCTTGAATTTTGGTTAATAAAAGGGGAATTAGGATTTTATTTTGCTTAAACAATTATTTTCAGTTCTTGGGAGTCTGGTTTTTTATTGCTTTTTAGTTTCGAAGTTGAGGTTTAAAGTGCTTATATTTCAAGAGATTGTGAAAGTTCTTTTGGCTTACCTGGAATCCCAGTTTTAGGTTTGACTTTGTTTCATCATTTTGGATATGGTATGCCCGATGTTTTAGTAGGCTATATGACCATAACTCTACTGTCATGTTTCCTCCGTACTTCATAAGACGCCTATCTTTAATGATCCAGAATTTAATGGGATTGGTTTGATCTTTTGCCACTCTATCTGGTTTGCGGCACATCAGCCACCAATTACCGCACAAAAGTAGGAAAAACATGCCATCTAACTAGATTTGGTGTATTGGAGCTCTCTCTTTAGCTCTTGATGCTTGTCCTTGCTCAGCAATTACTAAGGACAATTAGTGGCTTTCAAATATCTTCTGAAAGTATGGACGGACACATTTTGGCAATTCTGAAAGTATTGCTTGAATCTTGTCACCGCTATAAGTCTTTTTTTTTAATAAAAAAAATGTTTTGGAGTGCTGGTTGCTCCTTGTCCTCAGGTATGCTCCAGGCATCTGTTTGTTCATTTTATTAAACTTACGCTGTTGTTTTCTTTGGTGATATTCATGAGAGTCAGGGCTGAAAACACTAATTGTGGTCATAACTTGTAAATGGTGATAAGAAGTCCTGCGCTGTTGTTTATGTTTAGTAGTTTCTTTTTACCTAATACTTTTCCGTTTTCCTTCAACTTAGTTCTCTTGTCTTTGTAACTAAGGGAGTTTATACAATTAGTATCTTATGAAAGTTGAATGATGATTATACCATTTGCACATGGGGCATTGTATTTATCATGATAATGGATGAATTAGTCTCATGCATTTCATGTGATTTTACACAATTAAGTCATTATTGGATCCAGGTTTATTGGGATAGAATATTTTCAAATTAAAGCACATTGAATGTTAGAAATGTAGGTCGACTAGATATGACGTGCACCAATTTCATATGGTTAAGAGAATATAAAATTCTTTAATATCTTGGTATATAATTTTGAACTGTTTGCTGGATTATATTTTAGTCCTTTATGTGCTAGTGAGTACTTTTTGTTACGTGGTTTGCTTGTTACGGTTTTTTTGGGTAAAGACAACTTGTCATTTATGTTATTTTTAGAATAAAAAGTGCTAGGTTTTCCCTGCATGTGATTTTTAATGTTTCTTGTTGTTTAACTTCTCAGGTGTTGGCAAGAGTTGCCTTCTTTTGCGTTTCTCAGATGGTTCCTTCACTACTAGTTTTATCACAACCATTGGGTCTGTATTCCATGAAATTTGTAATTAACCTGCATTTCGTCAAAGAATTTCTTCCACTGTACAATTATGTTTTTCCTTGTGCAGTATTGATTTTAAGATAAGAACCATTGAGCTTGATGGAAAAAGAATTAAGCTCCAAATTTGGGATACAGCTGGTCAGGAGCGGTTTCGAACTATTACAACTGGTAAGATCCTGTACTTTAGAGTTCCAGTATTGCAATGTAAAACCGGATGAAGTCTTCTTTCCTTTTCTGAGACTCATAATGTTGTACACTGAATGTAAGAATGGAATATAAAATATGGAGAAGAATCGATAGATGCGGGAAGCTGCATACTCATTCCTGGGTTTCCAGCAGTTGATTTGTGACATTTTCATTGTTTGTTTCAAAGATTTTAGTGGAATTATTAATTTGATGAACCTACTTACTTTGAAGTTCTTTCCTGGTTGGGGAATTAATCTTATATGAATTTTGTAGTCTAGGGTTCTTCAGGAAATGTGTAAATGATTGAAATTTACATAATGAAAATTTTTAAATATGACTTTTAGTAAGGAGGGTAACCTGGTTTAAGTTCAAGAGTTGATTTTGATGCATGTGCACAGATTCTAAAAGGTTTAGTTGACATTATCAGGAGTAGATAATGACTGGCCTAGTAGAGAAATATGTTACCATTTTTTGTAGCAAGCGCTTTCACATTTGTAATTGTGTGTGTTTGAAATATTGGCATTTGGGAAATGTAGAAACCTGGTTTTTGAGTTTCAGCCTAACATTTCCAACTTGTGCTTTTATTTGATGGCTTCTAAGGACTGAATGTGAGGAGTTTGTTGAGTGAATAAAATTTTCCAATGAAAATAAGATTCGTCGTATGCATTCGTAGGTTGGGCTGTTAGCAGGTCAGATTTTAGAAATTGTTATATAAACGGTAGTTTTGTGGTTCTATTTTCTTGAAATATTGTCTCCGTTGTACTGCCTACAAATGTTTTAAATATAATCTTGCTGCCCATCTCTGATCTTTTTCATGCAATCTTCTTTCTTGTTATTCCTACAGCTTACTATCGTGGAGCCATGGGCATTTTGCTGGTCTATGATGTTACTGATGAATCATCTTTCAACAGTAAGTTTCCATGCCCTTGATCTGATGATATTTCAGACAGCTGGGTAAAAACTGATTTTACCTGATGATATTTAAGACAGCTGGGTAAAAACTGATTTGACTTCTTCTAACATACTTTTTGTATTATTTGCAATTTATTTGTGTATTTCTGGCAAGGCCATTCTCATGTAAAAAGTCCTATTTCACTGAGAATGATGTGGTGACACAACAATTTGCACAGACTTTGTTGAGCACTTACTGTCCATTCGTGCACTATTTGGACCCAATATTTCTTTTAACTGTGTCTCGTCATCCGTTTCAGACATCAGGAATTGGATTCGCAACATTGAACAACATGCTTCTGATAATGTTAACAAGATATTGGTGGGGAACAAGGCTGACATGGATGAGAGCAAAAGGGTATTATACTTGTTTAAGATTTTTTGTTTAAATGTTTAATTGGCTGTTCTTTTTGGGATGCAGATTGGGTGGGTTAAATTTTAATTGTCATTATTATCTGTTTGACCAGTTCAATTGGCAAGGTTGTTAATATAAATCTATCCATTGATTAGGCTCACGAAAGAGAACTTTGATGTGAGTGTCATAGGGAAAACAAATAAAGACTAGTTAAATTTATCGTTTTAAGCTGTTGACTGCCCCCTCCTGTCTCTCTCACACGTCCAAGCAGATAACCATTCACCCTCCTCTATGCACATACACTTGCTAGCGTGCTATGCTCACCTTTCCCACGTTCCCTCATTATTTCTCGATATTTTCTAATCATAGGCCGTGCCAACGTCTAAGGGCCAAGCACTTGCGGATGAGTATGGTATCAAGTTCTTTGAAACTGTAAGTAAAATTTGCACTTCTTGATGCCAGTGTAGTGTATGTTTATATTTATTAAACCACTTTGTACTGCAGAGTGCAAAAACAAATCTAAATGTCGAGCAAGTTTTCTTTTCAATAGCAAGGGATATAAAGCAAAGGCTTGCTGATACAGATTCAAGGGCTGAGGTAATTGAATTTAGATCAACAACTTTTAAAGCTGGAAGATCACTTAAGAAAACAAAGAATCACTGTTGAAAATTTGGGTTTTGTAATGCAGCCTACAACAATTAAGATCAATCAACCGGACCAGGCGGGTGGGACTGGTCAAGCTGCCCAAAGGTCAGCTTGCTGCGGTTCTTAAGAGCAAATTATTTTAAAAGGGCATTAATTGCAGGTGACACTTTTGTCTAAAAGGGAAAGGAAGAAAAAGAAAAAGAAACTAATTCTGATGACACGATGATGGGAGCTTGTAATTTTGCATTCTTTTCAACAATGTTTTAGCGTGTGAAAGTTTATTAGAGAATACATTTTCTGTTTCAACAGTTATGCATCTTTTCTTCTCTTTTCGTTTAAACTACTATTTTTGTGCTACCCTTCTTCTTGATTGAAACTTACTGAAGACATTGTTGGTTTCTTTGTATTGTAAACAAGACTGACGGCGTTTTAGTGTATTTTTAACTAGAAAAGCACGTTAACATAGAGCAGTACAATCAAACTTGGGCAGAATATCAATACAGTCGAAGATTTTATTGATAAGAGAGAAACCTAAGCACATTCAGGTGCACATTATATTTCTCAATTTTAATGGTACCGAGTACAAACTTGTCGAAGCTTTTATACTCTTTGGCAGTGCTTTTGCTCAACATTGAATCTACAATCATAAAATAATATGGTTGTCAAAGTAGATTGCTGACAACAAAAATGCTTGCAATTTAAATTGCAAGTATCGGTTTTCTAAATTATACCCTACAGTTTCAACCTGCTACGGGAGGCTATGTTGGAGAAAAACTATGTCATATTAAGAAAGAGTACCACTTGGGCAACCCAAAATAGCATATTTCTACAGCAGCGTACATAATTTTAACTAGTTAAACATGTTTCCAAACACAGGAAAGACACTATCCTATAATACTAATCAAAATGCTTCCTTTACATTTTTAATTCTTCCTTTCCATATATGCGTTGAAGCTCACGAGTTGCTGCCTGAAATGATTCTGAGAGAGAGTTTAACAATAGGAGGTATCAGTACCTTGGTGGTACAGCACAATTTACAATGGCAAAAATTTCTTTTGAGAGAAGGCACTTCAAAACAGGCCAAAAGAAAGTTTCAATGCTCAAAGAATCAATAACATGAAAAATAACAAAAAAGATTCATTTACCTTTCCATATGCGAAAAGATTTCTGATTAATCGGTGCACCAAATGCAGTTTGAATTACATCAAATAACATGCTTTCAGGAGTGCTCCTTAATTCTTGGACAATTTGATAGATAGTCTTCCCATTCTCAAAGTAAATATGATTGTTTGGATGTTTTGTCTTGCAATCCGCATGGCGTTCAAACTCGTATGCATTCAGCACCTAAATAATAATGGATCAGATAGGTCCAATTATTATATAATTTAAGAACAGAATGACTATTATATGGTAGGGCGACTAACCTTTGAGTAATTACACGACTGACAACCACAACGATAGCCTGTGTCTTGTATAATGCCCCGAAGTTCCTTTTTTACATGCAGCACACTATTTTCACCATCTAACAAATCCAATAAACAAATGGACCATTTAAAGGGAAGAGGGGGTAACTTACCTCCCGTGACACAGAAACATATTTCACAGGGACCCCATCAAGCATGCCGGTTGAAATCAAGCTTCTGACATTTGAAGGAAAGCTGTTTGGAGCTTCCTTCCGGCTATTTTTGATGTCAGGTTTGTTCCTAGAAACAGATTCAGGTTTTGACTGAGCAACCCTGGTGTTACTTGCAGCTGCATTGGCATTTAATGCACCCAACTCTTTTTCGTGAACTGCTTCTGTTGTTTGAACTGGGGACTGATTGTAAGGCTGATCATAATTGCTGATGGACCTGCCAACAGGTATCATATCATGTGCATCATGAAATCCCCCAAATGATAACATATGGGTATCTTCGTTTCTGTAAGTATCGCTCATTGGAATTACATTGTCATCTCCTTTAATGTATGCGGATACAATATGGGCATCTCTACTGTAGCTGTGACCCACAAATGTGACATTCTCACCCCCCTTATCATATGCCTGTCCAACTGATATGAAATCACTTTCATTTTCCCTATTGAAGGTATGACCTGTAGGTATTTGACTGTTGCTTTCGTTAATAAAATCAAGTCCCTTTCGCAGATAAATGCCATTGTCAGCATCCTTAACTTGATTAGTTTTAACTTTTCTAAAACTGCTATAACTAAGACAGGCTTCAGGATCTCCAGTAGAATGAGATACAGACAGACTAACAGATGCATTCGAGCCATCAGTTTCAGGACATGCTGCTCTTTCAGCATAATTGGTAGTCCCTATGGTTTCAGGTCCAAATAAGCGATGCATAAATTGGTTAGGAACTGACTGAAAACCTGATGGGTTATCCCAAGAAGGAACATTTGCAGTGGAGATTTCTGAACTTGATTCACTCTTTGGTGTTTCAAGTGCTTGCTTCTTGTTTGGGAAGAACTCAGGCTGAGCTGTATCTACAAACCATTGATGAGACCGTTTAGGTTCAACTCTGGGAGGATTATCAAATGCTGGATCTCTATCGGTACTCTTGGCGATCCAAAAACCTTTGTCCTGAAAAGACTGAAAGAAACTAAGTCAGATTTAGCTTCCTTCCAACATAGGCTCACATGGAAACACAAATACATGAACCAACTCCTATGATATCCAAAGTTCATTCTTATCAGGAGAAAAGTGGAAAACAATAAGTGCACATGGAATGCAAATACACCACTTCATCATGATATCGGAAGTTCATTCTTATTGGGAGAAAAAGGGGAAAGAAGAATATAGAACAAATCCTCAACACAATATGGAAAAAGAAAGAAGAAAAGAACATCATTTTCTCCATGTTTAACATTATCGACTGACTTCTAGTCCATAACAAAAATCTGGTTATTATCCCTAAAACTGGCAAAGCATCTCAATGAGTAAATTTGGTTAATTAGAACAGAGAAAACCATAATACCAAGGAGCAAAGTTCTTCTACCATGATGAACCGAAACATTTAGTTTTTTTTACCCAAAAACAATTTGGAAATGTAATTCTAGCTAGACATGAATCATAATCCAACTCATGGGATTAGTCTCAAATTCATACATTCAATCATCGTGAGGAACAATAAATTCAGGAATCCAGTCATATGGAAACAATCATTTCTATAAACAATATGACCCTCAATTTAGCAATCCTCATTCGACCTAGTAATTAACGTTGCACTTCTAAATTCTACTAATATAAGCTCACAACTCAACCTAAACATTATCGATTCAAAACATTTCCTTCACTAAAAACCCACATTCTTCACTGGTGATAGCAGCTGAATGTAAACTTATTCAACCATTAAAAAATACAAATTTGACATTTTTTATTATGTGGCTATGTCCATCAGCAAATCCTTATTGCAAGGTTTGCAAAAGCTAAAAAATTGTGGACCCCAGAAAAAAAGCTTCAAAGAAGAATCTAGAACATACCATTTTGCTTCACCACGGTTTCTACTCATGAACAACAGTGATCCTTTCCAATTTCAAAACTACCTGCGAAAAAAATAAATAGAAAAGTATAAAAAATAAAAAAAAAAAGAAGAAAAAGACAAGTTCTCCTAAGCAAATCAAAGAAAGCCCACAAACTGTCCTAAGAAAATGCCTTTTGCTCGAGAAAAGGTTTAAAATTCTGCGAAATTCGAAGTTGATTTTAAGCCTCTAGAATGCAAGAGGTCAGGGAAAGGAAATTTAACCCTAACATGGATATGAACGTTAGAAACTTACTCCGTACCTTTCCGGTGACCAGACTCAGACCGGAAAATCACCGGACAGCGGTGGAAGCAGTGGGTTTTCACGGAGAATTTGAGAGAGAAAATAGGACAATCAAAAACAAGAAACAGTTGCGATATTATGTATGAGGAGCACTAGATTTTTTCCTGTGAAAAAGAATAAAAATATGAGAAAAAACCTTGCATCAGAATTCACGGTTACAATAATCTGGACCGCACACGTGTACATCAAGGGCATATCCGAACGTTGAGTAGGTGGAACAGTTCTGGTAATGAGTTTATGTCGAGTTAAAAATTAGAGGTTAATTCCATGGGTTGTAATCGAATTTTTTTGATTTATAATTAAATAATTATAATAAAATAATTTATAATGTAAAAATTATTAAAATTTTATTTTATTTTAATTAAAGTAAAAATTAATTAAAAATTAATTTTATATATTACTGAACTATATATAATTATCACGTTATTTTGAGATTAATCTACATTACAAGTAGATTTGATTACTTATTTAGTTTTTTTTATTTTTTTTTATTGTATACATGTTATCTTTTTATATTTACATGATAACATAATATTTTTTTTATCGGTTGATCCAACTTATAAAGTTGATTGATTTTAAAATAATGTGATAATTATACGTATCGTATTTAACTGTTATTTCGATAAATAAAATTAATTTTCAAATTATTTTTATTTTAATTGAAATAAAATAAAAGTTTATTGATTTTTATTTTACAAATTATTTTATTGTAAAGATGATTTTTTAAGGATGGAAATCAAATCATGAGTACTTGAGTAGATTAATTGAATATTGAGACAAATTTAAAAAAATTATTTGACCCTTAAATATAAATTTTTATTACCTTTGGGATGGAGCATAGGATAAAAACAAAAAATAATAATTTATTCAACAATCAGGATTCATCGTGTACGCATATACACACTCACATAATTGTCTCCATATTAGGTAATTATTCAATTAATTAATTAAATAATATAATAATATTATTTAAATTACTTGAAATTCGCACCTCGCATGAAATACCATGAACTATTTATTAAATGTTTATTATATAAATTTAAAAGTAAATATCATATTAATTATATTCCAACAATAATGATATATATACTGATGTACGCCAATATGCATAATACAAATATTCAAGTATAAAGAAATATTTTAAACTATTTATTAAATGTTTATATTTAAATCAATTTTAAAATAAATTAAAAATATTCTCTAAAAAATTAAATTAAAAAATAAAAATTATATTAATGGTACGAGTAATAATCGTATATTGAAGTACAAAAATAATATGTATAATATAAATCAATCTTATGCTATTATAAAATGTTATATGATTGAAAAATATTACAATTATTATTTAAAATTAAATGTAAAATTATCATATCTAAATATTATCAAAAGAATATTGGATTTTTTAAAAATAAATGATGAGCAACCAAAGTCTTACATGGCAACCTTTTTTGGGATTCTTAAAATTGCTTATAGGAGGAGTGAGTGTGGACTGGTTAATTCATTTATTAACAAATTTATTAAATTAGTTCATTAATTTTGGTTAATTGCTATTTTGATTTTGATTTTGAACTCGATTTTTTTCGGATTGATTTATTGGTTAACCATAAAAAAATTTTAATATATAAATTTAATAAATTATACGATTTGTAATATTATTTTTAATAGTTAAAAATGCTTTAGAAATAAAAAAATACAATTATCCCAAACATAAAAGAAATTAGATCCCAAAATTTCATTAGAAATGGAAAACTAAGCAGAAAGCAATTATCCAAAGCAAAAACCAACAATAAAAGTATCCAAATTCAATTAGTATGACCAAACAACAAATTTAAATATGATTTCTTACGAACTAATAGAGGAGCTAAATTAAAGCAAATTAAAGCGATCGATTAAGAAGAAAGAACAAACCTTTTCGTCTTGATCGAGAGTGATCCAAACATAAACCTTATCCATGGTTTGCCAGAATGCGAAGGCACCTTATGTCATCATGAAGTACGTGGCCAATTTCACCACTTTCTTGTTCTTCTTCTTAGTAGGTGAAATTTACGGTGAGCAGAAATCTCTCAGTGAACAAAAATCTTAACTGCTAAAATTGAAAGAGGGATGATACCATGGAGAATTGGCTACATGGTAATAATAAACATTCAAGAAATTTAGGTTTCCCAATCACTACAATCACAATCCTTATCCCCAATGGTAGAAAGTTAAGTTACAGAATCAGATAATAAGTCAGCCTTGTCTGCCATCAACTTAAGCCTTTGTTTGGATGGGGTAGATGGAAGTAAATGGGAGTAGAGTAAGTGAGAGTAACTTGAGTTACTTTGTTTGTTTTGTAAAAAATGCAGAGTAAAGGAGAATAGAGAAGAGTAAGTGAGAGTAACTAGTTACTCTATATCTCTAAAAATAGTAACTCCTAGTTTGGGGTAGATGGGAGTAACTCTATATTTACTCTAAATTTTAAAGAGTTATTCTCAATTACTCTATATTTATTTTAAATTTTCCAAACAATAAAGAGTAGATAAGAGTTACTCTCAATTACTCTACTCCCATTTGCTCTCACTTACTCTACTCCCATCCAAATAAAGGCTAAGCCTTTTGGGGGTTTTGTGTTGGGGGAAGAGCAGTGTCGAAGAGCTTGAAAAAACTGTTGACGATAGCGGCATCTAAGAGGGAGTCATGCATGATATTCCAACCAGGCGACATCATAGACGCCATTGGCGATGTCGTAGGTAGTGAGCTTAGTAAGGGGAATGTTTGGGAATCAACAAGGTGGTAGTTTTCCATAGTGGCATTGATGACGGACCCACAGTTAATTAGGTGGTTATTAGTGGGAGAGAATCAGGTGAAAGAATGGATGGAGATGAGATAAAGAGAAGACAAGGAGAGAGAGAGTTTTTGCACAGTAAGGAAGAAGAAAAAGCTGAGAGGAACTGGAAATGGTTTTAATTGATACATGTTGGTGATTTTGTGCATGACCAGCATGTGTTGGTTATTGCAGGAGAGTGTTGCTCACGCACCAAATCCTTTTCACTGTTTTTGAATTTTGTGTTTAAAATATACGCAATTTGAGAGTTTGAATGTTTATTTGATTATTCTTATAGTTTAGGTGTTAAAATGAACTTAGTGGATAAGTTGAAGGAGCTGCATATGGGTTTGCCCTTGTTAAAAGGCAATAACATGAATTGTGGTGTATGATGTATCTTGTATGTTAGTGTTGGTTTTAGATCAGTTAAATACATTACATGTATGAGCGAAATTTTAAATTTTTTTTAACCAATAAAAGGATCTTGATGAAACTTGTGTATATAAAAAGGTCAGTGGGAGTGCAATAGTCTTCTTAATTCTATATGTGGATAACATATTGATCATAGAAAATGACATACCTTTTTTTCAATCAATTAAAATATAACTATCCAAGCAATTCCTCATGAAAGACCTTGAAGAGGCATCCTATATTCTGGAAATTAGGATCTATAGAGATAGATCCAATAAGTTGTTAGGTCTTTCTCAAAGTACATATATAGATAAAATATTAAAAAGGTTCAATATGGATCTTTCTAAGAAAGGTTTTATATCTATGGTGCATAGAAAATACCTTTCTAAATCTATATGTCCACAAACACTAGAAGATAGAAAGAGCATGGATAGAATACCATATGCATTTACGATTGGTTTTATCATGAATGCTATGTTATGTACACGTTTAGATGTAGCATTTGCTTTGAGTGTCACAAGCAGATTCCAATCCAATTTTGGAGAGGAACATTGAGTAGCAGTCAAGAATATCCTTAAGTACTTAAGAAGGATAAAAGATGTTTTTTTGGTATATGGAGAGGGTAATTTACAGGTAAGCGGGTGTACTGATGCCAGTTTTCAGTCAGACAAGGATGACTATAAGTCATAGTCTGGTTTTGTGTTCATAATGGGAAGAGGAGCAATTAGTTGGATGAGTTCTAAATAAGAAACAACCGCTGATTTCATAATAGAAGTTTAGTAAATTACGGTTTTAGAGGCAGCCAAAGAAGCAGTATAGATCAAAAAGTTCATATTTGAACTAGAAGTGGTACCTAGCATTGTTGATCCAATGCCATTATATTGTGACAACAATGGAGCCATTGTACAAGCAAAAGAACCACGGTCTCATCAGCGATCCAAGCATGTTCTCAGGCGTTACCATCTCATTAGGGAGATAATAGCTAGAAATGATGTGAAGATAAAAATGGTCCCTACAAATAATAATGTGGTGGATCCTCTCATTAAAATACTTTCCTAGAATAAGCACGAACACCATATAAATAATATGGGCTTAAAATCTATGTATGATTGGCTCTGGTGCAAGTGGAAGATTGTTAGAGAGTATGCCCTAGAGCCCATATAAATAGGGATGTATTTCATATGTATGAACTCATTTTATTTATGAGAAGGCAACATTTATTTATTAATGTTATGTTTAATTACATGTGTTTGTTTATCTTAAATTAATAAATGAAGTCCTTGGTATTATAAATACAGTGCAAAGGCAATCATGAAAGAGTTCATGATATGAGATGTCTATTGCATGTAAATGTGATAATACCTAAAAATTTCTAGTCATGGTTTTAACAAGATAGGACATTGTTAATATGGATAGACTAGCATATGTTATGCTTCTTGAAGGTTCAAGCAACGGTTCTCATAACTGTGATCATAAGAGATGATCAAAGCTAACATATGGATGCTTGTTAGAAGAACAAGTTCATTGAAGACCTACCAAGAGAATCCTCACATGGATATTAAATCTATGTCAGTAAGGAATCTCTTTATAGCAGTGGTGCAAATATCCTCAAACTTGAGATCACCAAAGTTATCTTAAGTAATGAGTGGTATACTTTGACTCTATAACTGTTTGCCTCCAACAGGGGATGAACATAGTTAGGAGATTGGGTATATTATGACCTACTTAAAGGTAGTTGAGTAATCGATAAAGGATTCACCATCCTAGGTTTATAAAGGAAAATTATCTCGCATGATTCTATAATTGCCTTGTTCAAAGAATCTCTGATCAGAATAGGATGCCAAGGTGGATAGGGATCCACGATAGGGCATTTTTGAACAATGATTAAATTAATAGAACATTCATTTTTTAGGTTCATATGAGTTGACATAAATTCATACTCAAAACCTAAATGAGATAAGCACGGTGAAAAGAGTAATTGCATGGTAACTGTTCTATGGAAGGGTATAATCAAAATCACTTGATTTTTCTGACATTTGAATAGTCATGATGCTTAGCTAGAGGCCGCTCATGAATTAGATAATAATGTATTATGAATATCAATTGGGAATTGATAAAATGGTTTAAAAGAGTTTAAATCATAAAAGTCATGGTTCAACTAGGATTTTCGCTGAAAAATTCCAGTTTGAGTAGAACTCTTAATTACATATTATACTGTCAATATGGACAGGAACCCAATAGGTCACACACATATAGAGTAGGAAACAAAATGGTAAAAATGACACGGATAATAATATTTGATATTATTATGGGAGAAGAAAAATAAATAAGAAAATAAATAATTAAAGAGTTTAATTAATTATGCATACGCAGAAAAGTTCACGAAACGTTTTAAAAATATTATAAAATGATGGATCTAATTGAAATATTATATTTTATTATTAAATATTATTAGACTATAATTGTTATAGGGCTAAAATAATATTAATAAGTCAATTGGAGAAATAACTACCGGTCTAGAAAATTAGTTTCTATGCAAAAGCCCTCTAGAGAAAGGTTTTTGCACAAAACCTAGATAGAAGGCTTTAGAGGCCTAATTTTTGAACTAAAAAAATTAAATATGTTTCATAATAGTTATGAAGGCCACATATTTAATTTGGTTGGATTTGTAGTTGATTTGGATAATTAAATCTAAGTGTGTGCACAAAGGCCCATTTTTGTAGGTTAAGTGTAAGGTCTTTTATGAAAGGGCTTAGATTGGATTTTAATTAGGCCCAAATTAATTAGTTATATTCCAATAGCCCATTTAGTATTTCTCTAAAGGTTTGAAAGGCCAAATCACATTAAAAGTAGGTTTTTAAATTTAAAAGTCCCAAATCCATTAAAAGTGGTCTATAAAAGCCTAACACATATGGGATTAGGTAAGATAAGTGTTATCCTTATTTATTTCTCCATTCCTATCCAGATTTCCTTGCTAGCATCAAGGAAATTTCGTGGTCCTTGTTTTTTCCATCTGATCTGGTTGATTTAGATCCTCTCTAGTATGGATTACTGTTGGAGGTGTTCTAATTTGAACACTGTGATTTGCGACAATCCGGTGAGAAAAAAAATCAATTGTTCAACAACCCTAAAAGGCGATTTTCATTATTATATTTAACATATATATTGTTTATTCTTGGCAAGATCCTTTTATTGGTTAAAAAAATTTAAAATTTTGCTCATACATGTGATGTATTTAACCGATCTAAAACCAACATGGCATTAGAGTAAAGTTTTGCCATGGATCTACAATTTTATGTTTTCACGAAATATTTTTCTTATTTTTGAGTTATTAAATATTTAATTTTGATATTCATAAAAGATAAATGTTGATTTCTGTATCTGTGTGATTAAATAAAAAAAATTAACAAGAAGAAAATGGTTTCTCCTTGCACAACGGTGTAGGGAAATTTTGTTCATATAGAACAAGGGGCTATTCTAAATCAATTTTTATTTGGTCCATGATAAAATTATAATGGTATTTTATGTGTTTAATATGAGATATTAAGCCATAGGATCAAACAAAATTGAATTTGAAAATATTTTTCATGAAAACTAGTTTAATTGAAAAGTTCAATAAATTAGTGTTTTTCATGTGTTCTTGATGTGTTCATGGTTATAATGATTTTTGATCTTTTAGAACTAATATATCTGATGTATTGGTGTGTTTTTAATTAATTGGATTAATTAAAATGGGCCTTAAATCAATTGGATTGGGTTTAATTCATTAAAGTCACTTAATGGGCTTAATTGAGTATATGAGCTTGATTTAAATTAGTAAATGACTTGATAGGACCAATGAGCTAATTTAAATGAAAATAAAAGACTTTTATTAAGTTTATTAATGGGCTTTAGGGGCTAGAGTGGGCTTAATAAATATTTGACTCATTCACAAAGCTTAAATGGCCTAAAACACACAAAACTAATTTGTGCATTAACACACTTTTAGAATTTTATATGTAGATTTCAGCCCACCCATATTTTTAATCTTAAAATTAATTTTTTAATTATTTAATATGATTAATTAATTAAATAATTAATTCATTATCAATTGTATTGATAATCAAGACAAAACCCATGTATGGAAAAGGTTTCCTACTATTGGATCAATTCCCAATTTGATCACACTATTACAATAACTCAAAAGTAAATTTCAAGAGTTGAAATAAAGTTAGTATTCCATAGTTAGGTTCTAAATTTATGTATTAGAATTGCATATAAGGATGTATGATAGACATGATAGATAGTTATGGACAAAGCCCAATGTGATTGAGCATAATGCATATTTCGGCCCAATGAGGACTTTCATGTCCCGACCACTTTTTTTTTCATTTTCTTTTCAAATTGTAATATGTAATTATATTATTTAAATTAGAATTAGAAGTAAAAAAAAAAAGACCACTAGCAAGGAGTAAGTTAGGCCAGATGAAGATCCTACAAAATTAAAGATAATGTATTTATCTATTTTTGTTTGACTCATGCATATTACCTAGGTTTGACCTTTTGATCTCCTTTTTGCTCGAGTAGGTCAATGTAGTAAAGTTTATAACTATGCCATATTTGTAAGCTTATATTTATGCAATAAATATAGGATGCATACCAATGTATTCCAACCATGTATGATTAGATTTAATTAACAAAAATTCCTCAAACTAATACTAAGGTGCATAAGCTTTTCATTAATTAAAGGAGAACCAGAGTTCTTTACAATATGGGTTATTGACCACAGTTAAGCTCATATTATATCAAATATATTCAAATCCAATTAAATGGGTCATCTTAGCTAGCCCATTAGCTTGTTGACCACAATTAAGGCTAATGGTTCTAGAGGCAAGATTGGAAAATACATATATGATATGCACATATCAAGAGTTGATAACCTAATGATCTAATACTTATGTATAGACACAATTGGTATTGAGATACCTACTTTTCAAGGGTATGGAGTTTGACTTGTTGACCATAGTCAATGTCAAATTTCATATTAAGGATTGGATATTGGCCCACTAAGAAAACTATCGGGTTTTCTCATATCATATAGTGAGGGCTATTCATTCGCAATAAAATAGTGGGAGTAAATAGATTAATTAAAAACCTAATTAATACAAGCATATACATGAACATACTCTTATATATTTTCTTTCTTCACATCTAGATCAACACCATGAGCACATCGAACATAAACCTATACTCAATCTTGGATAACAAGCTGGTTGGCATCAATTATTATGATTGGATCAGGCAACTGAGAATTATTCTCAGGGCTGAAAAGATCCACTATGTCTTAGATAAAGATCCACCACCACTTTCATCAGAAGATGCCATTGATGAGATCAAGGGCATTTATAAAAAATATATGGAGGATAGTGAAGCAGCAACATATGTGATGTTAAGTGCTATATCCCCAAAGCTTCAAGAGCAGCATGAGAAAATGGATGCTAGAACTATCATTTTGCATATAGAGGAGTTATTTGCTTCTCAAGCTAGAATTGATCAATTTGAGATTGCTCGAGCTCTTTCTAGCTGTAAAATTATAGAGGGCACTTTGGTTGCTACACATGCATTGAAGATGTATGGTTATATTGAGCATTTAGGAAGGCTTGGTTATGTTATGGATAATGATATGTACATAGACTTGATCTTACACTCGTTGGCTCCAAGTTTTGTACCTTTCGTGCTTAACTTCAACATAAATAAGATCTAAGCAACTATTTCTGAGTTAATCAATATGCTTAAAATAGCTTATAGATCCTTCAAGAAGGATTCAAAAGGGGTCATGGTTGTCACTTCTGCTAAAGGCAAGAAGCAAAAAAAGAAGGCAATCAAGGCATAACCCAAATGTGGTGGAATTTCTTAGAAAAAAGCTATCAAGAAGGAGAATCCCAAGGGGACTTGATTTCACTGTGGAAAAGATGGCCATTGGAAATGTAACTGCAAGGCCTATGTAGATTCTCTTAAGGAAAAGAAGCAAACTGGTGCTTCTACTTCATGTATTCATATGATTGAAATTAATACTTATTCTATTACTTCTAGTAAATCTTGGGTATCAGATACTGGATGTGGATCTCATTTGTGTAATGATTTAAAGGGGCTTAAAAGAACTAGAAGAGTTGGAAAGGCAGAGATATGTCTACAGTCAGCTACTGGACAAAATATCTCTATAACAGTTGTAGGGACTTATCATTTGCCTCTTTCAAGTGGATTGATACTAGAATTAAATAATTGTTATTATGTTCCAGCATTATCTAAGAGTATTATTTCTTTCAGTTATTTATTAAATGATTATGACATTTCTTTAAAGGATAAAAGTTGTTCTATTTTTAAGAACAATATATTTTATGTTAAAGCTATCATTGAGAATGGTATATTAGTTCTTGATTTAAACAAAGAAGTGTATAATATGGACACTAAGAGAATGAAATAAAATAATCTAAACACCTCATATTTATGGTATTGTCATTTAAGCCATATAAATGAGAAACGCATTGCCAAATTACACAAGTCGGGTGATTTGGGATCATTTGATTATGAATCATTTGACACATGTGCATCTTGTTTATTAGGAAAAATGACTAAAGCATCCTTTATAGGTAAAGGAAAATGAGCTAGCGAGACATTAGACTTAATACATTCAGATGTATGTGGTCCAATGACTACACATGCTAGTAGAGGCTACTCCTATTTCATTACCTTTATAGATGATTACTCCAGATTTGGATATATATATCTAATGAAATATAAATACGAAGCTTTTAAAAAGTTTAAAGAATTTAGAAATGAAGTATAGAAACAACTTGGCAAGAGTATTAAGACACTTAGATAAGATCAAGATGAAGAATACTTAAGTTAAGAGTTTCAAGATTATCTTAGAGATAATGGGATTTTATCTCAATGGACTCCTCCATATACATCACAGTATAATGGTGTATCTGAAAGGATAAATTAAACACTATTAGATATGGTTCGATCCATGTTGAGCCGAGCGGACTTACCTAAGTCTTTTTGGGGATATGCACTAGAAATTGCTGTTTATATTTTAAATAGAGTTCTTAGTAAGTCGGTTGATGTTACTCCATATGCGATGTGGAATAACAAGAAACCCACACTTTCTCATATGAAGGTATGGGATTGTCCTGCTTATGTAAAGAAGATAATGTCAGACAAGCTGGATGCCAAATATGACAAATGGTTATTTGTGGGATATCTAAAAGAAACATATGGATATTACTTTTACCATCCCTTAGAATAAAAGGTATTTGTTTCAAGGCATGTTATCTTCTTAGAAAAAGAATTTCTTATACAAGAAGACAATTGGAGTAAAATTGAACTTGGTGAAGTTTGAGACCCACAAATTGAAGCACATCAATCGATTGAACCTAAAAATTAATCTCATAATGATGAGATTATGGTTGAACCTAATTATACACAACTTTCTAAGAGATCTACTAGGATATGTTCTATCCTAGAGAGATATGGATTTCACATTGACTCGGATAGGAACATAACTGTAGTAGAGGATGATGAGCCTACGAGCTATCAAGAAGGTCTGAATAGTTTAGAACATGATTTGTGGCTTAATGCTATGTAGTTCGTAATGGACTCTATGTATGAGAACAAAGTATGGACTTTGACTCAACCACCTGAAGGGATAAAATCCATTGGGTGCAAATGGGTCTTAAAAAAAGACCGACATAGAAGGTAAAGTCGTTACCTATAAAGCTCACTTAGTAGTAAAGGGCTATCGTCAAAGAGAAGGAATTGACTTTGATGAAATCTTTTCTCCTGTAGTGATGCTTAAGTCCATAAGAATATTTTTAGCCATTGCTACTCATTATGATTATGAGATTTGCAAATGGATGTGAAGACAACTTTCTTAAATAGAAATCTGACTAAGGATGTGTACATGACACAACCTGAAGGGTTCACATTAGGGAATGGCGAAAAGGTATGTAAGCTTAAAATATCCATTTATGGATTGAAGCAAGCCTCTAGGAGCTGGAACATCCGATTTAATGAGACAATAAAAGAGTTTGGCTTCTCACAGAATGAGGATGAACCTTGTGTATATAAAATGGTTAGCAGAAGTGCAATAGTCTTTTTAATTCTATATGTGGATGACATATTGATTATAGGAGATGACATATTGATCATAGGAAATCACATACCTCTTTCTCAATCAGTTAAAATATGGCTATCCAAGCAATTCTCCATAAAAGACCTTAGAGAGACATCCTATATTCTGGGAATTAGGATCTATAGAGATAGATCTAATAGACTTTTAGGTCTTTCTCAAAGTACAAACATAGATAAAGTATTAAAAAGCTTCAATATGGATCTCTCTAAGAAAGGTTTTATACCCATGGTGTATGGAAAATACCTTTCTAAATCTATGTGTCCACAAACACTAGAAGATAGAAAGAGCATGGATAGAATACCATATGCATCTGCAATTGATTATATCATGTATGCTATGTTATGTACACATCCAAATGTAGCATTTGTTTTGAGTGTCACAAGCAAATTCCAATCTAATTTTGGAGAGAAACGTTGGGCAACAGTTAAGAATATCCTTAAGTATTTAAGAAGAATAAAGGATGTTTTCTTGGTATATGGAGAGGATAATTTACAGGTAAGCGAGTATACTGATGCCAGTTTTTAGTTAGACAAGGATGACTTTAAGTCACAGTCTGGTTTTGTATTCATAATGGAAGGGGAACATTTAGTTGGAAGAGTTTCAAACAAGAAACAACTGCTAATTCCACAACAGAAGCTGAGTACATTGCAGCTTTAGAGGCAGCCAAAGAAGCAATATGGATCAAAAAGTTCATATCTGAACTAGGAGTGGTACCTAGCATTATTGATCCAATACCATTATATTGTGACAATAATGAACCATTGTACAAGAAAAGGAACCACGATCTCATCAGCGATCCATGCATATTCTTAAGCGCTACCATCTCATTAGGGAGATAATAGCTAGAAATGATGTGAAGATAGAAAGGGTCCCTATAGATGATAATGTGGTGGATCCTCTCACTAAAGCACTTTTCCAGAATAAGGACGATCACCACATAAATAATATAGGCTTAAGATATATGTGTGATTGGCTATAGTGCAAGTGGGAGAGTCTTAGAGAGTATGCCCTAGAGCCCATATAAATAGAGATGTATTTCATACGTATGAACTCATTTTATTTATGAGAAGACAACATTCATTTATTAATGTTATGTTTAATTACATGTGTTTGTTTATCTTAAATTAATAAATGAAGTCCTTGGTATTATAAACATAGTGCAAAGGCAATCATGAAAGAGTTCATGATATGAGATATCTATTACATGTAAATGTGATAATACCTAAAAATTCCTAGTCATAGTATTAACAAGATAGGACATTGTTAATATGGATAAACTAGCATATGTTATGCTTCTTAAAAGGTTCAAGCAGTGGTTCTCATAACTGCGATAATGAGAGATGATCGAGGCTAACATATGGATGCTTGTTAGAAGAACAAGTTCATTGAAAACCTACTAAGAGAATCCTCACATGAATATTAAATCTATGTCAGTAAGAAATCTCTTTATAGCAGTGGTGCAAATATCCTCAAACTTGAGATCACCTTAGTTATCTTAAGTAATGAGTGGTATACTTTGACTCTATAACTGCTTGCCTCAAAAAAAAGGGCGAACATAGTTAGGAGATTAGGTATATCATGACCTATTTAAAGGTAGTTGAGTAATCGATAAAGGATTCACCATCTCAGGTTTATAAAGGGAAGTTATCTCGCATGATTCTATAATTGTCTTGTTCAAAGAATCTCTGGCCAGAGTAGGATGCCAAGATGGATAGGGATCTACGATGGGGCATTTTTGAACAATGGTTAAATTAATAAAACATTCATTTTTTTAGGTGTATATGAGTTGACATAAATCCATACTCAGTAAATGAGATAAGTATGGTGAAAAGAGTAATTGCACGGTAATTGTTCTATTGAAGGGTATAATCAAAACCACTTGATTTTCCTAATATTTGGGTAGTCATGATGCTTAGATAGATACTAATCATGACTTGTACAATAATGTATTATGAATATCAATTGGGAATTGATAAAATAGTTTAAAAGAGTTTAAATCATAAAAGTCATGGTTCAACTAGGATTCTTGCTGAAAAGTCCCAGTTTGAGTAGAACTCTTAATTACATATTGTACTGTCAATATGGACAGGAACCCAATAGGTCACGCACATATAGAGTAGGAAAAAATCGTAAAAATGACAAGAATAATAATATTTGATATTATTATGGGAGAAGAAAAATAAATAAGAAAATAATTAATTAAAGAGTTTAATTAATTATGCATACGCAGAAAAGTTTACAAAACTTTTTGGAAATATTCTAAAATGATGGACCTAATTGAAATATTATATTTTATTATTAAATATTATTAGATTATAATTGTTATAGGGCTGAAATAATATTAATAGGTTCATTGGAGAAATAACTACTGGCCTAGAAAATTAGTTTCTACGCAAAAGCTCTCTAGAGAAAGGTTTCTGCACAGAACCAAGATAAAAGGCTTTAGAGGCCTAATTTTTAGACTAAAACAAATTAAATATGTTTCATAATAGTTATGAATGTGACATATTTAATTTGGTTGGATTTGGGTAATTAAATCTAAGTGTGTGCACAAATGCCCATTTTTGTGGGTTAAGTGTACGGTCTTTTATAAAAGGGCCTATATTGGATTTTAATTAGGCCTAAATTAATTAGTTATATTCTAACAACCCATTTAGTATTTCTTCAGAAGTTTGAAAGGCCAAATCCCATTGAAATTAGGCTTTTAAAAGTGGTTTATAAAAGCCTAACACATGTAATGTATTTAACCAATAAAAGGATATTCCCATGTATGGGCAGAAATTTAAATTTTTTTAACCAATAAAAGGATCTTGCCATGAATATACAATATATATGTTAAAGATAATAATGAAAATCACCTTTGAGGATTGTTGAACAGTTGATTTTCCTCCTCACTGGGTTGTCGTAAACCATAATGTCAAAATTAAAACACCTCCAATAGTAATCCACACTAGAGAGAATCTAAATGAACCAGATCTAATGGAAAACACAAGGACCACGAAATTTCCTTGAAGCTAGCAAGGAAATCTAGATAGGGATGGAGAAATAGATAAGGATAACACTTATCTTACCTAATCCCACATGTGTTAGGCTTTTATAGACCACTTTTAATGGGTTTGGGCCTTTTAAATTTAAAAGCCTACTTTTAATGGGATTTGGCCTTTCAAACTTCTGGAGAAATACTAAATGGGCTATTATAATATAACTAATTAATTTGGGCCTAATTATAATTCAATCTGGGCCCTTTTATAAAAGACCTTACACTTAACCCACAAAAATGAGCCTTTGTGCACACACTTGGATTTAATTATCCAAATCAATTTCAACTCCAACCAAATTAAATATGTGGCCTTCATAACAATTATGAAACATATTTAATTTATTTTAGTTTAAATATTAGGCCTCTAAAGCCTTCTATCTAGGTTCTGTGCAGAAACCTTTCTCTAGAGGGCTTTTATGTAGAAACTAATTTTTTGGGTCAATAGTTATTTCTCCAATAGACCTATTAATATTATTTCAGCCCTATAACAATTATAATCTAATAATATTTAATAATAAAATATAATATTTCGATTAGGTCCATCATTTTATAATATTTTCAAAAAGTTTCGTGAACTTTTTTGCTTATGCATAATTAATTAAACTCTTTAATTAATTATTTTCTTATTTATTTTTCTTCTCCCATAATAATATCAAATATTATTATCCTTATCATTTTTACCATTTTGTTTCCTACTCTATATATGTGTGACCTATTGGGTTCCTATCCATATTGATAGTATAATATGTAATTAAGAGTTATACTCAAACTGGGACTTTTCAGCAAAAATTTTAGTTGAACCATGACTCTTATGATTTAAACTCTTTTACATCATTTTATCAATTTCCAATTGATATTCATAATAAATTATTATAAAAATCATGAGCAGCTTCTAGCTAAGCATCATGACTACTCAAATATTAGGAAAGTAAAGTGATTTTGATTATACCCTTCGATAGAATAGTTACCGTGCAATTATTCTTTTTACCATACTTATCTCATTTAGGTTTTGAGTATGAATTTATGTCAACTCATATGAACCTAAAAATGAATGTTCTATTAATTTAACCATTATTCAAAAATGCTCCATCGTGGATCCCTATCCACCTTGGCATCCTATTCTAGCCAGAGATGCTTTGAACAAGGCAATTATAGAATCATGCGAGATAACTTCCCTTTATAAACTTGGGATGGTGAATCCTTTATCGATTACTCAACTACCTTCAAATAGGTCACGATATACCCAATCTCCTAACTATGTTTGCCTCCTGTTGGAGGCAAGCAGTTATAGAGTCAAAGTATACCACTCATTACTTAAGATAACTTTGGTGATCTCAAGTCTGAGGATATTTGCACCACAGCTATGAAGAGATTCCTTACTAATATAGATTTAATATCTATATTAGGATTCTCTTAGTAGGTCTTTAATGAACTTGTTTTTCTAACAAGCATCCATATATTAGTTTTGATCATCTCTTATGATCACAGTTATGAGAACCGCTGCTTGAACCTTTCAAAAAGCATAACATATGCTAGTTTATCCTATTAACAATGTCCTATCTTATTAATACTATGACTAGAAATTTTTAGGTATTATCACATTTACATGCAATAAACATCTCATATCATGAACTCTTTCATGATTGCCTTTGCACTGTATTTATAATACTAATGACTTCATTTATTAATTTAAGATAAACAAACACATGTAATTAAACATAACATTAATAAATGAATGTTGCCTTCTCATAAATAAAATGAGTTCATACATATGAAATACATCCTTATTTATATGGGCTCTAGGGCATACTCTTTAACAATCTCCCACTTGCACTAGAGCCAATAACATATATATCTTAAGCCTATATTATTTATATGGTGATCGTGCTTATTCTGAAAAAGTGCTTTAGTGAGAGGATCCGCCACATTATCATCTATAGGGTTCCTTTCTATCTTCACACCATTTCTAGCTATTATCTCCCTAATGAGATGGTAGTGCCTGAGAACATACTTGGATCGCTGATGAGACCGTGGTTCCTTTGCTTGTGTAATGGCTCTATTGTTGTCACAATACAATGGTATTGGATCAGTAATGCTAGGTAACAATCCTAGTTCAGATATGAACTTTTTGATCCATACTACTTCTTTGGCTACCTCTGAAGTTACAATGTACTCTTCTTTTGTTGTGGAATCAACAGTTATTTTTTGTTTGAAACTCTTTCAACTAACTGCTCCTCCTCCCATTATGAATACAAAACTAGACTGTGACTTAAAGTCATCATTGTCTAACTAAAAAATGGCATCAATATACCCACTTACCTATAAATTACCCTCTTTATAAACTAAGAAAACATCCTTTGTCCTTCTTAAGTACTTAAGGATATTCTTGACTGCTACCCAATGTTCCTCTTTAAAATTGGATTGGAATATGCTTGTGACACTCAAAGCAAATGCTACATCTGGACGTGTATATAACATAGCATACATGATAGAACCAATCGCATATGCATATGGTTTTTTATCCATGCTCTCTCTATCTTCTAGTGTTTGTGAACACATAGATTTAGAAAGGTGTTTCACATGTACCATGGGTATAAAACCTTTCTTTGAGAGATCCATATTAAACCTTTTCAATACTTTATCTGTGTATGTACATTATGAAAGACCTAACAATCTATTGGATCTATCTTTATAGATCTTAATTTCCAAAATATAGGATGCCTCTCCATGGTCTTTCATGGAGAATTGCTTGGATAGCCATATTTCAATTGATTGAAGAAGAGGTATGTCATTTCCTATGATCAATATGTCATCCACATATAGAATTAAGAAGACTATTGTACTCTCGCTGACCTTTTTATATGCATAAGTTTCATCCTCATTCTATAAGAAGTCAAACTCTCTGATTGTCTTATTAAATTTGGTGTTCCAACTCCTAGAGGCTTGCTTCAATCTATAGATGGATCTTTAAAGCTTACATACCTTTTCGCCATTCCCTAATGTGAACCCCTCAGGTTGTGTCATGTACACATCCTCAGTCAGATTTTCATTTAAGAAAGTTGTCTTCACATCCATTTGCCAAATCTCATAATCATAATGAACAACAATGGCTAAAAATATTCTTATGGATTTAAGCATCGCTACAGGAGAAAAGGTTTCATCAAAGTCAATTCTTTCTCTTTGACGATAGCCCTTTGCTACTAAGCGAGCTTTATAGGTAACTACTTTACCTTCTATGTCATTCTTCTTCTTGAAGACCCATTTGCACCCAATGGGTTTTATCTCTTTAGGTGGTTGAGTCAATGTCCATACTTTATTCTCATAGATAGAGTCTATTTCAGACTGTATAGCCTTAAGCCACAAATCATGTTATGAACTATTCAGAACTTTTTAATAGCTTGTAGGCTTATCATCCTCTACTACAGTTATGTTCCTATCCGAGTCAATGTGAAATCCATATCTCTTTGGGATAGAACGTATCCTAGTAGATCTCTTAGGAAGTTGTGTATAATTAGGTTCAACCATAATCTCATCATTATGAGATTCATTTTCAGGTTCAATCGATTGATGTGCTTCAATTTGTGGGTCTCGAACTTTACCAAGTTCAATTTTACTCCCACTGTCTTCTTGTAGAAGAAATTCTTTTTCTAAGAAGACAATATATTTTGAAATAAACACCTTTTGTTCTAAAGGATGGTAAAAGTAATATCCATATATTTTTTTAGATATCCCACAAATAACCATTTGTCAGATTTGACATCCAACTTATCTGACATTATCCTCTTTACATAAGCAGGACAATCCCATACCTTCATATGATAAAATGTGGATTTCTTGTAATTCCATATCTCATATGGAGTAACATCAACCGACTTACTAGGAACTTAATTTAAAATATAAACAACAATTTTTAGTGCATTTCCCTAAAAAGATTTAGGTAAGTCTGCTCAGCTCATCATGGATCGAACCATATCTAATAGTATTTGATTTCTTCTTTTAGATACACCATTATGCTATGGTGTATGTAGAGGAGTCCATTGAGATAAAATCCCATTATCTCTAAGATAATCTTGAAACTCTTGACTTAAGTATTCTCCACCTCGATCTGATTTAAGTATCTTAATACTCTTGCCAAGTTGTTTCTCTACTTCATTTCTAAATTCTTTAAACTTTTCAAAAGCTTCAGATTTATATTTCATTAGATAGATATATCCAAACCTGGAGTAATCATTTGTGAAGGTAATGAAATAGGAGTAGCCTCCACTAGCATGTGTAGTCATTGGACCACATACATCTGAATGTATTAAGCCTAATGTCTCGCTAGCTCATTTTCCTTTGCCTGTAAAGGGTGCTTTAGTCATTTTTCGTAATAAACAAGATGCACATGTGTCAAATGATTCATAATCAAATGATCCCGAATCACATGACTTGTATAATTTGGCCATGCATTTCTCATTTATATGGTATAAACGACAATACCATAAATATGAGGTGTTTAGATGATCTTGTTTCATTATCTTAGTATCTATATTATACACTTCTTTGTTTAAATCAAGAATAAATATACCATTCTTAATGATAGTTTTAACATAAAATCTATAGTTCTTAAAAATGGAACAACTTTTGTCCTTAAAAGAAATGTCATAATCATTTAATAAACAACTGAAAGAAATAATACTCTTAGATAATGTTGGAACATAATAACAATTATTTAATTCCAGTATCAATCCATTTGGAAGAGGCAAAAGATAAGTCCCTATAACTATTGTAGAGATATTTTATCTAGTAGCTAACTGTAGATATATTTATACCTTTCCAACTCTTCTAGTGCTTTTAAGCCCTTGTTGATCATTACACAAATGAGATCCACATCCGGTATCTAATACCCAATATTTCCTAGAAGTAATAGAATAAGTATTAATTTCAATCATATAAATACCTGAAGTAGAAGCACCATTTTGCTTCTTTTCCTTAAGAGAATCTAGATAGGCCTTGCAATTATGCTTTCAATGGCCATCTTTTCCACAGTAAAAGCAAGTCCCTTTGGGATTCTCTTTCTTGATAGCTTTTTTCTTAGAAATCCCACCATACTTGGGCTATGCCTTGGTTGCCTTCTTCTTCTGCTTTTTGCCTTTAGCAGAAGTGACAACCATGACCCCTTTTGAATCCTTCTTGAAGTATCCATTAGCTATTTTAGGTATATTGATTAACTCAGGAATAGTTTCTTGGATCTTATTCATGTTGAAGTTAAGCACGAAAGGTGCAAAACTTGGACCTAATGAGTGTAAGATCAAGTCTATGTACATATCATTATCCATAACATAACCAAGCCTTCTCAAATGCTCAATATAGCCATACATCTTTAATGCATGTGTAGCAACCAAAGTGCCCTCTACCATTTTACAGCTGAGAGAGCTCGAGCAATCTCATATTGATCAATTCTAGCTTGAGAAGCAAATAGCTCCTCTAGATGCAAAACAATAGTTCCAACATCCATTTTCTCATGCTACTCTTAAAGCTTTGGGGATATAGCACTCAACATCACACATGTTGCTGCTTCACTATCCTCCATATATTTTTTATAAATTCCCTTAATCTCATCAGTGGCATCATCTGATGAAAGCAGTGGTGGATCTTTATCCAAGACATAATGGATCTTTTCAGCCCTAAGAACAATTCTCAATTGCCTGATCCAATCAGACTAATTGCTACCAACTAGCTTGTTATCCAAGATTGAGCATAGGTTTATGTTCAATGTGCTCATGGTGTTGACCTAGATGTGAAGAAAAAAATATAAGAGTATGTTAATGTATATGTATGTATTAATTAGATCTTTAATTAATCCATTTACTCTCACTATTTTATTACGAATCAATAGCCCTCACTATATGATCTGAGAAAATCCGATAGTTTTCTTAGTGGGCCAATATCTAATCCTTGATGTGAAATTTGACCTTAACTATGGTCAACAAGTCAAACTCTATACCTTTGAAAGGTAGATATCTGAATACCAATTGTGTCTATACACAACTATTAAATTATTAGGTTATCAACTCTTGATATGTGCATATTATATATGTATTCCCTAATCTTGTCTCTAGAACTATTAGCCTTGACTGTGGTCAACAAGCTAATGGGCTAGCTAAAATGACCTATTTAATTGGATTTGAATATATTCGATATAATATGAGCTTGATTGTGGTTAACAACCCATACTGTAAAGAACTCTGTATTAGTTTGAGGGATTTTTGTTAATTAAATCTCATCATACATGCTTGGTATACATTGGTATGCATCCTATATCTATCGCATAAATATAAGTATACAAATATGTCATAGTTATGGACTTTACTATATTAACCTCCTCGAGCAAAAATGAGATCAAAAGGTCAAATCTAGATAATATGTATGAGTTGAACAAAAATAGATAAATACATTATCTTTAATTTTGTTGGATCTCCATTTGACCCATCTTGCTCCTTACTAGTGGTCTTCGTTTCTACTTCTAATTCTAATTTAAATAATATAATTACATATTACAATTTTAAAAGAAAATACAATCCAATAAGAACAAGTGGCCGAGACATGAAAGTTTTCATTGGGCCGAAATATGTATTATGCTCAATCACATTGGGATTTCTCCATAACTATCCATCATGTCAATCATACACTCTTATATGCAATTATAATGCATAAATTTAGAGCCTAACTATGGAATATTAACTTTATTTCAACTCTTGAAATTTACTTTTGAGTTATTGTAATAGCGTGATCAAATGAGAAATTATTCAGTAGTAGGAAACCTTTTCCATACATGGGTTTTGTCTTGATTACCAATCCAATTGATAATTAATTAGTTAATTAATTATATTAAATAATTAAATAATCAATTTTAAGATTAAAAATATGGGTGGGCTGAAATTCACATATAAAATTCTAAAGTGTGTTAATGCACAAACTAGTTTTGTGTGTTTTGAGCCATTTAAACTTTGTGAATGAGCCAAATATTTATTAAGCCCATCTAAAGCCCATTAATAAACTTAATAAAAGTCTTTTATTTTAATTTAAATTAGCTCATAGGGGCCTACCAAGTCATTTACTAATTTAAATCAAACTCATAAACTCAATTAAGCTCATTAAGTGACTTTAATAAATTAAACCCAATCTAATTGATTTAAGGCCTAATTTAATTAATCCAATTAATTAAAAACACACCAATACATCAGATATATCAGTTCTAAAAAACAAAAAATCGTTCTAAGTATGAACACACAAAGAACACATGAAGAACACTAATTTATCTAACTTTTCGATTAAACTAGTTTTCATGCAAAATATTTTCAAATTCAATTTTGTTTGATCCTACGGCTTAATATCTCATATTAAATACATAAAATATCATCAAAATAATTTTATCATGGACCAAATAAAAATTGATTTGGAGCAGCCCCTTGTTCTCTATGAACAAAATTTCCCTACACTGTTGTACAAGGAGAAACCATTTTCTTCTTGTTATTTTTTTTATTTAATCACACACATACAGAAATCAACATTTCTCTTTTATGAATATCAAAATTCAATATTTAATAACTAAAAAAATAAGAAAAATATTTCGTGAAAATATAAAATTGTAGATCCATGGTAAAACCTTACTCTGATACCATGTTCGTTTTAGATCGGTTAAATACATTACATTTATGAGCGAAATTTTAAATTTTTTTAACCAATAAAAGGATCTTGCCATGAATATACAATATATATGTTAAAGATAATAATGAAAATCACCTTTGAGGGTCATTAAACAGTTGATTTTACTTCTCACTGGGTTGTCGTAAACCATAGTGTCCAAATTAGAACACTTCCAACAGTAATCCATGAACCGGATCTGATGGGAAACATAAGGACCATGAAATTTCCTTGAAGCTAGCAAGGAAATCTGGATAGTGATGGAGAAATAGATAAGGATAACACTTATCTTATCTAATCCCATATATGTTAGGCTTTTATAGACCACTTTTATTGGGTTTGGGCTTTTTAAATTTAAAAGCCTACTTTTAATGGGATTTAGCCGTTCAAACTTTTGAAGAAATACTAAATGGGCTTTTAGAATATAACTAATTAATTTAGGCCTAATTAAAATCCAATCTAGGCCATTTCATAAAAGACTTTACACTTAACCCATAAAAATGGGCCTTTGTGCACATATTTAGATTTAATTACCATAATCAATTTCAAATCCAACCAAATTAAATATGTGGCCTTCATTACTATTATGAAATATATTTAATTTATTTTAGTTCAAAAATTAGGCCTCTAAAGCCTTATATTTAGGTTATGTGCATAAACCTTTCTCTAAAGGGTTTTTGTGTAGAAACTAATTTTTTTGGGCCAGCAGTTATTTTTTCAATGGACCTATTAATATTATTTCAGACCATAATATAATATTTAATAATTAAATATAATATTTCAATTAGGTCCATCATTTTAGAATATTTTCAAAAAGTTCCATAAACTTTTCTGCATATGCATAATTAATTAAACTCTTTAATTAATTATTTTCTTATTTATTTTTATTCTCCCATAATAATATCAAATATTATTATCCTTGTCATTTTTGCCATTTTTTTCCTACTCTATATGTGTGTGACCTATTGGGTTCCTATCCATATTGGCAGTATAATATGTAATTAAGAGTTTTACTCAAACTGGGACTTTTCAGTAAGAATCCTAGTTAAACCATGACTCTTATGATTTAAACTCTTTTAAACCATTTTATCAATCCCCAATTTTTATTCATAATACATTATTATACAAGTCATGAGCGACCTTTAGCTCATCATCATGACTACCCAAATATTAGGAAAATTAAGTGGTTTTGATTATACCCTTTCATAGAACAATTACCGTGCAATTACTTTTTTCACCATACTTATCTCATTTAGGTTCTAAGTATGGATTTATGTCAGCTCATATGAACCTAAAAAATGAATGTTCTATTAATTTAACCATTTTTCAAAAATGCCCCATCGTGGATCCCTATCCACCTTGGCATCCTACTCTAGCAAGAGATTCTTTGAATAAGGTAATTATATAATCATGCGAGATAACTTCCCTTTATAAACCTGGGATGGTGAATCCTTTATCCATTACTCAACTACCTTCAAGTAGGTCATGATATATCCAATCTTCTAACTATGTTTCCCTCTTGTTGGAGGCAAACAATTATAGAGTTAAAGTATACCACTCATTACTTAAGATAACTTTGGTGATCTCAAGTTTGAGGATATTTGCACCACTGCTACGAAGAGATTCCTTACTGACATAGATTTAATATCCATGTGAGGATTCTCTTGGTAGGTCTTTAATGAACTTATTTTTCTAACAAGCATCCATATGTTAGCTTTGACCATTTCTAGTTATCACGGTTATGAGAACCGCTGCTTGAACCTTTCAAGAAGCATAAGATATGATAGTCTATCCGTATTAATAATGTCATACTGTGAATAGAAATTTTTAGGTATTATCATATTTACATGCAATAGACATCTCATATCATGAACTCTTTTATGATTGCCTTTGCACTGTATTTATAATACCAAGGACTTCATTTATTAATTTAAGATAAACAAACACAAGTAATTAAACATAGCATTAATAAATGAATGTTGCTTATAAAAAATGAGTTTATACGTATGAAATACATCTCTATTTATATGAGCTCTAGGGCATACTCTCTAACAGTTAGGAGTCTATATTGTGAACTATTGATACAACTATGAAGGCCTTAGATCTCATATGCAGTGCACAATTGCATTAATTTTTCAATTTAAGAACAAACTATTTTACAAGGTATCCTTAGTTGTGTAGTTATGAAGATAAATTTATGACATTGTAAGATAGTCTAGGAATATTTGATAAATCACTTTGTAATGAATGGCATAGGAAGCAACCCAAGTGCGATATCTATGTACAACTTTCCATGCTTGTGTTAAAATGGCCAGGACGTGTAATGCTAAAGAGTTAGACAATTTTATTTATTTAGACTATAGTACTATTTATTTAATAGTGATCGAGGTTGAATTTGGAAATGACTATGTCTAGTTTGGAATTAGTAACAATTGATTTTTTTAAAGTGGGATTATAAGGTTAAATTTGAGAAGGTCATTGTATTGATGATTTCTATATGAAAATCCCACTTTAGAAGAGTTGATGTTCTGTAAATGTGAAATTTGGATGTACATATTGGTTTTTGAGCATTCCTAGTTCATCTTTGAAGAGTTAGAGTATTTTCAAGTCCCATTTTAAAGTTGTTTATGACATAATCTTGAATTGGTCATCTCTATGGAATTTGGCAGTTTATGGATCTGATTTTAACAAGCTCTCAACAAAAAGAGATTTTCTTTTAAGTATAGCACACTTGCTTGTCCCTTGTCATTGTCTTTACCAAAATATTTTTGTGAGCATAAGATGAGCCCCATGTCTTGATAATTTAGGATTTTGATAAAATTCTCTCTTTCTTCGCATTGCTATGTTACTTGGTACTTTTTTGCAATGGCTAAGCTATTTAGTAGGATTCTATGTAGATATGCACCCAAGTTTTTTGTCCTATATTGTACCACTTGTAAACTCTAACCTTTACTTTGTTCAAGATAAATGTAATAACAAAAAAGGCATGGTTGGTTATAAATTTACTGTTTTTTAAATAAATTTGTTGGTTACTTTGGAAATAGTCATGATTTTCTTAGGAACAGCCTGTTGGCTATTTTTCTATATTTATACTTGAAACCTAACTAAAATATATAATTATTATAATATGTAGAATGGATCCAAATATTGCTAATGTAGAGGAATGTGTTGATACTTCTTTAGAAACCACTTGCAAAAGATGTCGGCAATGCTCTAATGTATGGAATGACTTCGAGGTTATATCGGGCAGTCAAAATGATGATGAAAAATCGAGGGGAAGATGTAATCATTGCTTTAAAGAGTATTTTCTTGATTCTAATCTCTGGACTTCTGCAATGAGGCATCACCTGAAGGTATGGCTAAAGTTAGATCTTATGTTGTCTAGAGTATTAAATAGATTGAGAAATCTATAAAAAGCACATAGCTTTTGCTATTATTACGCATGGTTGCACATTTTCTCTTGCTAAATATGAAGCAAATAGCAAGGTTCATGCGCATTTGAATACTAATGTGAATGCAATGTGTAAAAATATAGCTAAGGCATATGCTTGAAAATACATAAAAGGGAATTAGAGTTTATTAAGAATCTTTTAGTTAAAATATCGGGTAGAATATGTTTGACATATGATATTTGGACTTTTTTTACTTTTCAAGGTTTTTTGTGCTTTATTGCTCAATATGTGGACAAAGATTGAGAAATTTATGCTACAAAATACTAAAATTTTTGTTATGTTGATTTTTCAATGCTATTATGTTGTATGAGATAGTTTAGGAAAAGCTAAGGTTTTGGAAAAATAGTAAAGAATATCTTTACCATCAATTTAGATAATGTAAGGAACAATGCTAACATGCATCACTACAAGAAAAATCCATTTTCTTGACGGAAATTCTTGACGAAATTAAGTAAAATTCCATAGGAAAATCAAAATGCCAACGAAATTTAGCAACGAAAAAAGGCATAGGAGAATCGATTGTAGGCACCTTTACTGATGAAGAATATTTTCGTTGGTAAATTTTCTGAGAAAAAATATAGTCCATCGTTAATTCCGCCGGTATTTGAGAATTTAATTGTAGTGCATGAATTTATAAAAAAATTAACTTAGTTTGTGTGGTTATTTGCATGTGACTTTTTTCACGTGTATTGTACAACTCACATTCTTAATCTCATAGTTCAAGAAAATCCCACTTTAGAAGAATTAGTTATAAATTTACTATTTTTTAAATAAATTTACTGGTTACTTTGGAAATAGTTATGATTTTCTTAGGAACAACATGGTTGCTATTTTTCTATATTTATACTTGAAGCCTAATTGAAATATGTAATTGTTGTTGTATGAAGAATGGATCCAAATGTTGCTAATGTCGAGGAGAGTGTTGATACTTCTTTAGAAAGTGGACGTCGGCAATGCTTTTATGTATGGAATGACTTCGAGGTTATATCAGGTAGTCAAAATGATGATGGAAAATCAAGAGGAAGATGTAAGCATTGCTTGAAAGAGTATTTTCTTGATTCTAATCTCTGGACTTCTGCAATGAGGCATCACCTGAAGGTATGGCCAAAGTTAGATCTTATGTTATCTAGAGTATTAAATAGAATTAGAAATCTATAAGAAGCATGCAACTTTTGCTATTATTAGGCATGGTTGCACATTTTCGCTTGCTAAACATGAAGCAAACAGTAAGGTTCATGTGCATTTGAATACTAATGTGAATGCAATGTGTAAAAATATAATTAAGCCTTTGTTTGGATGGGGGTAGATGGAAGAAGTAAATGGGAGTAGAGTAAGTGAGAGTAACTTGAGTTACTTTGTTTGTTTTGTAAAAAAGAAAAGTAAGAGAGAGTAGAGTAGAATAAGTGGGAGTAACTAGTTACTCTATATCTCCAAAGATAGTTACTCCCAATTTGGGAGTGACTCCATATTTACTCTAAATTTTAAAGAGTTACTCTCAATTACTCTATATTTTATTTTAGATTTGCTAAATAATAAAAAGTAGATAAGAGTTGCTCTCAATTACTTTACTCCTATTTGCTCTCACTTACTCTACTCCCATTTACTCTCATCTACTCCTATTCAAATAAAGGCAAGTCTTTTAGGGCTTTTGTGTTGGGGGAAGAGCAGTGTCGAAAAGCTTGACAAAACTGTTGACGATAGTGGTATCCAAGAAAGAGTCATGAGATTCTGACCAGGCGACATCGTAGATGCCATTGGCAGTGAGCTCAACAAGGAGAACGTTTAGGAATTAACACGGTGGTAGTTTTCCATGGTGGCATCGATGATGGACCCATAGTTGATTAGGTGGTTATCAGCGGGAGAGAAGCAGATGAAAGAATGGGTAGAGATGAGATAGAGAGAAGATAAGGAGAGAGAGAGTTTTTGCACAATAAGGAAGAAAAAGAAGCTATGAAGAACTGGAAATGGTTTTAATTGATATGTGTCGGCGATTTTGTGCATGACTGGTATGTGTTGGTTATTATAGCAAAGTGTTGCTCACGCACCAAATCCTTTTCACTATTTTTGAATTTTGTGTTTAAAATATACGCAATCTGAGAGTTTGAATGTTTATTTGATTATTCTTATAGTTTAGGTATTAAAATGAACTTAGTGGATAAGTTGAAGGAGCTGCATATGGGTTTACCCTTGTTAAAAGGCAACAACATGAATTATGATGTATGATGTATCTTGTATGTTAGGAGTCTATATTGTGAACTATTGATACAACTGTAGAGGCCTTAGATCTCCATTGCAGTGCACAATTGCATTAATTTTTCAATTCAAGAACAAACTATTTCACAAGGTATCCTCAGTTGTGCAGCTATGAAGATAAATTTATGACATTGCAATATAGTCTAGGAATATTTGATAAATCACTTTGTAATGAATGGCTTAGGAAGCAACCCAAGTGCGATATCCATGTACAGCTTCCCATGCTTGTGTTAAAATGGCCAATAGGTGTAATGCTAAAGAGTTAGATAATTTTGTTTATTTAGACTATTGTACTATTTATTTAATAGTGATCGAGGTTGATTTAGGAAATGAGTATGTCTAGTTTGGAATTAGTCAAGATTGATTTTTTTTAAAGTGGGATTATAAGGTTAAATTTGAGAAGGTCATTGTATTGATGATTTTTATATGAAAATCCCACTTTAGAAGAGTTGATGTTTTGTAAATGTGAAATTGGGATGTATATATTGGTTTTTGAGCATGCCTAGTTCATCTTTAAAGAGTTAGAGAATTTTTAGGTCCCATTTTAAAGTTGTTTATGACATAATCTTGAATTGGGCATCTCTATGGAATTTGGCAGTTTATGGATCTGATTTTAACAAGCTCTCAACAAAAAGAGATTTTCTTTTAAGTATAGCACACTTGCTTGTCCCTTGTCATTATTTTCACCGAAATATTTTTGTGAGCATAAAATGAGCCCCAATGTCTTGATAACTTAGGATTTTGATAAATTCTTTCTTCCTTTGCATTGCTATGTTACTTGGTACTTTTTTGCAATGGCTAAGCTATTCAGTAGGATTCTATATAGATATGAACCCAAGTCTTTTTGTGCTATACTGCACAACTTGTAAACTCCAACCTTTAGTTTGTTCAAGATAAATGTAATAATAGAAAAGGTTTGGTTGGTTATAAATTTACTGTTTTTTTAAATAATTTTGCTGGTTACTTTGAAAATAGTCATGATTTTCTTAGGAACAACCTGTTGGCTATTTTTTTATATTTATACTTGAAGCCTAACAGAAATATGTAATTGTTGTAGTATGTAGAATGGATCCAAATGTTGCTAATGTGGAGGAAAGTGTGTTGATACTTCTTTAGAAACCACTTGCAAAAGACGTCGACAATACTCTAATGTATGGAATGACTCCAAGGTTATATTAGGCAATCAAAATGATGATGGAAAATTGAGAGGAAGATGTAAGCATTACTTGAAAGAGTATTTTCTTGATTAGAATCTCTGGACTTCTGCAATGAGGCATCACTTAAAAGTATGGCCAAAGTTAGATCTTATGTTGTCTAGAGTATTAAATAGATTGAGAAATCTGTAAGAAGCATGTAGCTTTTGCTATTACTAGGCATGGTTGCACATTTTCGCTTACTAAACATGAAGCAAACAACAAGGTCCATGTGGATTTGAATACTAATGTGAACGTAATGTGTAAAAATACAGTTAAAGCATATGCTTGAAAATACATAAAAGGGAATTAGAGTTTATTAAGAATCTTGTAGGTAAAATATCGGGTAGAATATGTTTGACATATGACATTTGGACTTTTTGTACTTCTCAAGGTTCTTTGTGCTTTATTGCTCAGTATGTGGACAAAGATTGAGAAATTTATGCTACAAAATACTGAAATTTCTGTTATGTTGATTTTTCAATGCTATTATGCTGTATGAGACAGTTTAGGAAAAGCTAAGGTTTTGGAAAAATAGTAAAGAATATCTTTACCATCAATTTAGATAATGTAAGGAACAATGCTAACATGCATCACTACAAGAAAAATCCATTTTTTCGACGAAAATTCTCGACGAAATTGAGTGAAATTTCATAAGAAAACCAAAATACCAACGAAATTTAGCAACGGAAAAAGGCATAGGAAAATTGGTTGTAGGCAACTTTACTGACGAAAAAAAATTTCGTTGGTAAATTTTTCGAGGAAAAATATAGTCTGTCGTAATTTCGTCAGTATTTGAAAATTTACTTGTAGTGCATGAATTTATAAAAAATTAAGCTAGTTTGCATGGTTATTTGCCTGTGACTTTTTCACGTGTATTATGGAGCTCACATTCTTAATCTCATAGTTCAAGAAAATCCCACTTTAGAAGAGTTGGTTATAAATTTACTATTTTTAAAATAAATTTGCTGGTTACTTTGAAAATAGTCATGATTTTCTTAGGAATAACATGCTGGCTATTTTTCTATATTTATACTTGAAGCCTAACTAAAATATGTAATTGTTGTTGTATGAAGAATGGATCCAAATGTTGCTAATGTAGAGGAGAGTGTTGATACTTCTCTAGAAACCACTTGCAAAAGATGTCAGCAATGCTCTAATGTATGGAATGACTTCGAGGTTATATCAGGCAGTCAAAATGATTATGGAAAATCGAGAGGAAGATGTAAGCATTGCTTGAAAGTGTATTTTCCTGATTCTAATCTCTGGACTTCTACAATGAGGCATCGCCTGAAGGCATGGCCAAAGTTAGATCTTATGTTGTCTAGAGTATCAAATAGATTGAGAAAGCACGTAGCTTTTGCTATTATTAGGCATGGTTGCACATTTTCGCTTGCTAAACATGAAGCAAACATCAAGGTTCATGTGCATTTGAATACTAATGTGAACGCAATATGTAAAAATACAGTTAAGGCATATGCTTGAAAATACATAAAAGGGAATTAGATTTTATTAAGAATCTTTTAGATAAAATATCGGGTAGAATATGTTAGACATATGACATTTGGGCTTTTTGTACTTCTCAAGGTTCTTTGTGCTTTATTGCTCAGGATGTGGACAAAGATTGAAATTTATGCTACAAAATACTGAATTTTTTTATGTTAATTTTTCACATAATGCTATTATGTTGTATGAGACAGTTTATGAAAAGTTAATATTTTGGAAAAATAGTAAATAATATCTTTACCATCACTTTAAATTAATGTAACGAATAATGCTAACATGTATGAATTCATAACAAACTTAGTTTGCATGGTTATTTGCCTATGACTTTTTTCACGTGTATTGTAGAGCTCACATTCTTAATCTCATAGTTCAAGAATAGTATAGTGAAATATGTGACTAGATTAGGAAGTAGGTGAATTCAGTTTAGTGAATGTATAGACTAAGTATGTATTAATTTTTCAAAAGTCTTGTGGTTAGACAAACTAATTGTCTTTCCACCTAGTTGGACAATCTAACCACTAGTCTTCTAAGAAATTAAGACCCACTTGATCTACACATGGATTCACCAAACTTAATTCATTTACTTTCTGACCCAGTAACATTTCATCACATCTTTAATAGATCTTTCAATTAGAGTCAATTTCACCCATAGTCACTAGACTTACGCTTAATTATTCAAAAGTAACTGACTTATTTTTCGTGACTTAAATGTCACTGAACTTATCATATTTTTCATAAAAGTTATCTTAACCGATTTTTTACAACAATTCTTATCGGAATGCTGACGTGATATGTCACGCCATATGCTTAAACACACATGGCATGACACCTTAGCAGCCACGTCATCGAAAGAGGCTATATCACACAATATGTCAGCACGCCATGTCATATTTGTGGACACACGTGGCCTCTTCTAGTGACGTAGTTGTTGATATGTCATGCCATGTGTGTTTAGGCATATGGCGTGACGTGCCATATCAACATTCCGACAAGAATAATCGCCGAAAATTGATCAAGATGATTATCTTGCAAAAAGTTAATAAGTTCAGTGATATTTAAGTTATGAAAAATAAGTCAGTTAGTTTTAGGCGATTAGCTGTAAGTCCAATAGTCATAGATAAAATTGACCCCTTTCAATCACTTTCAAGTCCTCTTGAACTATGAGGTCAAGAACGTGAGCTCCACAATACACATGAAAATAGTAACCATTACAAGGTAAATGAATATGCAAATTAAGTCGGTTACTTAGGAGTTCCTACATGTTATCATTGTTCCTTGTATTATCTAAAGTGATGGCAAAGATATTCTTTACTGTTTTTCCAAAACCTTAGCTTTTCGTAAACTCTCATGCAACATAATAGCATCATGTGGGAGAGCAGCATATGACAAAAATTCAGTATTTTGCCCCATAAATTCTAATTTTTGTCCGTATAATGAGCATGCGCTGTCAAACACAAATAATTTGGAAAGTACAATAAGTTTAAATATCATATGTTAAACATATTCTACCCGGTGCTTCACCTAAAAGTGGCTTAACTATCTTTAATTTTCTTTTATGTATCTTCAAGCAAAATGTTTTAGCTGTATTTCTGCACAATGGGTTCACATCGTGATTCGAGCATACATGAAGCCTTTTGTATGCTCCATGTCCAGTAAATGTAAATGTGTATCCATATCTAACAATATTATTAAAGTTACATGCTCTTTGATTGTTTCTTGATATATTTTGTACTTCAGTTCATTTGACGCCATACACCATAAGGTCTTAACTTTAGATGTTGCCTTGTAGCAGTAGTTCAAAGGTTAGAATTAACAAGATCTTTAAGACAATGCTTAGATCTACCTTTTAATTTTCCATCGTCATATTGATTAAAATTAAATTGCATTCTTTTCTTTTCTTTTTATTTATTTATTTATTTTTAATAAATGGGGAAAATTTGATTCCACCGAATCATGACGTGGGAGGCTGTTGTAACAATGGTTGGATCATTTTGCTATAATAATCAAATTACGTCATGATATTTATATTTTTTTATTTATGGTACAGCTGGACATCCATGCATGACTTGTCTTAGTGGTATAATGCATCCCATAATAAATAATTCTATGAGGACTTGAATAGTGGGTCAATTGAAAGCGATATCAGAATATATAAAAAAAAAAGTGAGATAGCGAAGTGCAAGGAAACTAAGTTGGCTTGGAGACTCGAAATACTATACAACCATAGACAAGGCATCTCTTTTCCTTACCGTCGCAATGTCTAATTCCTCGTCGGCCGGCAAGCAAACTGAAGAGGATGGAGAGGAAGCAGTTGCTTTACGAGTGAGCATCGTCCCAAAGGCTAAATACCAGGATCGGTTAAGCTTAATTGAAGAAAAAAGAAAACAAGTGCCCGACTTGCTGAACGCCACCGCTGCGAGCAGATCTTGTTCCATCTTTCGAGTTCCTGAACACATTAAGGATCTTCACCCCAAATCCTTCTTACCTGAAATACTCTCAATCGGCCCTTACTACCATGGACAACGACACCTCCAGATGATCCAACAACACAAATGGCGAATTGTTGATATTGCTCTTGGTCGATTACAAGACTGCAGCGTCGGTGTCGATGATTTTTACAAGGCAATTGAAATCCAAGAGCAGGAGATATGGGGTTGTTATTCAGAGAGTATTGATCAATATAATAGCCATGAATTGATAGAAATGATGATACTTGATGGCTTTTTCATCCTCGAGCTTCTTTGCGTTGTAGGAACGATAATAAACCCAGATCTCAATGATCCTATATTCAATGTGCCATGGATGTTAACTTCATTGACTAGGGATCTCTTAAGGCTAGAGAACCAAATTCCCTTCTTCGTTCTTCAAACTTTGTATAAGCTTTTCATTCCTGATTCTATGGAAGTTCCCTCCTTGCAGGAGCTCATCGTGGACTTATGCAAACATTCATTTTCCAGATCTGTTGATGCAAGTGAGATAACGAAGAAGCATAAGAACAGTAATGGCCAACATTTACTTGATTTTTATTGGTCTACTTTCATTCCAGACTCAGTCGGGGAAGAGCAATTGGACTGGGACGGTAAATTCAAATTGATTCCACCTGTGGAGAAGCTCCGCGAAGCTGGGATTAAGTTCGAGGAAAGGAAAGACAGAGAAAGTTTCTTGGACATTAATTTTGGTGAGCATGGAGTTCTTGAAATGCCACGTTTGGTTATGGATGATGTAATTAGTCCTTTCATACTCAATTGCATAGCATTTGAGCAGTGTTATAAGCATATCACAAAGCACTTCACATCGTATGTTGTTTTCATGGGTTGCCTTATCAACACAAATCTCGATGCTGGTTACTTGCGTGATAAACAAATTATTGAGAACTTCTTTGGAACTGATAAAGAAGTTGTGAAATACTTTAATGAGGTAGGAAGGGATAAGTTTTTTGATATTGAAGAGACTTACCTACGAAATGTGTTTAAAGAAGTGAATGAGTACTATGGAAATGTTTGGCATGTTAGATGGGCAGAATTCAAGTATAACTATTGTGGTAGTCCATGGATATTCTTGTCAGTTTTAGCCGCTCTTATCGTCCTCATTCTTACTATCATGCAGTCTTTTTTTGCTGCCTATGCATACTTTAAGCCTCCTAGTTAGTTTCAGCTTCTTGTTAAAAAGGAAAAATTATATTCATCTTTACTTGCCATGTATCAAGAATTGAAGAATAAGAATGTAATTTGTAGTCGGTGTGTAATCTGTATGTTATTTGCTATATGTGCCAAATCGGCTGATTGGGGAACTCCTTGTTGTGACTTGAATAGTTCTTTTCCTTATGAACTAAATTTTAAAATAGTTATTCGACATTATTTATCTACTTTTACAGTTTTCATATATAATTTTATAAGAAGATCACTCCAGTCCTGCTGTCTAATTAATGGCAACTTTTTACAAACCTGTCTTTCTGTTAGTGGTAAGTTTTCTGCCAAGAAGATGAACTGAGGTTTGGAATTTCGCCTGATAAGTCCAAAACTCTCAAGTCTCCCCTATAAAATTCTCGGCTAGACCTATATTAGGGTTTCACACAAGGTGTTCTTTTCAAAATTTAGGAGATAATATATTATATATTTCCATTTTAATTACTACTATTTTAAACTTTAATATTCTAAATGTATTTAAATTTTCTTATAATTTATTAAAAGATGACTTAGTTAATTATAAGTATCATATGGAAGATTAAGATATTTTGATATGTGAAAAAAGCCAAAATAAGTTTACTAAATAATTTCATCTTAGGTAATGACAAAATTTAATAATTTTGCTAAACATAAAAAAAGAACTATGATATATGTCCTACATGAGGACATCTTGCGCGCAAATTACGTAGTCAGTTTACTATTTTAATTCACGCGCATTGAATTCTACCTGTCTCTTCCCACAAAGCAATGATTTGAAAATCGGATCCTACTGTTTAAAACGCGGACTAGTAAAATCTGGAATAGAAAAAATAAAAAAATAAAAAAAAGAAAAAGAAAACCAGATTGGACAGGAAACAGGTGAACGGATCAAAATCTGGTTTTTCCTCGAAACAAGGTTTTTTTATTTTATTTTATTTTTAATATTTAATAGAATCTTAAAATTAATTTTCACGCGCAATTTATTTGATGGACGATAATCTGTAATTTATTAATATACAATATAATACAATATAATTTTAATGATATAATATTTAAAAATACTGTAAAATTATATATGATTTTATAATATTAATACTAAATTATCATAAATAATATATTAATTAATAGTAATCCTAAATTATCATAATAAATATTAGTAAAATTGATAATTCTTAAAATTAAATAAAATTATAATTTAAAAATTATGAAATAAAATCATGAAATACAATACAATGAGAAAAATTATGTTTCCAAACATTGTATTCCCAATAACAATACATCAACGAATAATACACAAACAAACTCTTACTGTCAGCCATATGAGATCAAACGTGCTTGCCTGATCCAACGGCACCTGTGCAGCCAAATAATTCTCAAAAATTTCCCCAAAAATTGCCTCTGCTCTGCTCGACACTCTCAGCCTCCTACCTTTCTCTGTTCTTTTCTCTCATCCAGCCACCATTGAAGCTTAGCTGGCCACTGGTCAGAGCAGTCAAGAAAATGGATGGTGCCAGCGGCAACAGTATTCATGGATTCAAGCATTTACTTCTACACCATAACTAACGTACTATCTGGAAATTATTTGTTAATTTCATAGTGGAAAATCCATGCCAGCAGTTTATGCATCGACTGGTGGGTAACCTAATATTAATAACAATTATCGTTAAGATGGGTTGTTCCCCTCCTGTATTTTGAACAAATATGGTTTGAAGATACCATACACTGTTAAGCTTTGTAGGACTTAAACTTTGATATTTTTAGATTGATGTTCAAGAATGCACTTTCATTATACATATACATATATATATATATATATATATATATATATATATATATATTTATTTATTTATAAATAATTGTATTTGAAAAACAATTAATCAAACCAATAGAATAATAAATCTGGTGTACATTTGATAATGCAAATTTGACTGAAAGTAAACGATACTTCAGTTAGCACCATTCATTTTGGATCAAATCTAATGTTTACTAATAGAAAAATTCAATATTCCAATATGTAGCTTCTTCTTTTTTTTAATTTAAAGACTTGACGCGAAAATTTCAGTAAGTTCAAGGTATGGACTAGATACCATACAACAAAACAAACTAATGGCTGAACCAAATTGGTTGCGATTGTGAGGGAACAAATTATTTCATATTTTTTTTAAAGAAATGGCATATACCTGGATTATAAATGTCGGAAGTAGGAATTGAATTCGAAAATTCCGTATCTTTAATGGTGTGCATGCTGGTAATCATATACCAAATTTTATGGGATTTTTTTTTCCAGTTGAATTACTCATGTAAGTTTTACTTGATTTCACATTTGTCTTGTTAAAAATAACAAAAATGTTAAAAAGGACAACAGGAAATCCGAGGAAAAATATTGAAACGAAGATACTCTTTTTAGAATGATATAGAAATCAAATTCCATTAGATATATATAAAGAATCCAATCAAATATAACCCTTAAAGAACAGACAATAAGTGAAACCCAAAAACTAGGAAATACTATTCAAATAAACTAAAGTAAATGCTTAGTCTTCAAAAAAAAAAAAAATCCTTGACAAATTACAAAATTAAGAATAAGTTCGCGATGGATTAATTTTGAGCTGGTTTTGCATATTTGGGATGAAATTACAAAAAAAAAAAAAGTAACCTTTCGAAGATGCGAATGTGGAGGCAACAATTCCCTTAATTAAGTCACTGATATTAACAAGAGGAATTTTGCTAAGTATTCTATAATTCCTCTCATTTTTTACGTATATTATTTTACTTTTATGACTTTTGCAAGAGATGTGACAAAATCTACTTTGTTGGGTTTCACGTGATCAAATTCAACGTTGGTTTTTCAAAGATGATGATGATAATACAAGTAATTATTTTATAATTTATAATGGATAGTATGAAATTTTAATTGTAGTTGCCGTTTGTTTTGAATTAAACAATTGTTATTATTTGATAACCAAACTATATAACTTGATTTTGAACTCTTATCTAATTTATATTACTTAATCAATGGAGTCAATATTTAGTATTTAATAAATTTTTTTATTTACCTTTTTTCCCATTTGAAAAAATTATTTTTTCTATTTTATTCTATTTACTATATATATCTTTCAACTTCAATTTTTAATGAAGAAAATTAAGCCATCAATTGTTTATTCGGTCAAGTTGGTACTACAAATTTACTATATATACCTTTCAACCTATAATATATATATATATTTTTATAATTATTATCTATAGTATCTTATTCGAGGGGAATTAAAAATATGGTAAATAATTTGACCATTTTATTAAATAAGAAAATGAAAGGTGCCAAGTTTTTTTTTTTTTTTCCTGAAAAAGATGCTTGTAATTTTAAGTTATTTTTAAAATAATTTATAAATAAAACCTTTTAATTTTTTTACGTTTTACAATTTGGCTCTCTCTAGTCCTTTAGTCTTCTATCGTATTTAAATTTCAATCTCTCTTTTTATTATATTCTGCTGCTGCTTCTGCTTAAAAGATCTAAAATTGATGAGATATATATATGTTTGCTACAGTTGCATAAAGCTATGAGGAGAATAGCAGCATTTAAAGGAGAGAAAAAAGAGAAAGAAGTGAAAGCAGCAAAAGAAGCATTAACAACTATAGATGGGATGTTGAAAGGGAAGAAGAAGTTCTTCGGAGGAGAGTCAATTGGGTTTTTTGACATTGCTCTTGGATGGATCATTTTGTGGTTAGAAGTTCTGGAAGGATAATGTGAATATGGCTTTGTTGTCTTTCCCAACTCATCACATGGACTTCAAAGTCACTATAAGTGATAACTCTTACAGGAATCTAATGGCCTGAGAGAATTTAAATATAAATCTTGGAACTTAATTAGACAATTAAATTGTCCAACTCAGATGGATTGGTTGGTCATTGGGGACTTCAATGGAATCCTAGCACAAACCAAGAAAGTGAAAAGTGTTTCTCGATAGGATTTCGCTATCTGCTCTTTTCAGGATGTGCTGATCAAATGTTGTTTATCAAATTTGGATTATATAGGCTATCCATTCACGTGGGATAATGGTAGACAGGATGAGAATTTTATTGAATTAGATAGGTCTGTTGCCTCGTTATCTTGGATCCAAAAGTTTGAGAAAACAAGAGTCATGCATCTTCTGTCTACTGGATCAGATCATTTACCGATTATTATTAAATTTGATATTGATCTCACTTATGGTTCCACTACCAACCGGTTTAAATTCGAGAGCCGGATATTCTTCGTGATGGATTAATTTTCCGCCGGTAATTTAGGGTTGAGCATATGTGAAAAAGAAAAATCTTGCTTTCACTTTTCAATATGCTACATATCCCTAACAGGTCTCTACAAAAAAATGCATTTTACCGATAAAAAATGATCTTGTGGATGATTTTTTATTATTTTACCAACAGAATGAATCCATCCCTAAAATGTGCGTAAGTACCAATTTACTGGCGGAAAATTCCGTCAGTAATATTACCAATGGATTTTATCGATGAATTTATTAAAAAATTCCGTCGGTAGTTTTAATAAAAATCCATCATCTGTTTCGTCGCGTTGACCATCTACCGACTAAATTTTATGTCATAAACTGCAGGTAAATTTAATAAAAAAATTTTAATCTACTTTGGTATAAATAGCGATGGTTGTGGTCGTCGGTAATTTGTCGGTAAATTAAAACATTTCCATTTATAATTTTTTGCTAATTTTATGTTTACAAACCCCAAATTAAATATAATAAATTCAATACAAAAAGTTTAAAATTTAAATTGAAGATATATTATAATTCAAAATCAATATATACATTCTAACTCTGTACAAGCAATATTAATTTAAATTTGTTCAAATGACATAAATAATAAATTTAAGACAAAAAAGGATAAACTTTGGCATTTATAAAACAAAAGCTTTACAATGAATCCTTGATACATTAACCTATAATGCCACGATAAACCTTTTATTTATAGATACCCGATTTCTAAAATAGAATTTACAAAAGATCATGTAAACTTGCTCCCTGCCCACAGCTTTTATCTTGACAGTACCGGAACTAGTAACCAAAAGATTATCAGGTTTAATATCACCACGCACTACATTCTGTTAATGGAAAAAAAAAGACGAGAAAAGAGATTCAGATAGACTCAGTATATACATCATAACTAATGTACAAATAATATCAATGTTGTTCACAATGTTTTGCAATATTGTACAAAATTATCTAATTCTAATTGCTATGCAAGCAATATCAATATAATTGTAAAATTTACTGAAACTGATTGACAGGTGGTTAAAGTTGTGATCTTTCAATGCCCCTCCATTGTTCTACTAACTGCTGAATCTAAAGGTCTGAAAAAAAATGTAAATATAATTCTTTTAATGAAATAGTCAAATACAAATTTGACTTGCAAGAAAGACTCAAAACAACTTTCAGTGGCAGATTTAAGTTTCGCACCTGAGTGAATAACCTAAGGATTCAAGAGCTGATTGCATGTCCAATGCATGACGAAGGTCAGATAATATTGGAAGCATATCCTGCAAGTGGAAATGGTGCCACATTTCAATTTAATTGAGACTAAGAATCAACATAAACCTAGAGAAACTGATATATGATAGATGCTTCTTCCTGTTAACTGACCACCAAATTAATATTTGAAGTTCATTAGATTTTCCACAAAAACCAAAAAGACAGAGGAATATAGATGTGTTAACTAATACGGAAGATATGCAAAGAATATTAAATATGAATTTATTAAATGACCAGAACAAGAACATACCTGGAGAGCTTGTTTCTTTTTGGAATGAGAATTTACTATGAAATCCCTCGAGACCTCATTCCTAAAAGAAGTTAAGTGCCTTCTTTCATTCTGCAAGCCACAGTGGAAAATATAGGAAAAGTCAGATAAGAAAGTAACATGAAGATGGCATTATTACTCCTGTTGAAAAGGAAAAAAGTTCTAAAAAAAGCAAAAAAAGAAAAAAGAAAATGCATTTTGTAATAAATGTTTATTTTTATAACAAAGTCTTAATCATGTAATAAGGGCCCCATGTCAATTTCTTACCTGCAGATAACATTTGCAACCTTCAGGTCCTTCTCTAATTCCCTTAACAAATTCATCCCCTTCACTGGCCAAAAGCAAGTATAAACATCTCATTCAAAAGTAAGGCTATAAAATATTTTGAAATTGTTAATACATTATAGCTAAACAGGTAGAATCAATTTGAGACTCCAAAAGGCTCCATTCTGCACCAAAAACTTGAGAAAAGGAGCAAAAGTGGACTACATTTTACACATTTAATGCATGATGGACTTGTAAATAAGATAGTAAAATGAAACAAATAGGCGCCAGTTGTATAAAACATGTGATTAACAATGCGCAAAGGCTAGCAAAAGAAACTATTTCCGTATAAATAACCACTTGTAGTGTGACATAGGCACTACAATTGAAGTATACTATTACATATGGCTTTTGTCAACTAAGTTGATATACTTAAGCAAAGGAAATGTTACCCCAAACAAAAATGGAATCACAACAATCTAGAGATCACCAAAGTGAAGCAAAAAATGTACGGTAATGTTCTGTTCACATATAACAAACTCAGTAACATACTATGAACAGTTCAAATACATAGTGGAGTGGAGCACAAAATTGGACAAGCAAAAGTTGTCACTACAAAACCATGAGTACATGGTTGAAAAATGCAGAAGAGTATGAATGGGATTATATATGAAAGAATTTGTCAGGTTAATGTGGACATTTTGTCACAAACATTGATGATGACAACAAATACAAATACAAACAACTTATCTACATGAAATTTTGTCGGAACCATTCTAATTTGAGAGTATCTTAATGCAATATTCCATAATAGACACGCAATCATATAAGAACATACCCATTACTTCATGATGCTCCATAACTTGGTAGGATAACTACTCTACTACTCTATCCAATTGTGGCAACCTAAGTGTAGCCTAGAACAAGAAGAATCTAGGTTAATTACAAGCAATTGGTCATAAGAAAATTTTGTAGCAAAAGAATGTCTCTTATGACAAAAATTAAACTTGGTTCACAAAAAAGCATTGAAGAAGTACCTGTTTTTCAAAATACTCCAACTCATTTTCTTCAGATGGTATATGCTCTAAAATGTGTTTAATTGGATCAAAACCCTACATGAAAGAAGTAAGATATTTTAGTAAAGCAACTTAACACAATTAACACGGCACTCAATGCAGAGAGAAGTGCTCCTATTCTGATCAAAGAGTCAAACACAAAAATGGCAAGTTTCTCACTAGTCCAACAGGTATGAGGGCGTGCTACCTACAGATACTGGAATCAAAAGGTCACACGGTAAACGAGATTAATAATTTGTTTAGAAAAAAGCGAAAAGCAAAAGCAATCATAATAATCTCTGGGCATCAACAAACTTAGATTTACAATATGAAAGGATGATATTAGCAATGGAGTCTAAACAACTCTACGCAAAACCATTGACATGATTGACTTTAAAAAAAATAGTGATCGTTGAGCTGCACATTGCTATAAAAATAACTAACAATATATACTTATTCTGAGAAAAAAATACAAAACTCTTTGTCAACAATCTACATACTAGTAAAGTTGTAACCAACTATTTTGCAAATGAAAACTAGCCCCTTTTGGCTTTCACCATGGCTTCCTTCTCTTTTATATAGTTTCAGTCATCATCACCCAGAAACTACAACTGATACATATGGAGAAAGTATGAATCTTCACCGTTTTTATTGAGTTTCAATATACTTAAATCATTTGCCTAAATTAAATCAAAATTAAGATAACCTCTGCAATTTCCAAACCAAAAATCAGAAATCAAAATAACCTCTGCAATTTTAAACCAAAAACAGAAATCAAGAACAAAAATGTTATAAATTAAACGCAAAGGCAAAATAACCAACGCATTATGACTGTTTAATTGGCAAACCAAAAGATAAAATTAGCTAATGGCAATAAAATTTGCAATCAATAATGCTTGCTGGCCACAATTTCAGTTTAAATATTAGGATCTACATCCCGATCGCTAATTTCCCAATTCATCTCATCCTATAATTTCATAAAACACTATGATCCCAAAACAAGACACACTATTTCGAAATTAGTAAATTTTTTGACCTAGGGGACAAACCCAAATAACCAACAATCATCCTGTAATGGCCTCAACACCGGATCAGCCGTGAACAGTACTTTCCGATGGTGAATAGTGCTTTCCGGGCTCGAAAGGATATCCGAAAGTCAAAAATATTTTATTATACCATCGAAAAATATTGGTCATGGGGAGTCCAGGGTTAAAATTTGAAGTGAAATTGAGGTCAAATGGGCCTTCAAAAGTCAAAAATACGAAAAAGATAGCTAGTCAATTTCTTCGATAGGAAATGTGACTTGATTTTGCGTAAATAATTAAAAATAGTAAACGAACTCCGAAAATTGTCAGATTTTTCATGCCTGCACAAATTTTTGTGTAGAATATTTTGGTGATGAGAATGGAATTTTTCGATGACACCGGCAGTTGTCGAATCAGACCAATAACGGACTCCGATTGAGCCAAAAATTTGCTTACGAGCTATTTTTGATGTGATAAAATTATTTTTGAAGTAATTTGAAGTGAGAAAGATAGAGATTTTGGTTTGGGCCTTAAATAACCTAAAATGGGCTTAAATTTATATTTGGGCTAAGCCCATTAACTAAGCCTATAACTAGGCCCATTTGAGAGGTATATAAGGAAAGAAAATCTGGAGAAATTTTTAGATTTAGTTGGCTGCCTCTTCTCCTCCTTGGTTGGCTGAACCACTCTCTTCTTCTTCTCTCTTTGATTTTTTCTTTTCTCACTTCAAATTACTCATAATTTTCAACATAAAAATTAAAAGTTTCACCTCTCTAGTTCACCCTAATAACCTCAATCAAGTGGTTTGAACAATGAAAGGCTAGAAATCAAGTGGTTAAAGAAATTAAGGTAAGTTGGAAGTTAAGAAATTCATGGATTTAAATTATTTCTTTGGTGTTTTCTCATAGATTTTGAGGTGTAGTTTATGATTTTGAGCTTGGATTTAGCATTTGAGATCAATAGAAGGAAGGAAACTAAGGTTTAATGGCTGGTTGTATTAGGTTTGGAAGGTGAAGGAAAAAATTCAAGGGATAAAGGCAAAGAGAATGAAGGCTAGGCACCCTTGATCAAGCTATTGTGGTATGTGACTAATAAATCTAAGTATTTCTTATGTATTTGAATTAATTATCTTTATGTAATTAGGAAAAAAAATGTTAAATTGCTTAAATTTTGAAATTAAGTTGGGGTAAATGAAATTAGAACCTATTTAATGCTATGTGAATGATTGGAATAAAGAAATAAAATTTTTAGGGTTGAATTTAATTGGTGGCTGAAAATTTCCCTAAGGTAAAAATATTGATTTTTGCATGAAAATATTAATTAGTAGCCTAAATTAATTATAATTGTCATTTTGAGCATCCATGAATTTTTACATGAATTATGGAATTTATTAAAAATTTTTAAAACTTGTTAATAGTGTATGTATGTAATGAAATTGATGAATTATGGAGATATAGTGCATAATTTGGGTAAATTTGAGTAGTGGGTGTGAAATAATGTGTAAATAAATTTTTAAGGAATTTATGGACTTATTATGAATAAATGAGAATTATAATATTGTATATGTTTAATAAAAAATATTGAATTATAGGGATATAATTCAATAAAATGAGGAAATAATTGAAATAAAAATGTAAAATGTGCATATAAAATTTTAATAAATTTATATGCAATATTAAGATAGTTTGACATAAATTATGTAATATGTATAATTAAAAGTATATACAGTAATGCCCTTAAAAATAACCAGCCAGTAAAAACTAGCTCAGGATATAATTGGTTGGCCATAGGGACACCTCTGTACCGTGGTGCAAGTCATGACGACTTGCTAAACTATGGATTGGATTCTTGATCACCATGGCTTCTCTGTTTCTATTCTCTGTTTTGTGAGAATTGGCTCTCTGGGGGTCATTTCTCTATCTCTGTTGTGGTCCTATGGGGTTCACGTTCCGTGTATCTGGTTTGGAGTTTTCTGTTGGGTCCAAAACTAGGGGTATAATGAAAATGATATGAGAAAACGTGAAAAAGAAGTGAAAAATATTAATTAAAAGTGAAAAAGTCTAATTTGAAATAAAAAGAAAGTTTAGAGGCAAATTGTAATTTTTTTCGAAAGAGTAAAAATTAAGTAAATTAATTGAGAATCGCTTAATTAAGGATAAGACATGCAATTAATGGTTAAAGTGTATTAAAATGAAGTTTTATAGTCAACAAGGATTAAAATAAAATTTTGCATAAAAATGTTGAACTAAGTATAAAATTAAGGTTAAGTACCTTAATTAATAGTTTAGATGTTAAAAAGAAGCATAAAAGGTTAAATATGTATATTAACAAGAAAAATGGATCAAATTGATAAAAAGTAAAAGTTTGAATTAAATATGCAATTTGATAAGAAATAAGCATTTAAAGAATAAAAGTGTTTTAGTAATTTAAAAATGTTGATAACAAGGAAAAATGTTATTTGAATTTGTTTGACAAATTAGGATGGAAAATTATTACATAATTGCACTATTTTAAGTTAAGCATTGAAATATTTAGATTATTAGTAACCACTGGGCATATCAATGCTCAATGCGTAGTTGTGACTGCATGCAGGTACGTAGGAGCGGGAGCAAGAATATTTCCTGAAAGACTTTTTCTGATTAAAGTAGAGTTTTGGACTTTTGTGGCATGTATATATATGAACTCAATACTTATGGTTTTGTATGATGTAAATAACTTTGGAATTGATATTTTGGATTGTAATTTGTCTTTACCTGTTGATGTATACGAGACTTAGTTGGTGAAATTGAATATATGTGATAGGTCTAGACGGATGGGTTGGAAATATAAATGCTTGATATGATATATATATGTGACTGTTGTGCCTCTGAGAGGTTGTGGATATTGTTTGCTTTTCAGGGGGTTAGAATAAATTATAGCCATTATATTGTCAAAATTTTATTAAATGCATAGTAAATTGGACAGTTACAGGTCATCGGCGATTGGTACTTCAGATAACTAATTGTATGTTATAAGTTGATAAAAATAAATTGGGAAAAAAAATTCGGCATATGGGGTACCGGAACAGTATTAAGTTTGTTATGGGTGTTACATTTTGTGGTATCAGAGCGAGGTTTAGGCGGTTCTAAGATCGGAGTGGGAGTAATGTTTAATTTTAATAAGTTATATACATGCCAATTGCTATTTTGAGAAGTTGTTTTGGGAATTAATGTATTCTTGCTCCCTTCTGTTTTATAGTTAAAAGATATATGGAGAGCCAAGTCTCGAGCTTGGAGATAATAGGAGTGAGGCCTCTAGTAATATGGGGCAGCAGGAGGTTTCACCACAGCCGACACCTCCACCTGTAGCGCCTCTTCGACCTCCTCCTCCTCAGCTGGACTTCCTCAATTTGATGTCAGATTATATCCAGCAGCGTCTCCAGGATGCATAGGCTCAGTCACCACCACCAGTAATACAGGTTCAGCAGCCTGCTCTACCTAGAAGAAGGCCTATACTGGAGCAGTTAAAAAGGTTAGGAGCTGAGAATTTTACAGGCGAGGACCCTTTGATGCAAGTAGCTGCAGAAGCATGGCTTTTTAAAATAAAAAGGTTATTTGACATCACCCACAGTTCTGAAGAGGAGAAGCTTGAGGGTATTATTGCTTTGCTACAGGGTCCAGCTTTTATTTGGTGGGGACTCAATCAGAAGGCACACGCCTGCAGACAGTTTGAACTGGAAATTTTTTATTGATTAATTTGAGAAAAAGTATATTGGGTCTGAGTACAAGATTGCTATGCAGGATGCTTTTTGGAGGCTGAGACAGGGAAACCGTACAGTGGCTGAGTATGACAAAGAGTTTGAGCGCCTAAGCGCTTATTTAGATGAAGGCTTGGCTTCAGAAGAAAGGTTATGTCAGCGATTTGAGAGGGGTCTACATATTGAGTTGAGGTAGATCATTGGGGCCTAGAAATACCCAGATCTGAGATCCATGATAAATGCGGCTATCAAATTAGAAACCACCCAAGCCGAGAAAGCAGAAAGATAGTCTCAATTTCAGCAGAAGAGGAAGTAGGGACAAAACAGTGGCAAGTCGGGACAGAGTAAAAACCAAAAGGGTCAGCAGGCACCTCAGGGTCATCCACCAGCGTGCAGGGGCCAAGGTAGTGCCTCCCGTGGTAAATCTATAGCCACTACAGTTTCTAGTGCACCCAAAGGCAGTGGTAGGGGGACACCAGTATTGTGTGATCATTATGGGAAGACACATTCAAGGGAGTGTAGATTGCTGACTGGAGCCTGTTTTAAGTGCTAGGTCCCGAGAGCATCGTATTAAAGACTACCCTTTGCAGTAGACTGCTCCAGCCACCTCACCAGCATCTGGTACTGGGTCATCAGCTTCGTGAGGTCATGGTAGGGGAACAACCACTAATACTTCAATTTCTAGACTAACTGGTCAGTCATCCCAAAGACAGAGGCAATCAGGGAACAGACATATACTGTCAGGGCCCGAGAAGAGGAGGATACTCCCGACGTGATTGTGGGTAAGTTTATTTTGCTATTTGATTCAATTTATGCTCTGATTGATCTGGTACTGGGTCATCAGCTTCGCGAGGTCATGGTAGGGGAACAACCACTAATACTTCAATTTCTAGACTAACTGGTCAGTCATCCCAAAGACAGAGGCAATCAGGGAACAGACATATACTGTCAGGGCCCGAGAAGAGGAGGATGCTCCCGACGTGATTGTGGGTAAGTTTATTTTGCTATTTGATTCAATTTATGCTCTGATTGATCCTGGTTCCACACACTCATATATTAGCACAGAATTGGCACGGGAAAAATGGATGAAGAGGCCTACTTGGACCAGGACATCTTGGTGAGTAATCCTCTGAGGCATAGTGTGGTAGTGAATAAGGTTTATAGATAGTGTCATATCGATGTCCAAGGACATACATTCCTGGAAAACCTTATCGAGTTGCCCTTCTGCGAGTTTGATTTGATTCTGGGGATGGATTGGCTATCCGACCATCAAGCGACTGTCGACTACAGAAAGAAGAGAGTCACCCCTACAGCTTCCGAAGGGTGATGAAATTACAGTTGTGGGTGTGAGGTCTGACTTTCTGTCTGATGTGATTTTCGCTACTGCAACAAAAAGGTTGATCAGAAAAGGCTGTGAAGCATATTTGTGTTATGCAGTTGAGGCGAAGAAAGACAGTTTAAAAGTGTCTGATGTACCTATTGTTAGGGAGTTTCCTGATGTGTTCCCTGATGAGCTCCCAGGCTTACCACCTGATAGAGAGGTAGAATTTTTCATTAATGTTGCTCCCGGTATTGCTCCTATTTCTATTGCTCCTTATAGAATGGCACCTGCAGAGTTGAAGGAATTAAAGATTTAGCTTTTGGAGTTGCTTGACAAGGGGTTTATCAGACCTAACACTTCTCCTTTGGGAGAGCCTGTCCTATTTGTAAAGAAAAAGGATGGGACTCTCTACATGTGCTTGATTATCGACAGCTGAATAAAGTGACTGTAAAGAACAAGTACCCTTTTTCTCGTATTGAAGACTTGTTTGACCAGCTTAAGGGAGCAGGTGTTTTCTCTAAAATTGATCTGAGATCGGGTTATTACCAGATAGGGGTTAAAGAAGCGGATGTAACCAAGATTGCTTTTAGGACAACATATGGCCACTTGAGTTCTTGGTCATACCATTTGGACTTACAAATGCACCAGCAGCTTTCATGGACCTGATGAACAGAGTCTTTCACCCCTACTTGGATTAGTTTATAGCTGTCTTCATCGACAACATCCTGGTGTATTCAAAGACACCGGAAGATCATGATAAACATTTGAGGATTGTGCTACAAACTTTGAGAGAGAAACAGTTGTATGCTAAATTCAGCAAATGTGTTTTTTGGCTGAATGAGGTATCTTTTCTAGATCATGTTATATCTGCAGAGGGCATCAAAGTGGATCCTTCAAAGATTGAGGCAATCCTACAATGAAAACCACCTAAAAATGTAACTGAAGTTTGAAGTTTTATGGGATTGGCCGGGTATTATAAGAGGTTCATCAAAGGCTTCTCCACCATTACAGTTCCTTTGATTCAATTGCTACAGAAAAATGTTAAATTTGTATGGACTGACAAATGCCAGGAACGCTTTGAGAAGCTAAAGACTTTGCTGACAGAAGCTCCAATCCTTACTCAACCTGAATCAGGCAAGGATTTTGTGATTTACAGTGATGCTTTCAGGAATGGTTTAGACTGTGTTCTGATGCAGGAGGGCAAGGTGATAGCTTATGCCTCTTGGCAACTCAAGACTCATGAGAAAAACTATCCTACTCATGATTTAGAGTTAGTCATTGTTTTCGCATTGAAGATATGGAGGCATTACTTTTATAGAGAGAAATGCTATATTTTTTCGAATCACAAGAGTTTGAAATATCTGCTTACCCAGAAAGAACTCAATCTTAGACAAAGATGCTGGTTGGAGTTAATTAAAGACTATAATTGCTATATCGACTACCATTCAGGGAAAGCAAATGTGGTGGCTGATGCACTCAGCAGAAAATTTATGTCAGGTAATGTTAGTGCTTTGAAATGAACCTATATAAGGCATTGATAAGTATAAATGATTAATAGTAATTTTTTTCAACTCTTCGGGCAATGAACACCAGTTTAAGTCTGGCACCAGATAGAGCTATAGTAGCTGAGCTTCGAGTTAAACCAGACTTTGCGCATAAAGTGAAAGCGGCTCAAAAGGAAGATGACCGGCTAATGGCTATTGTAGACAAGCTTCAGCATAGTAGTGAAAGTGATTATTCGTTGTCCGATGATGGAAGCCTTTGTTATAAAGAAAGACTTTGTGTGCCAACTCAAGAAGATTTGAAGAAAGAGATCCTAACAAAAGCACACCATAGTAGTTATGCTATGCATCCTGAGAGTAACAAGATGTACCAAGATTTAAAAGCCTACTACTGGTGGCCAGGTATGAAGCATGATGTGATTGAATTCGTAAGAAAATGCCTGACATGTCAACAGGTGAAAGCAGAGCATCGGGTTCCTTCTGGACTTCTTCAACCACTTGTTATCCCGGAATGGAAATAGGATCAGATGACTATGGATTTTGTGACTGGCCTACCTGTGACTCAGAGAAAGCATGACGCCATATGGGTAATTGTAACGGCCTCAACACCGGGTTAGCCGTTAACAGTATTTTTCGGGCCGAAAAGTGCACCCGGAAGTGAAAAATATTTTATTGGACCATTGAAAAATATTGGTCATGGTGAGTCCGGAGTTGAAATTTGAAGTAAACCGAGGTCAAATGGATCTCGAAAAGTCAAAAATATGAAAAAGGTAGCGAGTCAATTTTTATTATCGGGGAATTGACTCAATATTATATAAATATTTAAAAATAGTAAACGAACTCCAAAAATTACAAAAAATTGCAGTTAAGCCTAAAATAATATATAGATTATTTTGGCTGCAAAAAGTAAATTTTTCTATAACACCGATATTTTTGGATTAGACTGATAAATTTAAATAGGATCGATAATGGGCTCCGATTGAGTTGAAAATCTATGTCCCACCTATTTTTGATGTGATAAAAATTATGGAATCGATTTTAATGTTAATATGAGCTTTAAAAGTAATAGCAAAAGGTTTAGGTACCAAAATAGTAAAATTATGAATAAATAAATATATAAAAATAAATATATGAAAATTAAAAAAAAAAAGACAAGACAATAAAAAAACAAAAGAAAAAAGAGAAAAGTCGGCAAATTTGTGTGGCCTAGTGGCCACAATCATAAAATAAAGGCAATAAAGAAACAAACAAAGAGAAAAGCAAAACGTGGACCAGATGTAAAGAAAAAAAAAAAGAAGAAAACTAAAATCAAAGAATGCAGTGGTCGTCGACCACGAAACAAAGAAAGAAAGAAAAAGAAAAGAGATAGAGAAAGAAGAAAGAAAGGGAGGGTCACTGGCCGCCCTTCACGCCGGCCACCACCGCGACGGCGATGAGCATCGCGCCCTCTTCCTCTCACCGGCATTCGGCCTCCGTTGTGGTGGTCCGATCGTCGAGTTTTTCTAGTTTTAGTTTAAATGGATTTTTTGTTCGTTCCGGCGAATCAAGGCATCGGATGAGGACACCGCCACCACCGATCAACTCCCGGCGACGAGGTGAGTCTTCCGGTGTATTCCATCGCTCCTCAAATGCCGGCGATCGGTAGATCGAAAATGGGTTTGGCGGGTTATTTAAGTGAAGATTCCAGCCAACCAAGGAATAATTTGGACGCGTGACCACCGAAAAAATGAAAGAGGGGATTCCGATCTACAAGGTGGCAGTGTCGGATTGTCACCGGCGACGCTCTGGCGACGCTCCGGCGAGTCTCCGGCAAGCAAATTATTAAGCAAATTGAAACGAATTCGACCGTTATGGTATGTGATTACGAAATCTTTTAATTTTTCTTAATTTGTTGAATTTTTCCTTTAAATTTATTAAGAAAAATATTGAATTATTGATTAATATTGAAATTAATGTTATTATTGTTCAATTAAATTTTAATTAAGCCTAATATAGTATATAAATTGGGTTAAGGAAATTTATTAAGAAATTTTCTTTGTGAATCAAAAATTCCCTTGTTAAAGAAATGAATTATTGTGTTGTAAATTAATGAAATTAAGTTGTAATTGATAGAAGATGAAATAATATATATCCGTAAATTATTATGGAATTTATAGAAATTTATATGATTATTTTGGAATATGTATTGAATAATGTAATTGATAAAGTAGAGAATTTTTGTTGATTATGTTATATAATGATAATAAGCATAAAATAAATTGCCATGAATTTTTAATGAAATTTATGAAAATTTAGAGAATTGTTAAGTGTATGGTATATGATGAATTATGTTAAAATAATTCATGAAATAAGAAAATACGATAATAATTAAAAAGCAATGTTCACATAAATTTTTATGAATTTTATGTGATGTGTGGATTAATTTAGAAAATAAATATGGAATATACGTAATTGAAATATTGAATTATTGAGAAATAATTCAATAAACAATTAAAAGTGATAATTTAATATAATTTAATCTACATTTCCTATAAGGAAAAGGAAGGGATTAAATGATAAATTTTCAGAAAATAAAAAGTATAGTAAATAAATTAACCATAGTAATCGTATGAGTAAATAGTAACTATATAAGTGAATAGTAACCGTATAAATGAACAGTACTCAAAGAAAAAATCGAATTATAAAATAATTCATAATTCGAATAAAATGGTGAATTATTATAAATAATTCACAACCCGTATTAAGTATTGCAATTTTCAAATAATTGCAAATTCATACCGAAAGAGCAAGAGATTGACTAAGAGTCAAAAAGTGAATAAAATGACTGTAAAAGTATATTTTTGAATTATCAAGTAATAATTCAATAAGTGTCAAGAAAGTAAAGAATGAATTATCCTGACATAATTCACAAAATATGAGAAAAAAATATATCGAGAAAATAATTAATTAAAAATCGAAAGAATAATAATTAATTATAGTGAATTATTTTATCGGAAAGAAAAAGGAAAGGAAACAAAAAAGTTATTGCATAGTCGATAGCACTAAAAAGAGTGCGATTGACAAAATGCACTGTTTTAAGCAAAATAAAAGAAATTAAAATTATTGATGTTTGAAAATCATTTAGAAAGGTCTTGACTGTTTTTGCCCTTAGCAATAGTCAGGTAATGATATTCTTATTCAGGATATAATTGGCTAGCCATAGGGACACCTCTGTACCGCGATGCAAGTCATGACGACTTGCTTAGCTATGGGTAGGATCTTTGATCTCCATAGCTTCAGTGTAAAGTGAAAGTGAAAGTGCATCTGTTTTCTGTTTTGTGAGACTTGATCTTCCAAGATCATTTCTCTATCTGTTTAGTGGGGCCTTTGGGTCCATGTTCCGTATATCCTTTTTTAGAGTCTTGTCATATTGCATTATGGGCATATTGAAAAGAATAAATCGGAAGTGTAAAAGTAATTGAATGTAAATGTTATAAATGACAAAGAGCTTGATTGAAAGAAAATGAAATCTTTGGGATAAAACCGAAATTGTTCCCAAAGGTTCTAATTAATAAGCAATAATGATAAGAAAATGGTTATAGAAATAAAATGTTTATGAAAAGACCCATGAGATTGAATTTGTAATTTGTGTACCAATTATTATTTTAAGAAAATAAAGAGTTCGAAAAATGGTGCTAATTATGTATTTAAAGTCAAACATGACAATACTGTATTTAAGTGTAAACATATGACTAAATAATAAATACTGGAAGTAAAGAGGAAGTGAAAAGTAAAATGATCAAAAGACAAACGATTGTTTAGTTAAAATGAAAAAGTTTCATTTAAAAAGAAAAGAAAGTAAAGATTTGTATGCAGAGTGATCCAAAATACTTACATCACTTTGGAATAAAGACTATAAGCCTAAAGACTAAAGTTAATTAAAAGAATAGATAATGGAAATCGTATTTGAATTATCTAATGGAACTAGGAGCAGGAACTTGCCATTAAAGACATGAGTATTCATGTAATTCGTTAAATGAAATGACAACTACGTCAAGTATTGCAAAAGTATAAGACAAAAGATAAGTAAAAGTAGAAGTAAGAAACGTAAAAGAAAAAATCAATTTGTAATCGAATCACAAAGAAAGTAGTGTAACATAAATTGAAAAGTATACAAACAAAGTAAAGTGGTTACAAAAAAATGTTGAAGTTTGTACAATTTATGTAATTATGTTTAAATTGAAAAGTTCTAGGATTAGTAGTCACCACTAAGCATTTCTAGTGCTCAGCACGTAGTGTTTACTGCGTGCAGGTTTTGATGTATTAAAGGAGCTTGATACACGGAGAAGCAGAACGCGAAGATGAAGAAAATTAGTTGTACTTTTATGTTTAGTATTTGTGGCATATATATACTTAGACAGTGAGAGTATAGAACTGAACGGTATTTAAGGTAATGTTTGTTAAATGATAAATATTGTTACTGTTCTGATAATTTCAATTAATGAGTTGTAAATGACTATCATTGATATATGATTTGTTGTGCCTCTGAGAGGCTGTATGGATTGTTTGAATTTTTTCAGGAGGCTAGTAAGTTCTAGCCATTGTGCTGCCTAAATTTCATAAATTGAATAAAATATTAAATTGTATCAAAGTTGTTTGGCAATAATTGAAGTTTGAAAAAAATTTTACCGTTTATCGCTAAATTTCGCATCGAAAAATACTGTTCTGATAAGGGTGTTACAGTAATTGTCGACCGACTCACTAAATTCGCTCATTTCTTGCCAGTGCGGATGGACTATTCCTTGACTAGGCTGGCAGAGATTTATATTAGTGAAGTGGTCAGATTGCATGGAGTGCTGATGTCGATTATTTCTGACAGGGATCCCAAGTTACATCTCATTTCTGGAAGAGTTTTCAGGATGCTCTGGGTACCAGACTGCACCTTAGCACAGCTTTTTACCCTTAGACTGATGGCCAGTTCGAGCGGGTGATTCAGATATTAGAGGATATGCTTCGATGCTGTATTATTGATTTTGGCACCAATTGAAAAAAGCATTTGCCCTTAGTTGAGTTTGCATACAACAATAGCTACCAGTCTAGTTTGAAAATGGTACCTTTTAAAGCGTTATATGGCAGAAAGTGTAGAACTCCATTGTGCTGGACAGAACTGAGTGAGAAGAAGCTTTTGGGCTCAGATTTGATCTGTGATTCGGAAAAGAAAGTTCAAATTATCAAAAGTCATTTGAAGGAAGCAATGGACCGTGAGAAATCTTAGGCAGATCTGAAGAGAAAAGATATTGAGTTTCAGGTCGGAGACAAAGTTTTTTTGAAAGTATCTCCGTAGAAGAAAGTTCTGAGGTTTAGCAAGAAGGGGCAAGTTGAGCCCTAGGTTTATAGGTCCCTATGAGATACTTCAAAGAGTGGGTCCCGTGGCCTATAGGTTGAAACTGTCATCTGCTTTGGAGAAGATACATGATATCTTCCATGTGTCTATGCTCCGGAGATACAGGTCTAATCCGACCTATGTGATAGCACCAGAAGAAATACAAGTTCAGGCTGACATAAGCTATGAGGAAAGACTAGTGAAGATTTTAGCTAGAGAAGTCCGGTAACTCAAGAACAAACAAATACCATTAGTGAAGGTCCTCTAGCATCACTACAATATAGAGGAAGCTACATAGGAACCTGAGTCGACCATGAGACAATAGTACCCTCTACTCTTCAGTTCAGGTAAATTTCGAGGACGAAATTTATTTTAAGTAGGGGAGAATTGTAATGGCTTTAATACCGGGTCAGTCGTAAATAGTAATTTCCGATGGTGAATAGTACTTTTCGGGGCCAAAAGGACACCCGAAAGTCAAAAATATTTTATTATACCATTGGAAAGTATTGGTCATAGGGAGTCCGAGGTTAAAATTTGAAGCGAAATTGAGGTCAAATGGGCCTTCAAATGTCAAAAATACGAAAAAGGTAGCGAATCAATTTTCCCGATAGAGAAGATGACTTGATTTGCGTAAAAAATTAAAAATAGTAAATGAACTCCGAAAATTGCCAGATTTTTTTATGCCTATATGAATTTTTGTATAGAATATTTTGGTGATGAGAATGGAATTTTTCGGTGACGTCGGCAGTTGTTGAATTGGACCGATAAGTTTGAATCGGATCGATAACAGACTCTGATTGAGCCGAAAATTTGCTTACTAGCTATTTTTGATATGATAAAATTGATGAAATTATTTTTGAAGTACTTTGAAGTGAGGAAGATAGAGATTTTGGTTCGGGCCTTAAATAGCCTAAAATGGGCTTAAATTTATATTTAGGCTAAGCCCATAACTAGGCCCATTTGAGAGGTATATAAGGAAAGAAAATCTGGAGAAATTTCCAGATTTAGTTGGCTGCCTCTTCTCCTCCTTGGTTGGCTGAACCACTCTCTTCTTTTTCTCTCTTTGATTTCTTCTTTTCTCACTTCAAATTACTCATAATTTTCAACATAAAAATTAAAGTTTCACCTCTCTAGTTCACCCTAGTAGCCTCAATCAAGTGGTTTGAGCAAGGGAAGGCTAGAAATCAAGTGATTAAAGAAATTAAGATAAGTTGGAAGTTAAGAAATTCATGGATTTAAATTATTTCTTTGGTGTTTTCTCATAGATTTTGAGGTGAAGTTTATGATTTTGAGCTTAGATTTGGCATTTGAGATCAATAGAAGGAAGGAAACTAAGGTTTAATGGCTGGTTGTATTAGGTTTGGAAGGTAAAGGAAGAAATTCAAGGGATAAAGGCAAAGAGAAGGAAGGCTAGGCACCCTTGATCAAGCTATTGTGGTATGTGACTAATAAATCTTAGTATTTCCTATGTATTTTAATTAATTCTCTTTTTGTAATTAGGAAAAAAATTGTTAAATTGCTTAAATTTTGAAATTAAGTTGGGGTAAATGAAATTAGAACCTATTTAATGCTATGTGAATGATTAGAATAAAGAAATAAAATTTTTAGGTTGAATTTAATTAGTGGCTGAAAATTTTCCTAAGGTAAAAATAGTGATTTTTGCAAGAAAATATTAATTAGTAGCCTAAATTAATTATAATTGTTATTTTGAGCATCCATGAATTTTTACATGAATTATGGAATTTATGGGAAATTTTTAAAGCTTGTTAATAGTGTATGTATGTAATGAAATTGATGAATTATGGAGATATAGTGCATAATTTGGGTAAATTTGAGTAGTGGGTGTGAAATAATGTGTAAATAAAATTTTAAGGAAATTATAGACTTATTATGAATAAATGAGAATTATAATATTGTATATGTTTAATGAAAAATATTGAATTATAGGGATATAATTCAATAAAATGAGGAAATAATTGAAATAAAAATGTAAAATGTGCATATAAAATTTTAAGAAATTTATATGCAATATTAAGATAGTTTGACATAAATTATGTAATATGTATAATTAAAAGTATATACAGTAATGCCCTTAAAAATAATCAGGCAGTAAAAACTAGCTCAGGATATAATTGGCTGGTCATAGGGACACTTCTGTACCGCGGTGCAAGTCACTTAAGCTATGGATTGGATCCTTGACCACCATGGCTTATTTGTCTCTGTTCTCTGTTTTGTGAGAATTGGCTCTCTGGGGGTCTTTTCTCTATCTCTGTTGTGACCCTGTGGGGTCCACATCCCATGTATCCGGTTTGGAGTTTTCTTCCGGGTCTGAAACTATGGGCATAATGAAAATGATATGAGAAAACGTGAAAAAGAAGTGAAAATGTTAATTAAAAGTGGAAAAATTCTAATTTGAAATAAGAAGAATATTCCCTGAAGGATTTTTTCTGATTAAAGTAGAGTTTTGGACTTTTGTGGCATGCATATATATGAACGCAATGCTTATGGTTTTGTATGATGTAAATAACTTTGGAATTGATGTTTTGGACTGTAATTTGTCTTTACCTGTTAATGTATATGAGACTTAGTTGGTGAAATTGAATATATGTGATAGGTCTAGACGGATGTGTTGGAAATATAAATGCTTGATATGATATATATATGTGATTGTTATGCCTCTGAGAGGCTGTAGATATTGTTTGCTTTTCAGGGGTTTAGAACAAATTATAACCGTTATATTACCAAAATTTTATTAAATGCATAGTAAATTGGACAGTTACAGGTCATCGACGATTGGTACTTCAGGTAACTAATTATATGTTATAAGTTGATAAGAATAAGTTGGGAAAAAAAATTTCTAGCATGAGGGGTACCGGAACAGTGTCAAGTTTTTTATGGGTGTTATACATCCATTGAAACACATAAATCCTATCTTACATAACCCGATCAACCCATATCTCGAATCAAAGAAAACCAAACTAAGAAAAAACATTAAAGGAAAAACCCAAAAATTTCAAACCTTAGCTACATTTTTTCTTTATTTTGTCCGTTCATATGCTCGCAGGAGACACACCACTACTATCACCATGAAGCCCAGGCCACCAGGGACTTGCAGTTGATGGTCGTGAACCCAAATACTCGTTTGGCCAGATCTGAAGCTAGAAACTGTATCTTCCTACATGACCGATCTACTCGTCACCGGCGAGTGGAGAGGAGTGACAGGTATAGGAGGAACCATCTCAACCTGAGGGTCCTACCGATGTCGGTGGTGTCACTAGAGGCCACCACCGGTCGTCCGAATAAAAAGAGAAAGCTTCGATAAGGAGAGAAAATTTGCTAAAGGAGGCGTCATCAGGTAACAACATCATGGGCCAGTGATAGAGGGACAACGAAGGCACAAACCATCGTCGACGATGATGCAATCGAAGCAACACTGCTGGTCAGTTGGAGGTCGAAAAACCCATTCTCTTCACCCTTGCTCCTATCTCTTTTCTTTCTTCTATTTTCTTCTCTTTTCCCCACTTGTTTTATTTAATTCTTATGTCTTTTTGTAAATTTATGGCCATACTATTTTTGTCCTGAAATTTCTAAGGACTTACTAAGACCTTTTTGCTCCTACCATTATTATTATTATTATTATTATTATTATTATTATTATTATTATTATTATTATTATTATTATTATTATTATTATTATTATTATTATACTTCTATTTATTTTAAATTTCTTATTATTGATTTCTAAAATGTACTTTGATTAAAATTATTAATTTAAAAGCCTAAAAAAATGTTTAGTCCTCTTAAATCCTCAATAAATTTATACCATGCTCACTTGAATAAAAATATTATTCATGAGTTAGAAGATATTTTTGATCGACTCAAATTTGGGATGTTACATGACACAAAAAAAGAGTAAGGGAGAGAGATTGCAAGACAACTAAGCCAAGATGGCGGCGGCGGTGAATGACTGGGGTAACCTTACTGTCGAGATGGCAAGGATGAGTGTTGGAGCGGCTGAGAGGAAAATTTCAAGGCTAGGGCTGTTTAGGAAAAGGAATCGTAGATATTAGGGGATTTTTAGCCTTAAAATGTTTTATTAAATATTTTATTGATATTAAATATAAAAAATTTTATTAAAACATTACTGATGGCTTACCGACAACAAAAACCGTAGCAAAAACTACAATTCTTAGCCCTAAAAATTTATGCTATTTTTGATGCATAAATGCTATCACATATTATTACCAATGAAGATTAAAATTTTAAAAGATTAAAATACCTTGGTCATCACCAATGAAGATTAAATTTTAAAGATTAGTTTAAAATTAAAAGTTATTATTATATATTACACTATTAGAAAAATACACAATTTAGGGACTAATTTTAGCAACTAAATTATGAATAGGGTTCTAATGTGATCAAATTAGCAACGGATTATGCCCAATATGAGAATTGGTCACTAAAATTGGTGCAATTTTTTTTACAATCGATGTAGCAATTGAAATTTGTGGCTATATATTATATAATGTAGCAACAAATTATTTGGTTGCTATATCAAAATAAAAACTAAATTTTAAAATTTGCAATGGATTTAGCTATCGAAATTATTGATCGATATATATTTAGTTACATAAAAAAATTAAGCCTTTTTTCCTTCCCCATTTACCTAAATTTGAATTTAATTAATTAGTTTATTGGATTTTTTTAGATTTTGGGTGATTTTGCAAATTATTTAGGATTGTGGTGCTAAAGTAAAAGTATTTAGGTAATTGGTGTGACAGAAAATGGTTAATATGTTGCCATTTTGTGTCAAAGCGGTACCTTGTCAGAAATTTGTCATAAAAACGGCATGCAAAGTTGACGTTTTCAAGGTTCAAAACTAGGGGTGTACAAATGGTCGGTTCGGTTCGATTTTGGACCGAACCGAAAATAGAACTATAGGAAATATAAGAACCGAATCGAAACCAAACTTTATAGAACCGAGAACCGAATGAATCAAAATAATTTTGATCGGTTTGGTTTGGTTCAACCGGTTCTAAATTATATTTGGATTTTTTTCAATTAAACTTTTAACCTAAATAGGCCCATATATCAAATAAAATGAAACCAATTAAAAATACATACAACATAACTTAAAAATTACACTAAAAAATAAAAATTAAAAAATTTTACAAAACATAATTAATAAGGCATTCAATGTCCTCCAATTAAAAAAAAAAAGCATGCATTCAAATTAATACAACAAGTCAACAACATAGCTATTGATGGATTTTTCTCCAAATTTAACTTTTTAGACCTGCATTTATATAAACGAATAATAATTAAATAAATTCAATTAAATTGAAAAAAAATAATACAAAATAATTAAAGTATAGAAATATGTTATTGTATCAATATTAGCCTCCAAATGCATTTTTTGAAAATCTGCAAATAAAATGTAAACATTAATTTTTTTATAAGAACTAAGTTAAATAAATAAAACAAAAAAAAATTACACACACACACATACATACATACATACACACATACATACCTCTCTCCATTTGAATTACATCGTCTTCTCCAATTGCTCTTTCAAGTTTGTCTGAGTCGGTAAGCCAATTTTGAGTACAAATAAGGGCTTACACAATTTTAGGAGTAAGTCAACTCCTAAATGCATCAAGTAATCTTCTACTCGAGATAAATGTAGATATAGAGATTTATTCATCAAAAAGATAAAAATAGATACATATATAAAACAAGAATGGATGGAATTAAAATAGACATGAGATATATCAATTCATTTATAAAAATAAGTACTTTTGGTTTATTTGCATTCTTCTTAATCCTTTTTTATTCATATAGATTAGAGATATAGTGACTGAACTTGGGTATACAAGCACAATCTTAATTACCAGATGAATACATATAGAGACTATAAAGTAGTTTATGCCAACCAAGCAAAATCATACAAAATGACAAGCCTAGAAAAAATCAGCACAGCCAAAGAAAAAAAAAAAAGAAGAAGAAGAAGCAAAATAAAACATGACAGCGGAGACAAAAGGCGTAACATAGACACCGCAGAAACAATATACACCCCTTCCAAAATGCAGATTACCATTTACCAATTAAAACCAACAGATCAAGGGATGAAACCAAACTAAAAAAAACAAAACCCAGCCGTGCATGTATAGAAGAAAAAACCACCAGAAATCACATTTAGCTGATTTTTTTATAAAAGAATTAGAGATGTTTTATGTCAATTCAATAAATTAGAAGGACGTCACTATAACAAATATAAAATTAAAATACTACATTATACTGTCATATTCAATTAGTGTAAAATATTAATACAATATATTAACTAGTAATATAACGACATCGTATTCACTTATTCCCGAAAATAATATAATCAATATTGTTATTTTATATTAACATAATACATTTTATACGGTAAATTTCATAAATGGTTTTGTTATTATATATTAAAATAATACATTATGTATTGTATACAATGTAATCCGATTTGTTATGCCATGTATATGATGTATTCGGTTTTATTATATCATTCGATTTAAGTATTTATTTTCCTTTCATTTTTTTGGGATGCTTCATTTTAATTAATTTTAATTAATTATTAATCATATAAATTTAATTATTAATAACTATATTTTAAAAAATATTTTATTTTATATCTCTTAACAATTGTGTAATTTGTCATATTTCAGGTGTATTAGCATAAATAATAAAAGAAGAACAATGCAATCATTTTTTCTTACATAATGTCAAAAAGAAAAATAAATTTGAAATTTATCATATTTGAGTGGGGAACAACACCAAACAACCGAAATAAATTCTGAGTTATATTGATGCCATATAGGAAAGAAATATAATTGGATGGAATTAACTTTGAAATGGTGACATGTTAAATCAAAGTAATTTCATTTCTTTAATCATGGTTTGATATTTATTTTCTTCAAATTGATTATGTTAGATGCCTCACTTTAAACTTTCTTTCACTATAACTATAGTTTGAGTGGAATCACAGATTTCTTTCTTGGGCATTAAATGCAAGAAATTCGAATTTTCCTCTATACATATTAAGTTGATTGTCTTCCTTTTCATCAACCCATTCCCCATTTAGTTACTATTGCAATATTCCTAAATTGGAAAATTTTCTTTATCCCAAAAAATATTTATTTAGACTGAATTTATGCATTTATTTATAAATCAAAACCATTGCTAAATATCGCATATAGAAAATAAATCAAAACTGAATTTATCCATCTTGTTTAATTTAATTAATTTTAATTTATTATTAATCATATAATCGATCTCATTAATCCAAAATTCCAAACTTTTGCTACAGTTACACTTATTGCAAGATAGTCTCGTACGAATTCTCAAAGCTTCCATGAATAAATAAAATTCTTATATTAATATTAATGAAGTGAAATATAGTCGCAATATTTGATAATTTCACGACCTTAAACTTGTAAATTTCATGCTTATTAAAATTTCATGCTTATTACCCGTCGTACCTTTAATAATTCAAGTTATACGTTCAATACGTACTCAAGTTCAGCAACCTTATATAATGATAAGTGTTGACCAAGTCTCCAGAGTCGATGCTTCTCGACTTGCACCAAATAAGTAAAATAAAATTAAAAAAAAATTGAAAAATAAAAAATATGTGCATGTTAGGATTTGAACTCAAGATCTAATGATCTTGAGTATATCTCACACAACCACTAAGCTAGAATTTCTAGTTAGATATAATAATACTATAAAATATATATGTTTAAAAACTTTGATCGATTCGGTTTCTTTGATTTTTAATTTTAAAAATTGAACCGAATTGATTAAATTAATTTTATATTTCGGTTTAGAACCAAATAAACTGAACCAAATAGATCAAAATTCATTCGGTCTGACTTGATTTTCGATCCCGGTTTGGTTCTACATATCCCTAGTCAAAACAATGATATTTTGTGCGGTGATTTCAGACTGCATTAATGGACCCGATCTAACTGAAAATGGCACATGTAGTTGATGTTTTTTGAATTTTTTTTAATATAAAGCTATAGCCGCTAGGAAATTACTGGGCGATACAGTAGTACCACAGTAAATTCCATGACTATAGGAGCATGTACGGGTCTGTTACAATTTTTTGTTTAAATCTGCCTTTAAAAACCAGAAATCAACCCCTTCCCCCTCTTATTTTCGAGACATTTTTTTAAATAATATTTTTTGAAAAATATATTAGAAAAGTGAGGTGTGTCAGATTTTAATCAGAAAGAGTGGGTTTTTTTTTTCTGAAGACGCATCAAAATGCTGCATTATAGCGTTGGAGGGCACATCCGACATGTGGGGTCCACTCAACTGATGACGCAACACGTGGCTGCATCATCAGGATAGTCTCTTATTGTCCACCATGTGTCGTCCATTCGCTGAAGACGCAGTGCCTGGCTACGTGCTCAGGCGTGCAGGCGGTCCCCCTCTCCCTCCTTGCCACGTGTCGCTCCCTCAGTGATGACGAAGTGGAATGCTGCGTTCTCAGATACAGCACGCGCCATAGTGAATTTTGCTCCCCACTTTGAAATGCCTATAAATTCAATCAATTGAATGCTTCGTGCCCATATAATTTTATTCGTAAAAATTTCTTTCAGCATATAATTATAGCATCCTCAGTAATAATTTAATTGGTGAATATTGATAATTTCAAGCAAGCAAATGGAGTAAAAAATTTTTACTACAATATTATTATATTTTTAAGCTCGATTGGTGGTACATGTATTTTATTTTATTCGTTTTTTTGTTAGTTTAATTTATTAATGATAGTTGTAATATAATGTTATTAATATATTTTGTAATTTATTTATTTGTGAACATAATAGAATTGTCAGATCGGCAATAACAAAATTGCAGGGAGTATAGTAATTGATTACAGGTATTTATTTAATTTTAATGTACTTTTTATTGTCATATTTATTAATATGGCATTTGATAAATGTAAAAGAATATTTACTAATGCTATAAAATATCAATAATGTATTTATTAATTAATATGTTAATGATTGTTAGTCTATTATATCAATAAAAATTTTAATTTATTTGTTGGTTAATAGAAATTAATTGAGAGATTGAAATCGCATCTATTGCAGTCATTGATTACAAGTATTTTTTTTAATTTAGTGTAATTTTATTATCATATATAGTAGTATAAAAGTTGATAAAATTGACAAGCAATAATTAAGAAGACAAAGAATTGAGAAATTCATGACCTCGTTATTGAGTATAAGATTTTAGGAGATTTTGACAAATTTAGCAGTTAACAAAAGAGGTTGTAATGTAGAAAATTGTAATTAATCTAGACATGTTAGACAAATAATGTTTAATAAATGAAAAATATTGTAAATTAATATTTCTTATGAATATTAATTTTGTAATTTAATTATTTTTTATTTATACAAGTTTAATATTGAATATAATTTTTTATATTGTGGAATAATATATGAATGTATTATTTAAATAATTTATTATTATTGATAGTAGAAAAATCATAAAATTTTTTTACTTATAGGTAGGTGAAAAATGTCATCATATATTGAAATTTATTTATACACGGGAGGGGACATCAGTTATAGAATTGCAGGATTTGAATATGACATATTAGCACCGAATGTCATCACAAGGAGATTAAGACTTAAAAACAAGCCAACTCTTGCTGAATTGTGTCATAAAATCCATGTTAAAATGGGTTTAGGCATGAATGATGTGATTTCGAAAATTATATACAAGAGTCCGGTGTACAATGGAGGATTGTTATGTTGGATGGCGGTAGACTTAGCAAATGATGATGACGTAGATGCAATATATGACAATTTAAAGAGATATAAACATTATACATTGGTGGAATTAATCATTTTAGTAGTTGGATCCAGTCAACTAAGAAATCGTAACGATTATCAGTTTGCACATGAAGGCTTTCAAATGGAAAACATAGGGACACCTCAACAAATGTACGTTAATGATATTGGTCCGAGTCAGCCGAGGCAGTTAGTAAGTCGACAAGACATTGAAATATTTTCTCAATTTAGGGGAGATAATATTTTAAGTCAGGCGAGACAATCTCAACATCGATGGGATGGTGACTTGATTGGAAGGAAATTATCAATCGATTTTGGAGCAGATCATATACGAACACAAGCAAGCCAAATTCCTGATGTATGTACACGGGAACCTCATCGGTCATTGAGTCGAAGGATGGTTAATTTTATAAGTAAATCCATCTTCGAAAGTAGATCAGGAAGTCATTTACCTGATGGAAATTTTTCATTTGGGACACATACTCAGCCGACACAGAGTAGTGATCACAACAGCCATCGATATTCTGTATCTCATATTCTAGAAGTCAGAAAGAGGAGTGTTGAAGCCCAAGGTACAGATGACAGACATAGAAAATCTATTTCACATATTGAAGATGTCAATCAAAGCCGTTGTATGTTATAGGCTGAAGATGTCAATCAGTAATGGCAGTCTGCCTATAGGCGAGATGGTGATTTGCTTGAAGATGGCATATCTGGTGGCACTGATGCAGTTTGTGAAAATGAAGAAACCATTAACTTAAGTGAAGATGATGATTTTGTTGATGCCATAGTTAATAATAACTATCTGTCACCTAATAATGATCCAGAAGATGAAAATGCCGACATGAATAGAGGAAGTGATAGCTCAGAAGAAACTGGTGATGGCAATGAGTCTGAACATACACTAGACGTCAGTCCATTAGCATCACTACATCCAACTAGTGAGCCCGAATAAGGTGTTTTTACATTTCCGCTGGAGCATCATTATAATTTTGACTTCGAAGCTTCCCATGTAGATATATCAGAAGGTGTGAACTTTAATACTTGGGATGGTATGTTTGAGTTATCCACTGGCCTTGTTTTCAGTAATAAGGATGAAGTTAAATCTGTTGTCAAAAAATACTTAATAACGAGGAATGTTGATTTTAGAGTGGTTGAGTCGAAGCCAAAATACTAGGTTGTAAAGTGTGCACAGTCTGATAGTAGATGCATATGGAGATTAAAGGCAGCAAAGAAGGGCTTAAATCCATTGTGGATTATCACTAGGTTTAGAGGGCCACATTTATGTCCGGGTGGAAATATTTCTATGGATCACAGACAATTAGGATATGAAATTATTAGAAATTGCATAGTGGGTATGGTAAGTAAAAATTCTACACTGGCCGTTGATGTTATTATTGCTGCTATTAAACAATAATTTAATTATGATGTATCGTACAATAAGGCCTGGTATGAAAAGATGAGAGCGTTGGAATCTATTTATGGAGGTTATGTTGAATCATTTGAGAGGTTATCGAGGTTTTTAATTGCTTTACAAAAGTACAATCCCGGGACTATTTATGAACTTGATTTACAGGATACAGAAAATCAAAGGGTGAAGCAGTTTTGACGGGTATTTTGGAGTTTTAAACCTGTGATTGATGGGTTCAGTCATTGCAAGCCTATTCTATTGATCGATGGCACATTTTTGACAGGAAAATTCCAGCATAACTCTTTTGATTGCAAGTTCTGTTGATGGTAATGACATGTTATTTCCAGTTGCATTTGCGATTGTGAAGTCTGAGAATAAATCAAGCTGGGTATGGTTTATGACGATGATTAGAAAGTACATAACTCAGCAAATCGATATTACCGTCATATCGAACAGACACGCTGGGATAATGGCTTTATTTTGCGATGAAACGAGTGGGTGGAAGGAACCTTTGAGTTTTCACAGATTTTATTTGCGATATTTTGTAAGCAATTACAATACACATCACCGAAATTCAACTATCAAGGACTTGCTTTACAAGGCTGGTAAGTCAATAAATATTAAATATGTTATTTACTTTTTTTATACAAATTAATTTGTTATTATCAACATATAATGTTTCAGGTGCACAATTTCAACCCCGTAAGTTCTTCTAGAAGATGGATGAGATCAAAAAACTAGACCAAGATTCATACAACTGGGCAATGCGTATATCATTATATAAGTGGACATTATCGGAGGATGGTGGACATAAGTATGGACATACGACGACAAACATTGCTAAAAGTGTTAATAATGCTCTTAAAAGTGTGCGTATGATGCTGATCATTGCCATAGTTGAGCATACATTTGGTTGATTGGTAAAATATTTTGAGAATAGAAGGAGTTTATATATGACCAAAATGGGTCAGGGTTTATGCTTTACTCCTAAATGCATTGAAATAATGAGCAAACAGACTAATAGTGCTAAAGCACATATAACAGTTATGATAGTCTCAATTGTTCAAGGTTATTGCAGGCAGAGCACCGTAGGTTAATGTTGAGCCCAACACATATATATTGAGCCTCGAGAAACGAGAATGCGAGTGCAGTAAATTTCAAGGAACAAAAATGCCTTGTTCGCATGCAGTTGTAGCATGTATGAATAGGAATCTTGATATGTTCCTATTTGTTGACAATTGTTATACCATATTAGAGTCACTTAAATGTTATGAGGGTGAATTTAGACCTATGTTTCATAAAGCATATTGGCCACAGTATTATGGACCAACTATTAAAACGAATATGGATTTGATGAGGAAGAAGGGTCGACCAAGAACATCTCGCATTCGTAATGAGATGGACAGACGTGAACGGGGCAATGCTTCACATTGAGGTGTTGGACATAATAAAAAACATGTAAAAGTGCTGCTAGACCATCCCATCAATATTTTAGTGGTTGAGTTGTACTATTAGATGTTGTATCATGGTGCTTAAACACTTTGTATGTAATTAATGATGTTTTTAAGTAATTAAAATAAATGAGTTGTATTAATACTTACTATAAGAAAGCATATATGTGCAATACGTATTACCAAATAGAAATTAATTATCCAAGTAAAAGAAATATTAGACCATACAACTCGCATTCAGTATCTCCTACTATGAAAAGTGGTAGTGTGGGTTGGTGTTTCTGGATCCATCTCATATGGATTTGGATCACTATAGAATGGTTGATCCACTAAACCTTGAGTGCCTACAATTGTTGGATCACCAAACAATACATTAAAGAAATCATCTTGTGGAGACATTTGAGAGCTCTGTGCATAAATGTTGTATGGTGGTGCATCTCCTTCAGATAAACTGACATTCAAATCAACATTAAAAACAGAAGGTCCTGCTTCATATGGCACCGCTTCAAAAGCAGGTGTAGCTCTAGAAGGCTCAGTGCCATAATCATAACATCTAGCTTGATCAGAAGGCGCACCTCCGGAAGGCCAAGTCTCATTGAATGAAGGCACACTGAAAGAGCTCGAAGTCTCCTCTTGAATATATGGCCAGTGCATAGGTGGGGGTACTTGATGCACTATTGGATCAATAGAAATAGTAGGAACTGTAGTCCTTCTTTCTGCCATTCCTCTCCTATTACATCTTGCAACACGAAAATCTTCAAATGGTGTTGAGAGTGGTGGAATATTTACTGGATCGGGCACGGGCTGACAAGGATAATCAGTGTTTGTCCTGTCATATGCACCTACAATGCCTAAAATGCTTTCAGAGGTCAAATGAGTATTTTCGCCTTCATGAAATATACGTTCAACGGCATCAGCCTACATAAAAATATAGATTTTTTAAACATATATATTAACAATCATAATTAACATATATACGTTTAAAAAAATAAATGAACAATATCACATACCAAAGCGACCATTGTAGCTCCAACCTGTGTTGTCCATCGTTTTGTCTGTTCTACATACCATTGCATATATTGTAATCTCGGATGCAATGGAAAATTGAGAACACGACCCCTAATAACCCTACTATGTCTATTGTGCCACTCAAAAATAAAAGTTGCAAATTTAGTTTCCTAGTTTTGATTTGTGTGTCCCCTTAAATCAATTAAATGCACCTCGTTATTTTTTTGCAGTGCTTCTGAAATCGACTGATCCATACCAAATTGTCTCATACACCTATCGGGTTGGTGTCACTCAATAATATTGTAGCATATTAGTGGCACAACTGATCTCTAACTTGCATGTCCACTGGTGCAATATTAAGGCAACAATTGCATCACATTTTTATACGGTTCCCATACCATCTACATATAAAATATAATAAATAAATTAACAATGTTACAAATTTTTTTTCTGATTCTCAATATTACAAAAAAAACACTTATTATTTAATAATAAATATAAACCTGATCATAGCGTTGCAAATCTAATTCCTCACGATACTGCTTAACATTTTTAGTGTTGTTATTCCTTAAGTCCAAATTGGATCGCCACCTGTTACAAATTAAATTATGGAATTAGTCAACAAATATTATAACCATAAAAAAACTAACAAATAGGTCAATAAAATCTACCTATAACCATACGGTCTAGCCTGATCTATAACAACCGAGTTAATAAAATGCGGTCAAAATTGAAAGATTCTTTCCCATGCGCACATTTGGATTAACTGGTGATATTCGTTGAGTCCATTTGCATCAGGTCAGGTCGCACGGCATAACTCCCTATAAAGCCATGCCAGAACTGCTGAACCCCAGCTATACTCACCAGTTTCTGCTAAATTCTCCAACAGGGAAAGCCACATCAAATATACATAATTATTAACCTGTCCAGGACACAGTAGTCCACCAATGCAATGCAGAATCCATGCATGGGCACAACATTGTATATAATATTCTGTAGCATCAGCCGGTAAGTGGCTAAATTTTTTAGTCAACCACCTTATTCTTAATTTTAGTCCTCTAAAATTTTCTTCTGGGGGAACAATGCCCAAAAGTTGACCACACATCTCTTGATAGTCGTGATTTAAATGTCCTGTAATAGGACGTCTTTCCACAGGTAAGTCGGTGAGTATCTGTATATCTTCCAGAGTTATTGTAGCTTTGCCAACGGCCAAATAAAAAGTATATGTCTCTGGCCTCCACCTTGATATGAGCTTGAAAAGCTCATAATTAGTGTGTTTTAATGTGTGATTTTGGTTAGTATTGTGTTTATTATTTTGGTATTTTATCTATATTTTGTTGCTTTTATGTGTTTTGTGTGCGTGTGGTTGTTTTATTTGTTTTATAGGAAAAGGGAATGAATTACAGCTTAAAGAAGTCATTTGGAAGAAGGAGAGGAATGAGAGTTGAAAGGATCTTGTCGCGAGCGCGACAAAGAGGCAAGCTCGCGACAGCAAGAAGAGAAGAGAGCCAGGCCAGTCAAGCAGAAGTGCGTATTTTTGCAAGGGCGACAAAGAGCAGAGGTCACGGCAGCCAGTGGAGCCAGCCAAGCATGAGCGTGTCTTGTCGCGCGCGTGACAAGAGTCGCAAGGTCGTGACAAAGTGCGGATAAGTAGTTGGAATTCTGAAGTGATGCAACTTTTCATGAACAATGGCAACTTTTATGAAGGGTTATCTTTGAATAGCCATGTCTTTTAAGGAGGCATATATATGCCAAGTGAACAGATTTTTAGGGATGATGAATTTTTAGAATTTTATTTTTGTGATCCTAAGAACATTAATTTTCTTTAGTTCTTTTGTTTAACTTTTCATGACTTGAAGAGGAGACAAGTAAGCAAGGGAGAAGACATCTTGTGTGAAGGGAAAAGGGTTGAGAGATCCCCTTCTTCTTGTTCTATGTTTTATTTTTCTTCCTTGTAATCTTTACATGAATATTATGTTTGCATTTGTTTATATATGATAATTTTCTATTTCCATTTACTTAGTTAATCTTTGAGTGTAGAATTTACTATTAAATTATATTAATATCTTTATAAGTTAAGGAAGACGACCTTCAATGTGCAATTCCTTTTCTGAAAATTAACATAATGGTTATAAATAAGGGAGTTAGCGAGAGCAATGTCTTATTGAAAGTTAATAGGAAATTCATTATCAAAGCATAGTTAGAGAGATCACATGTGGAGATAATTGCTATAGGTTGGTGTTTAATCTTAAAATGTGTAATTGAAATCCACTAGTTCATTAACGAAAGTTGAGAATTAGTACTTTAATTGCATGTTTTAAGCAATCTAATTCATGTCGAGAGAGTGGTTTAGAAATTTATTCCAACTTGGCTTACTAATAAGATTAAAAATTATAATTAAAATAATGGTATCAAATGCATGATTATTTAATTTCATAATATTTATTATCTTCTTTGATTATACTTAACTAAGATTTAATTAATTTTATGCAATAAAGTAGTTAGAATTAATTTTCATTTAAGAACATCTTAAACAAGATTAAAATTGAGTAGTAATAGTGGGTAATTAAAATCAACATTCCTCGTAGGATCGATATCTGAAGTATTATAATCGGTACACCATATACTTTCGGTATTAAAGCTTTTAGAAAAAGCGATAACAAGTTTTTGGCGCCGTTGCCGGGGAACTGATTGATTTAATTTATTACATTATGAACCTTGATTTATGATTTTGGATTATGATATTTAATTTGTTTTTGTTTGTTGTGAATTTTCAGGATTTGACAGTTCATGCCGCGTACAAGGAGTTCGCAAGAAGAACTTGAACCGTTCAATCCGGAGATAGAGAGATTTCTATTGAGTAACCGCAAGTCAAATAAGAAGAAGAATCGGAATAGGAGAATTGCTATGGATGAAGAAGACAATCCACCGCGATTAATAGACTTTGCCACGCCAGCATTGAGTGATGCTCAACAAGGTGTGGTAAGACCCACGGTAAATGCAAACCAATTTGAAATAAAACCATCGCTTTTACAAATGATTCAAAACAGTATACAATTCTATGGTTTGGCAAATGAGGATCCAAATGCTCATTTGGCAAATTTCTTAGAAATCTGCGATACTTTTAAGATTAATGGAGTTTCGGCGGATGCAATCAAACTTAGGCTTTTTCCTTTTACATTGAAGGACAAAGCAAAAGCTTGGTTGAATTCCCTTACTAGGGGTTCTATCAGAACTTGGGACCAATTAGCCCAAGCCTTTTTATCAAAATACTTTCCCCTAGCAAAAACTGCCAAAATTATAAAAGATATCACTACTTTTGTTCAACATGACTCTGAATCTTTGTATGAGGCATGGGAAAGGTTCAAAGAATTGCAGCAAAGTTGCCCACACCATAATCTACCAAGGGAGTTGCTAATGCAAACATTCTACAACGGCCTGAATCCAACAACTCGAGGCACCATTGATGCTGCAGCTGGGGGATCTCTTATGAGGAAAACAATGGAGGATGCTTTTGAGTTATTGGAGGAGATGTCAATGAACAACTGCATATGGCCAACCGAGAGAGCTAGGGAGACAAATTTCTCCAATGTAAGGGGAGTTCATGCAGTAGATTCAGTGGTAGCTTTGCAGGCTCAAGTGGAGCAGTTGACTCAGAAAATTAATAGTCTAGGTATGGGTAGTAATCCACCTAGTGGGTGTAGTATATGTGGACAATTAGGCCATGAAAGCGAAGGGTGTAATTTGGGTATGGCTAATACTGAAGAACAAGTTAGTTTTATCCAAGGACAAGGAAGAGGAAACCCATATTCAAACACTTACAATCCTGGTTGGAGAAACCACCCAAACTTTTCTTGGGGGAATAGTAGCAACCAAAATAGGGCTGTGGGGTTTCAACAACCTCAAGATAGATTTGGTGCCTTGGAGGTTAAGATGGATAGGTTTTTGGAAGGCATAAATATGAAGTTTAATGCTCAAGAGGAGGCCCAAAAGAGAATGGAATCTAAGTTTGAACAAATAACCAAGAATCAAGCTTCTTCCATTCACAATTTAGAAGTTCAATTGGGGCAAATTGCTAAGGCTCTTCCGTCGAGATTACAAGGGAATTTACCAAGAAATACGGAGGACAACCCAAGAGAACATTTAAAGGCAATAAATTTGAGGTCAGGGAAGTCTTACACTAATGAATTTGTTTCCACTAACAATTTTGGTAATGTGCAGGAATTGAATAAGCAAGTTGAGCTTGGTGTCGCATTGTCGCGAGCGCGACAGGAAAGGGAGCCACAACCATCGTGAGTGAGAAGGCTGTCGCGAGCGCGCCAGTTACAGTGGAAAAGCCTTCTGTCGCGAGCGCGACACCCGTTGCGAGCGTGACGGATGGGGTTGCGCAAGAAAAAATTTCTACGGTTTTTCAACCACGACCACCATTTCCACAGCGGTTGAAACAAGAGAATCAAGATAAGCAATTTCAATCTTTTTCTTGATAAATTGAAACATGTGCATATAAATTTAAACTTTGTTGAAGCTATAACACAAATTCCTAACTATGCAAAGTTTCTTAAAGATTTAATTGCTAAGAAAAGGAGTTGGGAAGATGTTTCAACCATTGAATTGACTGAGGCATGTAGTTCTATTATTACAAATAATTTGCCTACTAAAATGAAAGATAATGGTAGTTTTACTATTCCATGCATTTTAGGGGATGTTGAGTTTCCTAAGTGTTTATACGATTTGGGGGCCAGCATTAACCTTATGCCATTATCTATTTTCAAGAAGTTAGGGTTAGATTATGTTAAACTTACTTCAATGGTTTTACAATTAGCTGACCAATTCATTAAAAAGCCAATTGGTATAGTGGAGGATGTATTAGTTAAGGTTGACAAATTTATTTTGCCTGCCGATTTTGTCATTTTAGATTTTACATATGATGTGAAATGCCCATTGATTTTAGGGAGACCTTTCTGAGAACAGGTAGAGCATTGGTTGATGTCTATGAGGGTTCATTAATTTTAAGAGTGGGGGATGATAGTGTAGAATATCGCATGGATAGGGCATTAAAATACCCCATGGAGGAGAATATATGCATGAGAATAGATGTCATTGATGATTGTGTTGCAGCAGTATTTAATGAAACAGATGTAGATGAGGAGATCATTGAGGAAGAACCTAGTGGGAAGGAAGAGCAAGAAGGTGTAAGGTCAGAATGTTTATATCGAAATGATGCACCTATACCACCTTCAATTGTAAGTCCTCCTACGGTAGAGTTGAAAGAGTTACCTAGTCATTTGAGGTATGCATTTCTTGGTTTAAATCATACTTTACCTATCATTGTGTCTAATAAACTTACTAGTCATCAGGAATCTTTGCTAGTAGAGGTGGTGAAAAAGAGAATAAAGAGTATAGGTTGGCAAATTTCGGATTTGCAAGGAATTAGTCCTAATGTTGTTATGCATAGGATTAATATGATAGATGATTGTCAACCTAGGGCAAATAGGCAAAAGAGACTTAACCCAAATATGAAAGAGGTAGTTAAGAAAGAGGTCATCAAATTGTTAGATGCTGGGATTATCTATCCAATTTCGGATAGTTCTTGGGTGAGCCCAATACATTGTGTACGTAAGAAAGGAGGAATGACAGTAGTTAGGAATGAGAATGGGGAATTGATTCCTACTAGGACCACCACAGGTTGGAGGGTTTGTATTGATTATAGGAAGTTAAATTCAGCTACTAGGAAGGATCATTTCCCTTTACCCTTCATTGATTAAATGTTGGAAAGGGTAGCTGGGCATTCTCATTATTGCTTTTTGGATGGGTATTCGGGCTATTTTCAGGTTTTTATATACCCTAGTGACCAGGAGAAGACCACTTTTACTTGTCCATATGGCACTTTCGCCTATAGATGTATGCCTTTTGGGTTATGTAATGCACCTGCAACTTTTCAAATGTGCATGACCTCTATCTTTGGGGATATGATTGAGAATATCATGGAAGTTTTCATGGATGATTTTTCAGTCTATGGAGACTCTTTTGAGTTATGTTTAAATAATTTAGATAGAGTGTTGGCTAGGTGTGAGGAAACTAACCTAGTGCTAAATTGGGAGAAGTGTCACTTCATGGTAGAAGAGGGTATAGTTCTTGGCCATAAGATTTCTAGTAGGGGCATTGAAGTGGATAGAGCAAAGGTTGAATTGATTGAGAAATTACCTCCACCTATTACACTTAAGGGCATTAGATCTTTCTTAGGACATGCTGGTTTTTATAGAAGATTCATTAAGGATGTTTCACTCATAGCTAAGCCTTTAACTAATTTGTTGGTTAAGGAAGTGCCTTTTGAATTTTCTGATGATTGCTTGCATGCTTTTAATTCCTTAAAGAAGGCCCTTACAACTGTACCTATAATCACTTCACCTACTTGGGAGTTACCTTTTGAAATTATGTGCGATGCAAGTGACTTAGCAGTAGGTTGTGTGTTAGGTCAAAGGATTGGTAAGCATTTACATGTGATTTACTATGCTAGTCATACTTTGTCACTGCCTCAAGTGAATTATACAACCACTGAAAAAGAAATGTTGGCTGTTGTCTATGCATGTGATAAGTTTAGGTCTTATTTGTTAGGATCTAAAGTTATAATTTATACGGATCATGCAGCTTTGAGATATTTGTTTGCTAAGAAAGATGCTAAACCTAGGTTGATTCGTTGGGTTCTTCTTTTGCAAGAATTTGATCTAGAAATTAAAGATAAGAAAGGCTCTGAAAATTTAGTAGCTGATCACTTATCTAGGTTAGAAAATGCTGAAGAACCACAAGGGGATAGTCATGAAATCAATGAATCTTTTCCGGATGAATCTCTTATGTCAATAAATTATAAGCATGTGCCTTGGTTTGCAGATTTTGCTAACTTTCTTGCTGCAGGAATCATACCTTATGGATTGACATGGCAGCAGAAAAAGAAGTTTTTTAGTGATGTTAAAAACTATCTTTGGGAGGAGCCCTATTTATTTCGGATTAGTAGGGATGGAATTATAAGGAGGTGTGTGAGTGAGGAGGAAACTGTGGATATTTTATCTCATTGTCATTCCTCTTTGTATTCGGGCCATAATGGTGGAGCAAAAACTGCTTCTAGGGTCTTAGAGTGTGGATTTTATTGGCCTACCCTTTTTAATGATGCTAGGACTTTTGTAGCTAAATGTGATAAGTGTCAAAGGGTAGAAAACCTAGGAAAGAGAGATGAAATGCCTTTGAATAATATTTTGGAGGTTGAACTTTTTGATGTGTGGGGAATAGACTTTATGGGTCCATTTCCTATATCTTTTGGGAAGTCATATATATTGGTTGGGGTAGACTATGTCTCTAAATGGGTTGAAGCTGAAGCTTTACCAACCAATGATTCAAAGGTGGTGATTTCATTTTTGAAGAAACTCTTTTCACGGTTTGGAGTGCCAAGGTCTATCATAAGTGATGGAGGTACGCATTTCATTAATTGCTCTTTTGCATCTTTATTGCATAAATATAATGTCCACCATAGAGTAGCTACTCCATATCACCCTCAAACCAGCGGTCAAGTTAAGGTGTCCAATAGAGAACTTAAATGGATTTTGAAAAAAACTGTTTCTAATTCTAGAAAAGATTGGACACATAAGCTTGATGATGCATTATGGGCATATAGGACTGCTTTCAAAGCACCTATTGGAATGACTCCATATAGGTTAGTGTATGGGAAAGCATGTCATCTTTCTGTTGAGTTAGAGCATAGGGCATATTGGGTGATCAAGACCTTGAATTATGACATGAAGGATGTTGGGATAAAAAGATGTTTGCAATTAAATAAACTTGATGAATTGCGTCTTTTTGCTTATGAGAATGCATGTCTATATAAGGAAAGGTCTAAGAAATGGCATGATGCTCACATTAAGTATAAAAGCTTTAAGAGTGGGGATAAAGTTCTACTTTTCAATTCTTGCTTGAAATTATTTCCTGGAAAATTGAGGTCTAGATGGAGTGGACCTTTTGAAGTCACTGAAGTTTTCGACCATGGATATCTAGAACTAAAAAATAATAAAGGAGACTTGTTTAAAGTTAATGGGCATCGCTGTAAAATATATTTTGATGGAGCATATGAGAGTAAAGAGGTATCTTTTATCTCTTTAAAATTGGCTTAGTGTTATTCATATATTTTTACTTTCTATTGTTTTTAAGTGAATAATTTTATTTTTCTTTGTTTAATACCTTATTTAGAGTACTTACATATTTTTATTTTTATTTTACAGGTATTTATGTTTTCGATATTTTCGTTTAAAAAAAAAGTTATGAACATCTCATCATTGTCGCAAGCGTGACAGTTGTCGCGAGCGCGACAAGGTAGAGTGGGACGGATCACAGGACTCTATCGCGAGCACGCCCTGTTCGCTCTCGCGACTATTGAATCTTGATTTAGGCAATAAGGCTCTGTCGTGAGCGCGATGCCATCGCGAGCGCGACTGCTGCTTTTGAGGATAAGGCATATACTCTCTATCGTGAGAGCGATTTGCTTCGCGAGCTCGCTAGTTCAAATACTGTGCCTTGTCGTGAGTGCGACATTGTCGCGAGGTTGCAACAGGACACGGGATTTGAATTTCTTAGGGTTTTAGCTGCCTTTTCATCTTCCCCTATATATAGTTAAACCCCTACCTCTACTATTCACCTTCCCACATTCAGCTGCTCTTTAGTTTTCAAAGTTTTTCTCTCAAAATTTTGAGTTTTCTTCTCCTCTGTTATTTCTCCTTTGATTTTGTGGAGAGTTTTTGCTAGATTCTGTGTTGTTTCTTTTTCTTCTTCACTTGTCATTCTGATTTTAGCTTGGGTTTCTTTATTTTCCATAATGGTACGCACAAAATCCATTGGACACAAGGATAAATAACCAGTTGCAGAGCCAAGTTCTCCGCCAACACCACCGGTTGAGTATCTTCAAGCCAGGTTTGAGTGTCTTTTCCCTATATACTCTGAAGATGAATGCAAAAAGTTTCAATTTTTTAACACCAAAACATATGTGGGCATGTTACATTTGGACAATGAGTTGATTAAGGATTTAGGTTTAACTGCTCAATTTGATAAATATATCAAATACATGAAATGGGAGAAATTTTCTGTAATGAATTTGCCTATTAGGAGGGACTGGGCTATAGAATTTTTTGTAACCTTGGCATATGTCGACAATAAGAAAACTCAATTTAAATTTAGACACCAGGGTGCTGAGTTTATATTTGGTTTTGAAGAAATGCATAATTGGTTTGGTTTTCCTTTGAAAGGACAACGTTTTAATGCAAATTTGTTTGATCACGGGCCAATTTGGAAAACTCTCACTGGCTTAAATGAATTTAATAACAAAAATGCCTCTAATTGTCTTATTAAGGATAATGGGTTGTTTTTATTTCATAAATATTTATGTCATGTCTTATTTGGACGAGTAGAAAGCACAAAGGTGCAAACCAAAGATTTGTTTGTGCTTCATTTATTGTTATCCCGTAAGACACCATGTTCAATTGATTTTATATTTGATGGGTTATATCATGCTTCCATTGCTAAAAAAAAAACAGTAGGCATGTGTCACATGATAACCGGCATCATTTTAGGGTGTTTGGGTGATTTAGGCAATTTTGTTTTTAATGACAATGAGTGTGTGACTGTGATGGATATTCGTTATCTGCATAACTCCCATGTTTTAGATAGAGGCGCTTGGCCTCCGCAGTTTTTATCCTGTTTTGCGTAGGAAACGAGTACTAGTCATGCAAAGGAAAAGGGAAAGCACCTACAACGTCTACTGCGGCCGCATCTGGTGATTCAGATGATTCTAATGATGAAGATATGGCTGCTCCAGCTAGTGATTTCGATGTGGCCCGGGATGATAGTGCTGAGAAAAGTGTTGGTGCTTAGCAAGAGGACAATGCTAGATTGCAGCGGGTCATGTCTCGGTTGGATGGGATTGAGGCTGCCAATCAAAGCATGACGGCCCGAATGGATTCCCTTGAGGCGACTGTCCAAAAAATGCACAAGAGTCATAAGAACCTCAGCTGCAAGCTCTTGTCTTTCTTCCATCATCAGAATATTCCTTTCACTCCTTCTCCACCGGGGTCCCCAAGTGGACCATCTCAGTAATGTTCCTCTCTCCACTTTTATTTAGGTTTTTCTTTTGTTTGTGTTTGTTTTTATTGCGTGTTTGTATGTTCGTTTTTATTAAATCTTTGTTTGTGTTGTATTTGTTTTTCTTGTGGAGTCTTCCTTACACAATAAGGACATTGTGTCCTTTAAGTGTGGGGAAGCTAGATGTTAGTGGAAAAGAAAAGAAAAAAATATAGAAGAGAAGAAAGAAAAAACAATTACACTAGTTTGCTTTTAAAATAATGAAAATAAAAGTAAGGAAGGCAACTAGTTGAAGTTGAGCATAGGTGAAAACTAGTGGGAAGTGAAGAATTATTGTACGGGGATATGGAAATTTCATTAGTACGATTAGAAATCATGCTTTAGTGTAATTTTTGCAATACAAAGTCTTATTTGTTTGAGTATTGGCTATGTTTTCCACATAAATGAGCTACTTAAACCAAAATTTTTTCTACCTTAACCTAAGCCAAGCTATAACCCTTTAAAGACCTTTTTGATTTTGTGCATTATTTTATGCTAGTGATGGAGATTTTTAATTTAATACAAACTTATGGTATGTGGTGGTACAAGAGGAAATATGAGTTAAATACTATGCACTAAACACTTGAGTGGTGTAAGGCACATATTATGAGAGAATAACTCTACAGTTTGTATTACTTGCTAGGTTAGAGTACATGTTATAAGAGATAAGGTTTTTAAGAGCTTTATATAATTGTACTTTGCATTCTCTTATTTATCTTATTAGGTGCATGTGAGTATTAAACCTTATAGATCCAAGATTTTGTTTTGGTATTTGTTGATATTGACTCAATTATTAATATGTTAAAGAAATCTTACATGTGTTGATTTATGAGAATCTCAAGAAGGATAAACTCCATATTCCATGTTTATGTTTTAAATGTTTGAGCTTTGAATGGTTTCTAGCATTTTGATTTTTTGCTTGAGGGCAAGCAAAAGTTCAAGTGTGGGGAATTGATATGAGCTTGAAAAGCTCATAATTAGTGTGTTTTAATGTGTGATTTTGGTTAGTATTGTGTTTATTATTTTGGTATTTTATTTATATTTTGTTGCTTTTATGTGTTTTGTGTGCGTGCGGTTGTTTTATTTGTTTTATAGGAAAAGGGAATGAATTACAACTTAAAGAAGTCATTTGGAAGAAGGAGAGGAATGAGAGTTGAAAGGGTCTTGTCACGAGTGCGACAAGGAGGCGAGCTCGCAACAGCAAGAAGAGAAGAGAGCCAGGCCAGTCAAGCAGAAACGCGCATTATCGCGAGGGCGACAAGGAGCAGAGGTCGCGACAGCCAGTGGAGCCAGCCAAGTATGAGCGTGTCTTGTCACGAGCACGACAAGAGTCGCGAGGTCGCGACAAAGTGCGGATGAACAGTTGGAATTCTGAAGTGATGCAACTTTTCATGAACAATGGCAACTTTTATGAAGGGTTATCTTTGAATAGCCATGTCTTTTAGGAAGGCATATATATGCCAAGTGAACAGATTTTTAGGGATGATGAATTTTTAGAATTTGATTTTTGTGATCCTAAAAACATTAATTTTCTTTAGTTCTTTTGTTTAACTTTTCACGACTTGAAGAGGAGACAAGTAAGCAAGGGAGAAGACATCTTGTGTGAAGGGAAAAGGGTTGAGAGATCCCATTCTTCTTGTTCTTATGTTTTATTTTTCTTCCTTGTAATCTTTACATGAATATTATGTTTGCATTTGTTTATATATAATAATTTTCTATTTCCATTTACTTAGTTAATCTTTGAGTGTAGAATTTACTATTAAATTATATTAGTATCTTTATAAGTTAAGGAAGACGACCTTCAATGTGCAATTTCTTTTCTGAAAATTAACATAATGGTTATAAATAAGGGAGTTAGCGAGAGCAACGTCTTATTGAAAGTTAATAGGAAATTCATTATCAAAGCATAGTTAGAGAGATCACATGTGGAGATAATTGCTATAGGTTGGTGTTTAATCTTAAAATGTGTAATTGAAATCCACTAGTTCATTAACGAGAGTTGAGAATTAGTACTTTAATTGTATGTTTTAAGCAATCTAATTCATGTCGAGAGAGTGGTTTAGAAATTTATTCCAACTTGGCTTACTAATAAGATTAAAAATTATAATTAAAATAATGGTATCAAATGCATGATTATTTAATTTCATAATATTTATCGTTTTCTTTGATTATACTTAACTAGGATTTAATTAATTTTATGCAATAAAGTAGTTAGAATTAATTTTCATTTAAGAACATCGTAAACAAGATTAAAATTGAGTAGTAATAGTGGATAATTAAAATCAACATTCCTCGTGGGATCGATATCTGAAGTACTATAATCGGTACATTCCTCGACAAGAGCAGTTATCATGTCAGGATTAACATTCATAACACCAATCTGAGAGACACCATAGAAACCTAATAAATGTAGGTAAGATATGATCCTTTCAGCAATGTTCCTATAGTGATGGTCAACACTAGCTCTACGTGCAAATAGAACATCGGGTTTAGCCTAAAATGAATTAATTTATTTAATAAACAAACATAATATATATTTTTTAAAAATATTATATTTTTTAATTTTAATTTACAATATACTTACGTATCCGTTCCATACCGCATCAGCTCGGTGCTTGCCATTCAAAGTAAGTAGCTCATCATTAATTGGTCCCGGATTAATATATTATCGTGCTCCAGAAGATTCCATTTTTTATAACCTATGTCTAAATACACTGAAATGTGTTCCATGTGCACGTTTAATAAAATTATTTATTATAAAATATTTGAACAACTTTGAATAAAATATTCTAAATAAAATTATTAATATTTACATTTAATAAATTTGTATTCTCTACATACATGCATGACTATTATCATTAATGAATTAAATATCTCAATAAAAAATTAAGGTAATATAAATTTCACCCACAACCAAAAATTAAGGTAACATAAATTTTCCTTATGAAATATATCCTTATTTTTATATGTTAAATTTTTCTTATATGCTTAATCCATTATTTCTTACTTCTTATAACAACTATATTTACCGTATCATACTAAAATCTAATTCTGTAATTTATAACATATTAATACATCAAATTATTTTTTTTCAAATAAATTAAAATGTTAACTTACCTTTTTTTCTTGATATTATCCAAATTCATCAAAAAAACCTACAAAATATATTCAAATATTACAATTAAATATTAAATTATTTTACGAAATTATTGCATATTAACATATAGACATAAAATTATAAATAATTTACGAAAGTATTAACTTGCTTTTTTTCTTGACTTTTTCAATATAGTCAATAAAAATATATCCATATTACATAATAACATTATATTTAAATATTCAATAATTTAATTTTACTAAATTATTATAAATTATACTTACCTCTAATTTTGAAGATCAAGTCTTATAGTTGGCACCTTCAAAATGTGATAGAAATTCAAATGCAAAATGGAAAATGCAAGATGCAATTGGAAACGAAAATGAGGGAGAGTGTAAGGGAAGGCAAGGAAAGTAAAAGCATTTAAATAGAGTAAAAATCAGGTTAAATAAATGAAGGGGAAGGAGGAAAATAATTTCGGTCAACCGGATTTTACACATCACTGCGGAGCCACGTGGTCCGTCTGAGAATGCAACAGTCTATTGCGTCATCCCTCAGTGATCGACACGTTGCGAGCAAGGGACGGCACGCCTGAGCACGCAGCCAAGCGCTGCGTCTTCAACGAACGGGTAACACGTGGTGGACAATAAGAGACTCTCCTGATGACGCAGCCACGTGTTGCATCGTCAGTCGAGTGGGCCCCACATGTCGGACGCGCCCTCCAATACTATAACGCAGCGTTTTGATGCGTTTTCAGAAAAAAAAAACCCCACTCTTTCTAATTAAAATTTGACACACCCTACTTTTCTAATATATTTTTTAAAAAATATTATTTAAAAACATGTCCCTTTATTTCCTACCCTCTTTTCCCTTAACTTTCATTTTCACTCCTATTTCCTACGCTCTTTTTCCTTGGCTTTCATTTTCATTTCATTATTTCTTCCCTCTTCTTATTTTCATGCTTTCACTTTGAATATTTTAATTTTATATTCATTTTTCCATTTCGTTATTTAAATATTATTGTAGAAATTTTACTAAAATTATTGTAGAAGATTTTGTTGAAGATTAAAAAAAAGTCATATTGTGTGAATATAGTATAAATTAATTTCTTAATCAATTTTAATTTATGACTAACTTTATTTTTATTTTTAAATTGTATGTGCTATTAAATTTACAATATATTTCCGTTATTATTTTTAAAGGTAAGCTATTATTATTTTATTTATTTTAAAAAAATAAATTTAGTTTTAGTTAAAATAATTAATTTTTCATGTGATTTTATTTAACTGATTGTGAAAATTTTTTTACTATACAAAAAGTGTAATTTATCTGAAAAGGTAAAATATATAAATTTAAAAAAGGAAAATATTATTAGGCATCAGCATATATGACCTAGTTAAAAATTTATTACAATCATCAAAATCCAGTAATCACGAATAAAATTAACTCTTTTTTTTCCCTTGTCTATGCATGCTTTAAGCCTCCTAATTAGTTTCAGCTTCTGGTTAAAATGCAAAAAATTATATTCATCTTTACTTGCCCTGTATCAAGAATTGAAGAAAAAGAATGCAATTTGTAAGTTTAATGATATATACGACAAAAAAAGTGTTGTAACCCCGTTGGAACCCAGATGGAATCAAGCACATATCCACCAACTTTGGTAGCCTCATTGGAACGCCATAAGTAGGGGTGAGCATTTGATCGATTCGGTTCGATTTTGGACAGAACCAATTGAACCAAAAATCAAACTTCAAAAAATTTAAAAACCGAACCAAAATCAAAGTATATAGAACCGAGAACCGAATGGGTCATATTTGGGTTTTTTTACTTGATCGGTTCGGTTTTACCGATTTTGGATCATATTTGGGTTTTTTTTAATTGATCGGTTCGATTATACCGGTTTTGGGTCATATTTGGGCTTTTTTTAATTGGACTTTTAACCTAAATAGGCCCATATATCCAATAAAATAAAACCAATTAAAAATACGTACAAAATAACTTAAAAATTACAATAAAAAATAAAAATTAAAAAATTTTACAACACATAATTAAAGAGGCATTCAATGTCCTCTAATTAAAAAGCATTCCAACAACACATAATTAAAAAGTATTCCAACAAATTAATACAACAAGTCAACAACATAACGGTCGATGAATTTTTCTCGCGAATTCAATTTTTTAGACCTGCATTCATATAAACGAACAATAATTAAATAAATTCAATGAAATTGAAGAAAAATAATACAAAATAATTAAAGTATAGAAATATTTTACTGTATCAATATTAGCCTCCAAATGCATTTTTTGAAAATCTGCAAATAAAATGTAAACATTAATTTTTTATAAGAACTAAGTTAAATAAATAAAACAAAGAATATATATATATATATACACACACACACATACCTCTCTCCATTTGAATCACATCAGCTTCTCCCATTGCTATTTGAAGTTTTTCTGAGTCAGTAAGCCAATCTTGAGTACAAATAAGGACTTGCACAATTTTAGGAGTCAATGAACTCCTAAATGCATCAAGTAATCTTCCACTCGAGCTAAATGTAGCCTCTGAAGGCACAGTTGAGATGGGAACAGCCAACACATCATGGGCTATCTTGCCAAGAACAGAAAATCTAGGACTGTTTACTTTCCACCATTCTAAAATATCAAACTTTCCCTTGTCAGCATACTCAATTTGCTCACTCAAATACATCTCAATATCAGTCCTCTTACTTGAATTCCCACCTAGAACTTCACTCTTGTATTCCGATTCAACAATTCTTTTTAACTTTTCTATTTCATCCAATTGTATCAATCTGATAGGATCATCTTGTTCCATAGGCTCTGTTTGACTTGAACTTGAAATTGAATTTTCATCTTTATAACTACCATCACCTCACCATCTTCCATTCCAAACATCCTCTTGAAAGCAAAATTAAGCCATTGCAGCTTATATTGAGGATCCAAAATAACACCAAAATAAATAACATGGTTAACTTTCTTTGGATCTCCCTAATACTTATCATATTTCACTTTCATTTTTGTTGCCATCAATGACAACTGAAAGTCTGCGCTTTTCTTTCACTCTTCCAACAAACAATACATCATATAAATCTCATAAAAAATAGCACTGCATGTCACATAATCAGAACCATAAACTTTTAAAGTAAGCTTATAAAAATGGTTCAAAAAGGGGAGCATTCTTCTCATATTATCCCAATCAATTTTTTCAGGCACACCCAACCAAGATTCAATTCCATTCAAATCAATTCTAAAGTATGGGTCAACATCACAAAAACACTTGAAAGCCTTTTCAAATTTTTGGGCCGTGTCTAGCATGAGATAAGTGGCGTTCCACCTAGTTGGGATATCAAGAGATAATAACTGCTTACATTGAACTTTTTCATACTCGCAACTTTCTTTGAACTGATTAATTCTTTTACAAGATGACTTCACATAACGCACAGCCGCCCTAACCTTTTTAACTGAATCTCCTATTTCTTTTAATCCATCTTGCACAATCAAATTAAGTATATGAGCAACACATCTCATATGCAAATACGTTCCTTCCAAAATACGATGACCCTAATCATTAAATTTCTCCCGTAAATAATTTATGGCTTGTTCGTTTGAAACATGATTATCCACAGTAATAGTGAAAACACGCTCAATTCCCCAATCATTCAAACATTTTTTAATTTCAATGCCTAAATCTCTACCTTTATGACTAGCGATAGGACAAAAGTTCAAAACCCTTTTATGTAATTTCCAGTCATCGCTAATCCAGTGACATGTTAGACACATATAGTTAATTTGTTGAATCGATGTCCAAGTGTCTGTAGTAAGGCAAAGTCTTTGTTTTCTAGTTTCAATGTATTGCTTAAGTTTAACTTTCTCATCAACATAAAACTGAAAACAGTCTCTAGACATTGTGAATCTAGATGGTATCCTAAATTTGGGTTGCACAAGAGCCATAAATTTTCTGAATTGTCTATTGTCAACATAGTTTAAGGGTAATTCGGTTGTAATTATCAATTCAGCTAAACCCTTTCTTACAGATTCTTGATCAAATTTCCAAGTACCAATACCCCCAACTTCATTATCAACCTTAAAACTCAATTGCGATTGCGTTTCTTGAGTTTCAGGACGTTTCTTACAAACACTAATGTACTTTTTAAGTGATGTTGTACCATTTTTCTTAGGATCACAAAAAAATTCTTTAAAGCAATAATTGCACTTGCCTTTTATCTCACCTTCTACACTTGTAAACTTGACAAAGTGATCCCAGACCTCCGATCTTGGCCTTATAGCTTTCCTCTTCAAATTTTTTGATGTTGCCTCTGCACTTCTAGGTTAATTGGTATCGGACTGGATTTGAAAAGGATCTTCACCTTCAGTAGTGGAAGTTTGAGTCTCATCTTGAATAGAAGCCTAAAGAAAAAATAAAATAGATTATAGATATAGAGACTTATTCATCAAAAAGATAAAAATAACTACATATATAAAACAAGAATTGATGAAATTAAAATAGACATGAGATATATCAATTCATTTATAAAAATCAGAATAATTACATGACTATTGAATATTTCATATTGTGCAATATGTGATTCATTTATAAACATCCAAACCTGCTGTTATATATATATATATATATATATATATATATATATGAGGTAGTTTTGCAGTAATGGCCAAAAGTACAAGGAGAATAACAACAATTTTGAGAAGCTAAATGAAATAAGGAGGTATTCACATTGGCTTATGCTTTATTTTGTTATTAATCTGAAGCAAGATTCTGTAAGTTAGCTGGATAGACGATAACAGACCATTTTTTTCACCAAACAGATGCAAACAAGGAATTCGAAATTGAGCTGTGCAGATATGGGGGGATACTAACCTAACCAATTAGTTTAATTATGTGAATCTGTGACAAAGATGGTGTTCTTATTTGAGTATATTGGTTGGCAAAATTTCAACCTCCAAAACTCTGCAATAAAAGTGATATGGGGCTGTACAGAATTGGAGGGCATAAATTATTGATGGAGATAAGGGCACTCAAAATGCATATGAAAGGGAGAGATGAGAAAAGGTAGAATGTATAAGCTAAAAACTATCAAACCCATCCAAGTAATTTATTGACTTTTACCATAATAAACCGGGTTGGTGTGAAAACAATTCCATTCAACTCCAAATCAACGACTATATAGGTTCTTTATTAAAGTAACCATAAGAAAAGCTTAAAATGCAAAAGGACAAAATAAAGCGTCAAACTACCATTCTTCAAAGCTCGACCTGTAAATCAAGTAGAGAATGACAATAAGGAATTCCAACTACAAAATTTAACTTCCATTATTTTAAGCAATTTCAATCCCAACTTAAATTTGTTAAATCACATTACGAAGTAATTAATGAACTAAGGCAGGAGAGGATGTTGCTACCAGAGCTATCTCTTGAAATTTGTTAAATGCATCTCAAAGGATTAATAACGGATTAAAATAATTAATAGAAATGCAAATTTCAGAGGTCCTAATACTGGATTACTGCAATCAACTATAGTAAAAAAGATGCAAACAACAAATCAGGACCTGTCCAATAGAATATGAAAGAAGCACAAAACAGAAACGTGAAGGCGAAAATGAACAGAGAGATGAAATATTCCCATTTAACAAAAATCCAGAAACAAAATACAAATACAGGAACAGACTTAGAAACTGTGTATATATATATTAAGGTAAAACGGTGAGTTTTACAAACTTCGATTGATTCGATTTATTTAATTTTTCAATTTTAAAAATCGAACCGAATCGATAAAATCGATTTATTTTTCGATTTCGAACTGAATGAATCGAAAATAAAAAAAACAAACCAAATAGACCAAAATCTATTCGGTTCGATTTTACTCAGCCCTAGCCATAAGGCCTCTTCAGTTCAAGCAATTCCCATCTCAACCAAAGAAAAGCTGCAAATTCTAATAACATACCTAAACTATACAAGAAATTAGCTGAGGAAATAATATCAGTAAAATCCATATATGATGCCCCAATTGTGATCAAAGTACAAACCACTATCCCAACCCATGGAGTGTTAATCCATTTGGATCTAGCACCAAAAAACCTTGGCAGAAATCCGAACTCAGCCATAACAAGAACCTGATAAACACTGCTAGTCAATTGAGCCTCAAATAAACCAATGGCAGATAGCACAGCACCCCTTTCAACTAAGATTTTGAGCCATGTCCCTGCAATAATTTCTGCTGCAGTGGCATGAAATCCTAAACTCCATTCACTTTCATCAACAGAAACAGCACCAATTACCGCGAAAAGAGGAATTGAGTATACATAAAGAATTAATTAGATTCTTTTATATATATATAAAGAATCGAATAACAAGTATAACCCTAAAAACCAGGGAATAACATGACAACAGACAATAAGTGAAACCCAAAAACTGGGGGATTCTTAAGAAAATAAACAAATTAAAGTAAATACTTAGTCTTCAATACACCCAAAAAAATTTAAAAAATAAAAATATTCTTGACAAATTACAAAATTAAGAATAAGATCGCGATGGATTAATTTTGAGCTGGTTTTGCATAATTGGGATGAAATCAAGTAACCTGCAGGGCTCATCGCCGCCGATTGTATTGCTAGTCTCCAGGTTTAGAGTAGTTCAGATTAAATCCAGGTTCTTCTTTGTCACCATACCTTGGTCGTGTACCTGGGGAATAGAGATCCATTGGCGCTGATAGGAATAAGCTCCAAAACTTTTGGTGTTCAGTTAAACTCGAGATAAGCGTGACGAGAGCACAAATCTCGATGATCTACGCTTTCGTCCTTACTTCTTTAGCCGTGAGTGGCGTTAAAGTGAATGTAGCTAAATGGCCCAGCGTCTCTTATTCTTTATATCACTTGGACCCGATCTCCTGTACAATCCACGAAAAAACTATTCGATCTCCACTTACGTGGCGTCTACTCGCTTCCTTTCCGCGGAGAACTCTCCAAAGTACCACTCTTACGGATTCAGGTGGCCATAGTAACACGAAAGTCCCGCGCATAAGAGCTCTCGCTCAACGCGTCTTTAAGAGAGAGCGTACTATAACACAGGTCGCCCATCATTATGAACAGTGGACTAGACCAAGTGGATCGTGGCTTCAGTTCATCCACATCTTTTCTTTAATTTTGTCCCGATATTTTTCACTCCCATTTCTGCACATACCGACAGACATCTTTCTCATTTAAACGCGTAAGGAAGCATCAGTAACAATTTCAAAGTCATATCTCATTATGATTTTGAGGGAAAACGTCAACACATCAATACTTCCCAACTTGAAATTTCATCCCGAAATTCGATCCGTTAATTAGGCTGATTAGTTGTACAATTTTCTTTCGTTTAAGATGGCAGAATGTTATTGACTTGATATATGAGTAGATAGAAAAATTTTCCAAGTGAATTCATTATTCTAGCACATTTAAATTTTCCATACAATTACTCTCATGGATGACTTTAACCAAAAATTTTTAATTCAAATTTTAAATATAAAATATTATTAAATATTTAAAAGTAAGTATTTTACTTTTTTAATAATTTATTGTAATATCCCATGTCTGCATATTGAATCAAGTATTGGTGACATCCGATAAAATTAGAACAATATAGAAAAGATTAACATGGCCTCTACGCAAGGATGACATACATAAACCAAAAAAAGGATCAAATAAACAGTGAATTTGTGACTATTAATAATTATTCGCATGTAATAGATAAAAAAAATTACAGCCTAATTTTATAAGGAATTGATTAATAAAATATTTAAGAACGTTGATATTGGTGACATACTGGTACTCAATTTAGTAATCAAATATAGAGCATTACATTTATTTGAATACAAATTATTACCAATGAAGATTAAAATTTTAAAAGATTGAAATACTTTGGTCATCACCGATGAAGATTAAATTTTAAAATATTAGTTTAAAACTAAAAGGTATTATTATATATTGCACTATTAGAAAAATACACAGTTTAGGGACTAATTTTAGCGATTGAATTAGCAGCTGAGTTGTGAATAGGGTTCTAATGTGATCGAACGGATTGTGACCAATCTGAGAATTGGTCACTAAAATTGGTGCAATTTTTTTACCATGAATGTAACCACTGAAATTCGTTGCTATATATTTTATAATGTAGCCACCGGTTATTTGGTTACCATATCAAAGTAAAAACAAAATTTTGAAATTTGCGATGGATTTAGCTACTGAAATTGTCAATCGCTATATATTTAGTAACATAAAAAAAAAATTACCCTTTTTCTTTCCCGTTTATCTGAATTTGAATTTAATTAATTAGTTTATTCAATTTTTTTAGATTTGGGACGGTTTTGCAAATTATTTGGGATTGTGGTGCTAAAGTAAAAGTATTTAGGTTATTGGTGTGACATAAAATGACTAATATATTGGCATTTTGTGTCAAAACGGGACCTAATTAACCTTGTCAGAAATTTGTAATAAAAGCGGCATGAAAGTTGAAGTTTTTAGTGGTCAAAACGGTGATGTTTTGTGCGGTGATTTAGACTGCATGAGTGGACCCGATCTAACCAAAAACAGCACATGTAGTTGGGCATTTTCTGAATTTTTTTTTTAATATAAAGCTGTAGGCGCACGGAAATTACTGGGCGCTACAGCAGCACCACAGTATATTTCGTGACCGCAGCAACACGTATGGGTTTGTTATAATTTTTTTTTTAAATCCACCTTTAAAAACCGAAAATCAACCCCTTCCCCCTCCTATTTCCTACCCTCTTTTGCCTCAACTTTCATTTTCAATTCATTATTTCTTCCTTCTTCTTTTTTTCATTCTTTACACTTTCAACATTTTAATCTTATATTCAATTTTTCATTTCGTTATTTAAATATTATTGTATAAATTTTACTGTAATTATTGTAGAAGATTTTGTTGCAGGTTAAAAAAAAGTAATATTATGTTAATGTAGTATAAATTAATTTTTTTAATATAATTTTAATTTATGACTAACTTTATTTTTACTTTTAAATTGTAGGTACTGTTAAGTTTGTAATATATTTCCATCATTATTTTTAAAAATAAGTTATTATTATATTATTTATTTTAAAAAATAAATTTAGTTTAAATTAAGGTAATTAATTTTTCATGTGGCTTTATTTAACTGATTGTGAAATTTTTTTTACGATACGAAAATATAATTTGTCTAAAAAGGGAAAATATATAAATTTAAAAAAGAAAAATATTAATAGATATCATCATATATGATCTAGTTAAAAAATTATCACAATCACCAAAATTCAGTAATTATGGATGAAATTAACTCTTTTTTTTTTCCACGTCTATGCATGCTCATCCTAATTAGTTTCAGCTTCTTGTTAAAATGGAAAAATTATATTCACCTTTACTTGCCCTGTATCAAGAATTGAGGAAAAAGAATGCAATTTGTAAGTTTAATCATATGTAGGACAAAAAAGTGTTACAACAAGTTTTGCATAATTTTTTTTTTCAGATAATTGAACATAGAAATAAGATAATTGAGATAATTGATTCTGCTATATTTGAACATCCTTTTTGATTTGCAGAATTTCATAGAAAATACCATCCAATGGCACCCACAGTCATCAATCCATTCCACTAACCTAATAAAAAGTCTCAGTAGCAATAGCCATAATCAGTACTAAAAACCCAGATGGAATCAAGCACATAATCATCAACTTTGGTAGCCTCATTGGAGCCCCATAAGGCCTCTTCAGTTCAGGCAATTCCCATCTCAATCAAAGAAAAGCTGCAAATTCTAATGACATACCTAAACTATACAAGAAATTAGCTGAGGAAATAATATCAGTAAAATCCATATATGATGCCCCAATTGTGATCAAAGTACAAACCACTATCCCAACCCATGGAGTGTTAATCCATTTGGATCTAACACCAAAAAACCCTGCCAGAAATCCGAATTCAGCCATAACAAGAACCTGATAAACACTGCTAGTCAATTGAGCCTCAAATAAACCTATGGCAGATAGCACAGCACCACTTTCAACCCAGATTTTTAGCCATGTCCCTACAATAATTTCTGCTCCAGTGGCATGAAATCCTAAACTCCATTCACTTTCATCAACAGAAACAGCACCAATTACCGCGAAAAGAGGAATTCAGTATATATAAAGAATTCATTAGATTCTTTTATATATATATATGAAGAATCGAATAACAAGTATAACCCTAAAGAACTGGGAATAACATGACAACAGACAATAAGGGAAACCCAAAAACTGGGGGATTCTTAAGAAAAGAAACAAATTAAAGTAAATACTTACGCTATGTTTGGTATGAAAAATTGTAATGTAATGTATTGTGTAATGTAATCGATTAAAAAATATAATGTAATGTATTATAATTACGATTACATTACTATATTTGGTAACATTAGTAATGTAATGTAATGTGATAACAAATACATTCTTATATTTTGTTGCATTATATATATATCTTGAAATGTAATTATATTTACAATTATCAATTAATTTTTTTATATTCTTATTTTATTTTTTTTTAATTATTTTATATATTTATTTTATTATAAATATATAAAAATTCAAACTTAATAAAACATAATATTAACAAAATTATATTAAAAATGCAAACTCATAAAAATACAATTTTTAACTCTAATATTCAAAGTAAAGTTTACATATTAATAATAACTAAAAAATATGAAATAATTTGTTTAATAATACTCAAATATCTCCACTAAGTAAACTTTTCACCCAAATTTCTTTCTCATCATCAAGTATAATGAAAAATACATCAATTGTTTTACGACCATAACTAATTTTTCTCGTTGCCTGATATCTTTCACGTATACTCAAATCACCCAATATTTTATCAACTCACTGTTAATCATCAATCTCTTCTCATTTGCATCGCCATCTAGCTTTTTCAATTTTCATGCTAATAATAGAAGCCGACTCTTTAATAACTCTAACCAAACTTGAAATACTTTCACTTCTACTCTTTTTTGTTTTAGAACCCTCTTTGTTTGTCCCAAAAAATGAAGCAGAATCATTTGGAATAGAGCTTACTTCATTTTCATTGATTTCATTGGTTGTTTGTTTATTCAACTCTTCTATAATATCTGCAACTGTTTCAAAATTTTTTTTGGTCGCACGATCTTTTTCAAAAATAATACAAAACTCCTCGTAAGATGAAAAATATTTAAAAATGGTTCAGGATCCGAATGACTGTAAAAAATACAACCATTTTTAGAGTAGTAATTTTTAGATTTAAAAAAAAAGATTTGTAAAAAAATTTATAATTGCACCTTCAAATATTCATCCCAGACTGCCAATAATAAATGATATAAAGTTTGGAGAAAAAATTATGTATTATTTTTTTCATGTCGATGCATAACTCCACCGTTATACCAACATGGATATTCAATAAATAGTGGAATTTTTTTACAGCAATATGTAGAATTTAAACTGTTATTATGATATATATATATATATATATATATATATATATATATATATATATATATATATATATATATATATATATATATATATATAAAATCAAAATTCAATTCAGAATATTAAAAAAAATATATGTTGTAAATAAATAGAAAAGAAAAGAGAATAAATAGATAAGATAAAATCAAGAAAGAGAAACATAAATTATATGAAAAAATGTGTATTCTCATATTATTCTTATTATTTCACATAAATTACCCATAATGGTATATAGATATGTAGATTTGGTGAACAAGTTAATAAGTAGAGTTTTAATAAGAATAAAAAAGAAACTGCTTGGACTCTAATTAGGATAGTCATCCACCGAAATTATTGGGTTATATTTCAATAAGCTTAGCTTATTAACTTGATAGCTTTTTAAATGTCAGATATTAACTTCATGTGATTAGCAAAAAGCTTTCAACAAGTATAAATATTCCTAAACGAAATGAGAGAGGTGATGTTCGATAAACTTGTGCATTAACTGAATCCAATGAGTCAGCACCATCGAAACCTATGCCAAGAGTTGGGATGTCGAGATATCCCTTTGAGCTCTTTAATATTATCGATCAATGCAGAATTAAAGAACCGGTAATTCTTGACTAGTTACCCATGGAGAAAGAATGTAAGACAACATACACAGAGCATTGAAAGGAAATAAACTAATTTCATACAGTAAATTGATGGAAACACGAGGAGTTAATCAAGTTACTAACCCAATAATCCAGGCGCCACCAGTTACAAATGCAACAACTGGCTTTTGCCCATCTCTATTTTCCGGTAAATATAGATCCAACCTGTAAAACCATCATTTTAACAGAAAAAACAAATAAAATGAGGTTCAAAGGACATATAATGAAGGATAGACCATGTCAGTGTATACTTAATTATACTATAATGAATACTTAAGTATACCATGGTTAATTTTGAACCCATCAAAAATTCGGCTTAGGAATTCAGCTAATGAACCAGTCTATGCATGACAATCATAGGCACAGAGATTGAACAGAATTCTTCAAACTTGGTATGTTGTGGTAATTTTGTGTCTGCATCAGATGTGATAAATTCAAGGTCAGACGAGCATTAACAATTCCTCATAATTAACAAACTCCTCGTAATTAATCACTATCCAATTCATAAAGAAGCTTACAATTTATAAGAATTCTAGTGTTATGCTATCTTGGTTTACAGGAAAAGAGGCACTTAAGCTTGAATCCCTTGGTGATGAAGAGATTATTTATGGGGTTTCAACTACAATTTCAAGCTTTTTAACAACAATGCACAACTAAGTAAAGTAAAAATCTTATCAACGATGCAATGGGAATGGGAATTCAAATCATCATCAACTTAAAATCAGCAAAGTTCTAAAGAGCAAATAGGGCAATGATCCTCTGTTCTTCGGGTCATACAGTTATGTAGCGATTGGATCAAGTGGAGATGATATGGATTCATTAGCAGAACTATTGCCTAAGATTGGTAATTCTAAATCATCAATTTCACCACTTCAAAATCTATTTGCAGGAGAAGCAACGCATAGAACCCATTATTCTACTACTCGATCAAAACTAACTATGCCAATCAAAACTTGAGCTTCAGTAAAAAAAAAAATTTGGACTCGATCTAGTGCGCTTTAACTTCCATAGATGAAGAAAAACTTGGATTCAAGTTCGGCAGACAACAACGGCAATAAAAGAAACAAAATTTAAAAAAACTTAATTATAGATGAAGAATGAATAGATCGTGAAAGGGGAAGAGAAACTGACCAAAATGAACAGAAACAAAATCTGAGCAAAGGATGGCATTAATAAGCGGAGGACGGTATCAACAGATATGGCAGCGGCGGCGACAGTGGAGGGGAAAGACAACGGAGAAGACGATGATTTAGGTGAGTAGAGAGAAGACGATGTAATGAAAAATTTTAGAGATTAATAATTCCATCAATTAATGCATTAAAAAATCCTTATATTTATATCATTTCGGTACATTATTAAAAATTTAAGTAAACAAACAAAGGATTGATTACTAGATTAATTACGTTATTTTACTGGTTACCAAACATAGCTTTGGGCTTCAATATATCCAAAAAAAATAAAATAAAAAATAAAAAAATTCTTGACAAATTACAAAATTAAGAATAAGAACGCGATGGATTAATTTTGAGCTGGTCTTGCATAATTGGGATGAAATCCAGTAACTTGCGGTGCTCATCGCCTCCGATTGGTGATCCAGTCTTCAGGTTTAGAATAGTTCAGATTAAATCCAGGTTCTTCTCTGTCATCATACCTTGGTCGTGTACCTGGGGAATAGTTTGGTCGTGTACCTGAGGAACAGAGATCCATTGGTGATGATAGGAATAAGCTCCAAAACTTTTGGTTTTCAGTTAAACTCGAGAAAAGCGTAACGAGAGCACAAATCTCGATGATCTACGCTTTCGTCCTTACTTCTTTAGCCGTGAGTGGCGTGAAAGTGAATGTAGCTAAATGGCCCAGCGTCTCTTATTCTTTATATCACTTGGACCCGATCTCCTGTACAATCCACGAAAAAACTATTCGATCTCCACATACATGGCTTCTACTCGCTTCCTTTCCGCCGAGAACTCGCCAGAGTACCTCTCTTACGGATTCAGGGGGCCATAGTTATACGAAAGTCCCGCGTATAAGAGGTCTCGCTCAACGCGTCTTGCGGATAGAGCGTATTCTAACACAGGTGGACCATCATTATGAACAGTGGACTAGACCAAGTGGATCGTGGCTTCAGTTCATCCACATCTTTTCTTTAATTTTGTCCCGATATTTTTCACTCACATTTCTGCACATACCGACAGACATCTTTCTCGTGTAAACGCGTAAGGAAGAATCATTAACAATTTCAATGTCTACTCATATCTCATTACGATTTCGAGGGAAAACGTCAACATATCAATACTTCCCAACTTGAAATTTCATCTCGAAATTCGATCCGTTAATTAAGCTAATTAGTTGTTTAATTTTCTTTTGTTTAGATGGCAGAATGTTATTTACTTCATATATGAGCCAGACGGAAAAATTTTCCAAGTGAATTCATTATTATAGGAGTGAATTTTTTAAATAATATTTTTTAAATAAATAATAATC
>CM075812.1:54493915-54598915 GCA_037975025.1 Excoecaria agallocha
CAGTTATATGTGTTGGTATTGTGCATGCGTTGGGAAATGAGCTGGTGATGGATTTCATTGACCTATATGGGTTTAAAATTGTCTAATATGAGGGGCTGCCAGTTGTAGTTTAGTGGATGTTTGACTCTTTGTTTAAAGTTCACAAGCCGTGCTGATGGCAATTGTTATCTTTGTGTACTAAAATTTTGTTCTTTTTGAGAAGGTTTTATCTTATTACTCTTTTGTCTTCAGAAAATGGATATGTGAGAAATATGGTTTCTAGTTTATGCTTGGCATTGTGAAATGTACTGCTGCTATTTATTTATGCATTTAATTTTAAAATCAGCTATTTCACCTTCTTGCTTCTTTTTTATGAGCAAGCTGCTAATGATTGTGATACTTTGGAACTAAAAATATGGTCAAGTTTCAATGAAAGGGATTAGTATGTTAAAATCAGGGAGTTTATATTCTTTACTGTTTCCAAAGGCTCCTTTTATGCAGAAATTGTTATAGAGTATATGGTTATGCTGTAGTAGCTTTTAGAATGAAATGACATAAAATGTTATTCATAGAATAAATTTGCAGATCTTGAGGGCAAGACACATTTTCATGGGATCCTAGTTTGAATACGGTGCAAGCTGAATCCGACCTGTTAAATTCAGAGTGCATCATCCGCATAGCAGGTACTGCTAGCATTTTCGGATGCTACTGGTCTTGTTCTCGGTCTTCTATTTATGTCTGAATGGAGGAATCTAAAAGCTGCAGATTGCAATTTTTCTTCAACCTGATGATTTAGCATATGTTGGTGTAATAATTCCCAATATGGGTTCATGATTTAACATATATTGGTGCAATAATTCCCAATATTTGCTTGTATATATTGTTTTCTTAAAGATCAGTTTTCAGTTTCTTTTATGAACATATTCTTGCAGTACCGAAAGAGTGAATTTGCTTAAAACTGAAGGTCTGTTATTAAGCACCACAACATTTGAAGTGAAAATAGCTTTCGGTAATAGTTCTATCTGTTATTCTTAAACAACTTTTGGTAACATACATGCATCAAAAGCCAAGATAAGAATTCATGGGCCCATGATGATGTTGAAACTCTGCAAGGTTATGGAAAACAGTACACTTATTATGAATTAGTTCATGGAAGTAGCCTTTAAGGAAAGCATTCTGTACCCATTACATTTTTCTGCCAACACAAGTGTTAGTTTCATATGGCAAAAATATATTCACTTTGTTTCTATAGCTTTAAATTACTTCAGCTGGAGTTAGGGTGGAAAAATATGTGTCTACTGTTGAAACCTGTAATCTTGAACGATTCAAGGAATTACGTTCTGGAAGATATTTATGGTTGTGTATCTATTCATGCATTTGAACTCCAACAGAAACACGATATTGAAATATTTTATACTATATTCAATAAGGCTCGATATGTTTTCCTGATACATCGTGCTCAAATCTCTTATTGCTAAAAAACTATTATATTAATTAATTTTCCCAGTAGTTTATGGACTTCAATTTATCATTGCAGGCTCCACTTTTAACCAAATACCCTGCCAACATTTCAGTCACAGCCTATTCATATGCTTTTGGCACTCTATTGATGGTTTTGACAACATTCTTTTTTACCAGTGGCTCAACTGAATGGAGTCTTACACAATCTGAGCTCTGGGTAGTCATTTATGCTATAAGTTTCCTGACTGATAGTATATTCACCTTACATTTCATTTGTAAATGCACAGCTTATTTTCTTTGGAGTGTATATATATAAAGGATAATACATTTTTGTAATGGTTGAAGTAGCCAATGTGAAATATATAATATACCTTGTTTAGAATAAGCTACTTTTGTTTTCCAAATTAGTATGAATATTTTCATAACTATGTAAACACTCTGGGAGGTTTGCAACAATAATTAACATGCAGATTTAATTCATGGACCTGACTTTAAATTTCTATTGACAAACATTGCTTTGGTTTTTGCTCTCTAACAGAATGTATTTATTATATTTTACTTATTTGCCAAAATATCTAAAATACGGTTCTATACTTTGTGCAGTATCTTCAAATGGAAAATGGCTCTTGTTATGTGTGTGGTGTCCATTATTGCATTCATGGATTCGGTTAGTTTCTTGTCGACATAATTATTGGTGTCCATTATTGCAGCAAGAAGACGAGGAGAGGGACTGTATTTAGGCTTAGGGTATATTACTATAATAATATTAGTTAGGAGCTAATTCTATATTTGATAGGAAATTGTGTAAAGATTTAATTTGTTATTGATTTTAGGGAAATTGATTGTATAAACAATACCTTGTTTCATATATTGTTTTTTATGTTAACTGTATATTTGTAATGAATTCATTATAAATTATATATATGAAAATATAAGATTATTATTTATATTTGTATCTATTATATTTGAATTTCATAATATAATATTATTATTTAAAGTGTACAGGATGAATATTTAAAAATAGATTAAAAAAATTTTAAATTAGGCAATAATTTAACGACGGATTCGCAACAGAAACTGTCGCTACTGTATTTACATTAGAATTTGACAAATAATTAGCGACAAATTATTCGTCACTATCTTTTGCGAGTAAATTTATAATAAGCGACGAAAAATTAGTCGCTAAATATTATTGTAATTCGGCGACTAATTGGGAATAGAAATTAGCGACGAAAAAAAATATTTGCGACGAAATATATTAGCGACTGTACTAGAAATCCGTCGCTAATATATTAGCGACTGGCCTATTAGCGACTGTTCGTCACGGCGTCGCTAATTTTAATTAGCGACGAAAAATTGATATTTAGCGACGGAATTTTCCGTCGCTAATCTGTAGTTTTTTTTTGTAGTGAAAGTGATTTTCTAAATGGAATTTTAAATGATGAAGTTTATATAGCACACCCCCCTAGTTTTGAAAGTCAAGATTATCCAAATTATGTTTAAAAACTCAAAAAGGTTTTATATGGTTTAAAACAAGCTCCAAAAATTTGGTATGAAAGTTTAAGTTATTTCCTTCTTGCTCATAGTTTTAATAGAGGAAAAGTTGATAATACTCTTTTTACAAAATATCATTCATCTCATAGTTTAATTGTGCAAATTTATGTTGATAACATTATTTTTGGTTCAACTAATATTTCTATATGCAAAAGGTTTGAATCTATTATGAAGTAGGAATTGAAAATGAATTTGATAGGTAAACTCACATTCTTCTTAGGTTTACAAATTAAGAAGTGCAGACGTGAAATTTTTATCAGACAAACTAAAATACAAAAGAGTTTATCAAGAAATTTAAGATTACAGATGCAAAATCAACAAGTACTCCTATAAGCCCTTCAATCAAGCTGGAAAAAGATGAAAAAGGAAAGAATATGAATGAAAAGATTTATAGAGGCACAATTGGGTCTGTAACTCCCTATACTCGACCCAATAAATGGATCGAATACCGAATGTTACACCCTCTAGAACGACTAAAATCGAATTTACCTACTATATCAATATCATACCAAATTTCATAATTCTTAATATTTTCATAGGAAAACGGACAGAGTTTTTCCTATACGGGTCTTTATCCACCCTGTTACAGAAGAAAATTTGCACTTCTACAATATCTAACACAATCTTCAGTTTCATCGACATCTAAATAATACTTAATCCTTGTCCCAACCTCTACAATTCATCACAACATAACAATAAGCTATCTAGATTATGAAAGAAATTAAACTCTTTAAATCATAATCTTCACTTCTATGAAAAAAAAATATTGTCAACCATTCTTCATTACAATTATAATAATATAATCACTTTAATACAAAAATCATCATTTTGGGATCCATCTACAATTTTTGTGAATATCTAAATCTTCAAAATACTAAAACCAACTTCTAAGATAAGTATTCATTATGACGTAGAAGAATTGCTCCTCACTTTCCAATAGATCCTCGATTTGCTATTTTCTCAAAATTTCTATATACTTACAAGCAAAAATAAAAATTTCACGCACTAAGCAAATTGTTTAGTGGCAACCACTAATTTTACTTTTCCATTAAGAAATAATGTTTTTATTACAAAAAGATAAAAATCATCAAAATTACATTTAAGAGAACAATATATGCACAAATTTTACGATTTGTTAGTTAATTACCCTTATCTCGAAGCAATAACTAATATCACAAGTTATTCGTGTAGTTACATATGTTGGACCCTATTAAAACCACTATATATATATATATATATATATATAATCTAAATGAATTGTCTAGCGGATATACGGGACTGAGACCCTTTTGGCCTATAAGGATAAGAGTGGTTGAAATCTGACACTACACTCCCTTATAAAGCCAATTTTGGAATGGGGTGGTTGAAACCTAAGACTACACTCCCTTATAAAGCCAATTTTGGAATAGAGTGGTCGAAACTTGACACTGCACTCCCTTATAAAGCCAATTTCGAGATGGAGTGGTCGAAATCAAACACCGCACTTCAATTTTTTATATAAAAAGGGGTTAAAACCTGACACTGCCTGACCGGTGTCCAGCAAGTGTACTAGATCAGCTAGTAATATAGGAAAATAATATTAAGACCATTAATATCATACCCAAAGGAACATGGATTGCTAAGCAAAATATCTATAATTAAGTTAAATGTATCTGAGATTATATCCCAAGTTTTTGAATTGAAGGCAAGAAAAAAAAAACTAAAACTTGACTAACATAAATTAAACACAAAGCAATAACTAAAACACTTCTGCTAAAGGGACTATCCAGCTCAACTTCCATTGTAATGAATGAAATCAAAAGTAACACAAGTAATTATGGAAAAACCAATAATAAAGCCAGATATCTTAGTTTAAAATATCATTTTAAGCATTAAACCTTTTTATTCAGAATAATTTAACACCTAGCATAGAAATCTAATTTTAAACTCCTACATAGCCATTAAACTCTTTTTCAAGCAAACTTAAATTCAATCTATTCTTAGTTCAACTTTTCTTAGGATTAATCCACTCTTACCAACACACAATTACCTCAAATTCAAAAAATAATCATGCATCAATACTAATGATTTAACCCAAGAACATGCATATCATAGATCATACTTAAATCAATGATCAACTATTAATGAAATAAGTTAACAATCAATCTTAATACAACTAGAGATAAGAATTTGCACAGAAACTAAGAAATAATCAAACTTGCATTGAATTAAAGCTCAAACTAAGTTATTACAATAAAAGTATGGGGGATCAAGAATCCTTTAGCAAAAGAAAGAAAATTACTCACTGAACATAATTAAAATGAAAGAAAAACTAAACTAAAGAGATACAATACTCATGAAGCTTCAAACTTACTCTTGATGACTTATCCGCACACTAGTAGAAAGCTTGAGTATTTATAAAGATTGCAACTTAAGAAAAACAGAACAAAAAACTAAGCTAAACTACTATACAAAATTAACTAAAGAAAACTAGGTTAAAAATAAAATAAAATTCGTAATTGTCATTCCATACTCCCCGTCGAGGTCAGATGTTTAGGTGTGCTTATATAACTTGCAAAGAGGGAGTTTTAGTGGTTTCAAACTTCCTATTTCAGCAAAACAGAAGACTTTGATTGAAATTCCAATTTTCTAGCTTAGTAAAGTGAGTTTTGGCCTTTTGTCCTTTTCCCATTTTGTAGAGTGAAAAACTCACTCCATAGAGTGGCCTTCTTCTCCTTTTCCACTTTAAGTGACTCGATAGAGTGAGTAATCCACTCTACAGAGTGATTAGGCTCTAGACTACACGATGCACTTTTCCTTCATAAAAACCTTCAAATGCTAAAATTACACTTTTGCCTTTGTAACTTTTATTTTTCTTCAATTACACACCTAAAAACACCAAAAATTACAATTTAATCCACAAAAAATGAAATTTAAGAAATTAAACAAAAAATTAAATAAATTAACAATTTAAATACACTAATAATATAGTATAATTCATCCTTATCACTGCTCTTTGTACACATAATGGTGAATCATTAATCTATAATACAAAATACCAATATTCATAATATCAATCAATATTTCATCCCTATGGTCGACCAATTGTATCCTATTCGCATTTTTCCCATAATTTACTAAAAGCAATAATAGAATTATATATATATATATATATTTACATATTCCTCAATGCTTTATCACAGGCTATTAACAATTTCTTTATCATTGGATTCACCATCAATCACCCAACAATTCACACTAAATTATCCACCACACTCAACTATATATATATATATATATATATATATATATATATATATATATATATATATATATATATATATATATAACATGTTAGAAGTAAATCATTTCATATAATAATCTCAATTACCTATTACATTGACAAGTAGCCTACATCTATTACTGAACAAAATTAGATGAATTTAACATCTATGGTTACAAGTATACTAGCAATACATAATTTTACTAATTTAAAAACAACCATTAACTTTACATTATTTTGTGTCGTCAATATTACACTTTTAAAATTAAATTTACATTTGTTCTTTTTATTTTAACTAAATACTTTTTATTTAAATGAAAAAAATTAGGCCATTTAAATGATTATATATATATATAATATTCAACTTTATCACAAAAACAATGTATTAAACACTAGCTTTCATATTTACAATATAAATCCCAACTCACAGTCATCAAATTTCATTATTTATAACTTAATTCCATCAAGGTTATATCATGCCACAAGATTTAATCTAAACATAATTTATATAAAATTTTAGAAAAGGTAAATCTTAGTGGTTGCAAACCTTAATTGATGACAAAAACAACTTCAGTAGCGCCAATATACTCTTCAAAAGATTAAGCTCTATTTACTACTCCTTTACCCTTTTCTTCCTTTTTTAAATATTCTTCTTCTACATAGTTTAAGAACCAATTTAACTAATAAATTCAATAAATCATAAACATTATTATAATTTAAATCAATATCTAACAGCATGAAATGAGAAATCTAATTTACCTAAGCTTTTGGCCTAAAAATAGAATTTTGATTCTCAAATCCCTAATCCCAATATACTTTTCTCATCTCATTTGCTCCCTAAAAATCAGACTTCATGCATCATTCCTCTTCCATCAACTACACATAGCAGAGAAGTGAAAGAAGCTCCAATGGCCGACGAAGCAAGGCTGTCCAGCGACTGGGCTATCAAGGGAATTAAAACATAGTAGGAAGGGGTTATTATTGCCCTTGTTATGCATGACAGAGGAGGGAGGGATGGCTAATCGATGGCTACTAGTGGTAGGAAAGAAAAGGGCGATGAACAGTGGTGGCCGAAAGGAAAGAAGATCAAAAAATGAAAAGAGAATGGAGGGTAAAACGTGGAGAAAAGGGAGAGAGGAAAGAGAAAAATAAGAAGGTAAAAAAGGAGTGGTAGATATTTTTTTGGCTAATTCCCACTTTGGTCCTCCCTTATTTACCTTTAAATCCCCCCTCTATAACTCTATACATTTGGGTCCTTAATTAACTCAATTCTAAACCTATACCGCTTGTTTAATTTCTTATTTAATTTATATTATATTTTAAAATTAGTTTATTTGAGTGTGATAAAATTAAACTTAATTTATATATCCTAATTTCACTAACTACCCTTTCGGGTTATATTATTTGGAGTGTTACAGGGTCTCTACTATACTTGATAGCAAGTAGACTAGATATACATTTCAGTGTGTGTTTATGTGCAAGGTTCCAATCTTCCTAAAAGAGTCACTTTTGTCTTCTATAAAGAGAATATTAAAATATCTAGTGGAAACTCCAGAATTAGGGATACGGTATTCAAAAAGTAATTCTCTTGATCTTATAGGCTATTTTGATACAGACTATGCTGGATGCAGAATTGATAGAAAAAATCACTTCTGGTGCCTATCATTTTCTTGGACATTATTTAATTACTTGGTCTAATAGAAAATAAAGCTTAGTGGCTCTATCTACAGCAAAAGTAGAATATATTGCAACTAAAGGAAGTGTTGCACAAATTCTATGGATAAGACAGCAGCTAAAGGATTATGAAATTGAGTTTAATTAAGTTCCAATTTTTTGTGACAACACAAGTGCAATTAATTTGACCAAAAATTCTATTCTGCATTCTAAAACCAAACACATAAAAATCAGACACCACTTCATCAGAGATCATGTTCAACTTGGTGGTATTGTGCTAGAATTTATTCCAACATAACAACAGCTAGTTGATATCTTCACAAACCTCTAAAGGAAGATCAATTCTGTCAAATTAAAAAAAAATTAGGCATGAAAGCTATTGATGAATAAGTTGTCTGGTGAGGTAACAATTCATTCTAACTAGAATATTTGTGCTTTTCTGATACATTTATGATATGTTCTAATATCTACAAGAAAGGTTGTGAGATCTATTCTGTTTTAGACAAGATAAGTTATTATTGAGTTCTAGTATGTGTTCTAAAATTATTTAATTATATATGATCACATGCCAATTGATATTTTGCTTATTTGACTGAATTTTATTCTTAGTTGAAAAGTCAAAATTATCTTATGTTTTTTTGTTGCTCTTAAAATCTGACAAGGGTAATATTGGTATTTAGTTTTATTCTTTCCCACATAGAGTTCAGTTTCTTCAATTTACACAAAGTGTTTTTCAAAGTTTTAATGGAAATTAGTTTTGGTTCAATTTCAAAGAAATTGTTAGTTATCTCTTTGGGAAGGAAAACCTTTTACATGATATGTCTTTTCAAGTTGCTTTTTCATTTAATTCAAAGAAAACTTTTCATTTAATCCTTATTTCTCTCTCTCTCTTAAAAACTGACACACGCCATCTTCTTCTTCCATCTGATTTCCCTTTCAATCCCATCTTTTCTTAAAACCTTAACTTTGAAATCCATCACAAACCTTACTAAAAATGGCGAGAATGAAAACAACAGCAAAGCAAATTGCTTCACCTAAAAGAGTATGAGAACAATTCGCAGCCATAAGTTCTAAAAGGCAAAAACAAGCAAAGCTAGCAAGATGAAATCGATAATAATTCCTCCCAAAATTATTGATTGGGCTACTATTGCCGCCTTCACCCCTGATCTGGCAACCTAGATGAAGAAGCAAGGTTGGCAAGAATTCGTTATCTACACTAGCAAATCATTCTACCCAAATTTGGTTCGAGATTTCTATTCTTCCATAGATAATATCCTAAGAGAAATTTTTACGGTAGCACTCAACAAAAAAAGGTTGGAGTATCTATCACTCTCCTTTCTAAGGTATTTTTGATTCCCTATATTGGAACTAAGGTTGATAGGAAGATAGGAACCTCTATCATTAAGAAATTTAATATATATACTCCTTCAACTTACATGATGATGAAAATTTGGGCCTTACACAAGCTTATTTGTGATTATTTTATTCTAAGAATAGAGAGTGCAACATTTCTGGCTTTAGTTGTTGATTGCATAATTTGACATTTCTTACATAACAAATCTGTCAATTTGCCATATTTGATTTTTAAGATTATGATTGAAGAAAAATCTAGGTCCAGGAATAATTGCCAAAATCTCATTGTATTTCTAAAAAGTTTTTTAAGGATTTTTCAATTGGAAAGAAAGTTCTAGGAAAGCAAAAATTTGAAACTTTTGTTAAGTAAGAAACATCTAGAAAATCTCATTCTTCAATTGAATCATCTACACCTAGTACTTCCAATAACATTTATCCTTCTGTCTCTACTGGTGTTCCCTCTGATAAATTGAATGATATGTTAAAAATGTTATCTCCGAAACTTTCCTCTCATTTGATAAATCATATATCTATGCTAATTAAGGAAGCCTCATCAGTTCAGATGCTTTTTGAGAACAAGAAGAAGACTAAAGAAACTTTTGAAGAAATAGTGGTAAACAGTTCCAAAGAATTGGGTTTTGCATTTGGTAAATGATCTGGAAGTGAAAAATCTACAGAAGGGAGTGAACAATTGGTAAAATTTGGAACGAGAAAGACATGGAAGCAAATGATGAAGAAAATTCTAGAGAGAAAGCTGATGAACACTTTATTAAAGAATAAGAAGGTAGTTCGCCTGATTCAGAGGAACCTGTAGGTAATTTTGTTGCTGATATTAAGGAACCAAAGAAGCTGAATTTTATTCATGTAGTACCTGCAGAGAAAGTTATCAAAAAATCTAAAAATGTATCTCAGCCACCAAAATTACCGGACAACTTAGAGCAATCTTATTCAGCACCAGTTTCATCTCATGTTGTACCAATGCTAAATGACCCTCCTAGTTCGGTTGCTGAGCAAATTATTTTAGAGGAACGGATAACATCTTTGCATTTGGATGAAGATGACAACCCTCCTATTGATGTCTTACAATGTGATGATCCTATTGTGGCAGAAGAACATGTTAATACTGCTCCAATAGTTGGGTCTGACATTGACCTTAAGCTTGCATAGCTAAATGAAGAATTGGATCAATATTTTGGGGAGTTATAGCAATAGTTGGCTTGCATCCATTTTAATTACCTTCACATCGCCAATCTTCTTTGCAAGAAAGCAACTTCAAATCCTGCCCATCCTCCTTTTAACTCTTAAAACATTTTTTAAAAGTATTTTGAACAATCTTTATTTTTCAGTATGTGGTTCACTTGTTTGTCTAACTATCTTTTGTGTGGAACAAGTATTATTATTGGATATTGCTTATAGGTGTTTTCTTTTTATTCTTTGTTGATGACAAAAAATGGGAGAAGGACTTAGCTTATTTGTTTTTAATGTTATGTTGTGTTGAACTATGTTAAATTCTACTGTGATGAATTTCTGTTATAAATACTTATGTTGTGTTCTGATTGTGTTGAATTCTATCCTTAAGTATATTGTTGTGACTGCATTCTTTACTTAATGATTGCAGCTTGCTTAAACACTATAAGAAAATAGCAAAATAGCAACAGAATTAATTCGGTTGCTATTTAGCAACGAAAAAATAATTTCGTTGCTAAAATTGGTTGAAATTTTATTGAATTAACAACGGAAGATAAATGGTTGTACTCCGTTGCTAAAAAGAGGGGGAGATTTTAGTGCCAAAATTTAGCAACGAAAATTAGCAACGGAAAGTTATTTTTGTTGCTAAATATGGCGGCACTTGATAGAGAAAAATTTTGGGATAAAATATAGCAACGAACATTAACTTCCGTAGCTAAAATAGCAACAGAATATATTTTTCGTTGCTAAAGTAGCAACGAAATATATTTTTCGTTGCCATTTAGCAACAAAATTAATTTTAGTTGCTATTTTTCATCCAAATTTTTTCCTCTATCAAGTGCCGTCATAATTAGCAACGAAAAGTAATTTCCGTTGCTAAATATGGGGGCACTTGATAAAGGAAAAATTTGTGATAAAAAATAGCAACGAAAAATAAATTTTGTTGCTATTTTTGGACCTAATTTATTTCACCTCTTTTGGACCTAAATAGCAACAAAATTATATTTTCGTTGCTAAAATAGCAACGAAATACACTTTTCATTGCTATTTAGCAACGAAAATAAATTCCGTTGCTATTTAGGTCCAAAAGAGGTGAAATAAATTGGTTCCAAATATAGCAACGGAAATAAAATTTCATTGCTAAATTAGCAACAACAGTATTTTTATTGTTAAATTAGCAATGGAATTTCATTTTCATTGCTATTTAGCACCCGAAATTCTTTCATTTGCTATTTTACCTAACTCTAGGTATAAATTGTCCCACTTTCTGCGTTTTTTTTCTTTTTGTGCCTCAACCATCCCCCTCTCTATCTCACGCTCTTTACCCTATTTTCTCCCAACCATTTCCTTGCCCTCTCCCTCCGATCTTCATCTATTTTTGAAGAAAAACTAATTTTGGGAGGAAAATCAAAGACTGCTGGGTTCTTTGTTGTCGTTTTTCTTGCAGATCCAATCATTTTGCAGGTCAGTGGTCCAATTTCCTTGCCCTTTCTACTTTGTTTGATTTTCTGTTCTTTGATCTGCTCTTCATTTATTTTCTCCTCTTCTACCAGTACATCGCATGCTTCCTTGTGATTTCTCATAGTTGGGTTTTTATGTTTGTGATTTTTATTACATTTTGCATATAGCTGGTTTTATCTTAGTGATTTTAAAGCAATATGAAATACTTTTCAGTAGTTAAATAACTAACTGGTTCAAAAGAATCTTGGCTTGTTATGCTTCACTTGTGCAACTTCACTATTTTTTCTCACTAGCAAAAATATTAGGTTCTATTTGGTAGTATACAACATCTCCGGTATCACTTACATAGTGATCTTCTTTCATGCTTCTTAGAAGACTACCTAGCAAGTGAAATGGAATTGTAATGGCCCAAATATTAGGCTAATTGGAAATAGTACTTTCCGACAGTAAATAGTGACACTAGGGTGAATAGTACCTCTCTGAGTCGAAAAATATTTTATTAGACCATTAGAAAGAGCAAATTAGTTGGAGTCCAAAGATATAATTTGAATTGAAAATAAAGTCAAATAGATCATTAAAAGTCAAAAATAAGAAAAAAGTCACGACTCCAATTAAAAGGATGTTTCTGTCAACTGAGAGCTTATCAAAAACTTTAAAAATAACAAATGATCTTTAAAAATTACCATATTTTTTCAAATCTACATTAAATGTGATTTAGAATTATATGGTAATAAAAAATTAATGTTACGGTAACTTTGGAAATTGAAATATCGGACTGGTAAAAATGAATCAGATCGAAAAATAGTCTCCGAATGACTCAAAAATATTTATGAAGCCTATTGAATATATTTTGAAAATTTTAGAATTATTTTTAAGGATATTTGACCTCAATAAGTAAGAGAAAAATAATGATTTCGGTTTAAATAGTAACCGGTCAACCACAATTTGACCAGGGCTTTAAAAATAGCAAATGATCTTTAAAAATTGTAGAAATTTCTAGTTAAGCCTTTTATAAGATTTAAAATCATTTGGTGGAAAAAATTAATTTTTCAGTAACATCAAAAATTTATTAATCAGACTGGTTGGACTGAATCGGACTGATAACGAACTCTGATTGAGCCCAAATTTTTCATGGAGGCTCAATATATTATTTTAAGAATTATGAAATCAATTTTGAGTTAAACTGAGTTTTGAAAGTGAGAGAAATAATTTATGAAGGCTTATTGGGTTTAATAGGGCAATTGGGCTTGAGTTAGGCTTAACCAACTTGGTTGGACCAGGTTCAGCCCAATTATCTAGTATAAATAGCCTAAAAATCTCCAAAATTCCAGAGACTGCTCCAGCCTTCATGTTGCTTTTGTTCTTCTCTTGGCCGAATGGTTCTTTTTCACCATTCCTCTTAATTTTCTTCTTTTCTTGATAATTTTTCACTAAATCAACCTTTCTCAAGTTAAATCCAGCCCCTCTACTAGCTCATGAAAGTTTCAAGAGGTCATTTGAGCTGCTGGAAGTGCAAGAAATCAAGAGAGAAAGTTGATGTCTCAAAATTGAGGTAAGTGGTAATTGAGTTTTTAATTAAGTTTAAAGCTTCCAATAGGTTAATTAGGATTTGTAGATTAAGATTGTGTGGTTTATTTGATCAAAGGAAACAATAATTGATGAATTTTGGCCTTGGAAATTTCAGCCATAATAGAAAAATATTGAAGGAATTAAAACTTTTAAAGGAGAAAATTGAGAAAGTAAGGACCAAGGTGTGAAGGAGATAAATTTGAGGTTAGTGGATATACTATCCCTCAATTTTCATAATTTTTTCATGAAAATTTGTTCATGTATGTGAGTGAATATGTGTGATTATGTATAGAAAATTGAAAATAATGACATATGTGTAAAATTGGGAGCTTAAATGGATGTGTAGGATTTTTTTAATTGAAATAAATAAATTTGGAATGTTTAAATGATGGTTTGGTCGTATGGTATGTGTGTGTTTGTGTGAGTTTAGTTTGGTTAAATTGTAATGTCCCAAAAGTGACCCTAGTCTAATTGCAGGATTTAATGACTAATTCTTGGATTTGGACTAAATTAAATATGTAAAGTATTTAATATAAAAATTGTTTAAGGGTATAATTGAGGGAAAAGTATAAGTTATGGGTTGATTTTCCTAAAGATTAGTTGTGTGGGGTAATCTTTTGTTATATGTATATATTGGAGGTTTGATTTGGGTTTTTGGGGACCAAATAATTGAGGAAAGAGAGATATAAAAAAAAAAGAAAAACGAAAGAAAGAGGAGGAAGGAGGAGGGGAATCGGGGAAGAGAAGGGAGGCGGAGGGGAGGCGTTGGCGCCGATCAACGGCGCTCTGGCCGACGATCGGTACGGCTGCCACCACCTCGGCCACCGGCCTTTCTCTCCTCGTCGTTCCTTCCCTCCGGCGGCCTGTTTTTCTTCTTTCTTCTTTTCTATAGTTGGTTCGGTTTTTTCGTCGTTCCGGTGTCCTGCGGCGGTGGTTGGTGTCACGGAGACCACCGACAAACTCCCTGTGGTGAGGCGGATCTTTTAGTGCCTGCTGATCGTCCTCACTCGCCGGCGTTAAGGAGTTCGGAAATGGGGTGGCCGATCCTTTTCAGGGGGTTTTTCGGTGGATCAGGACTGCGTAAAGGCGCGTGAGTGTCGCCGAAATGTTGCCAGTGGCTTGATCTTCTGGTGGGTGACTTCGGTAGCTCTCCGGCGAGTCTCCGGTGAGGCTTCGGCGAGGCAGATTAGAGAGGGCATTCTGGGCTTCGATTCTTTGGTATGGGATACTGAAATTATTGCCCTCAATTTCGTTAAATAAATTGTGAATTTATATGAGAAATTTATTGTATGTTTATTATAAATGTTGCTTCTGTGTGTGTAAATGGATAGAATTCAGGAAGTAAGTTAAGTGAATGGTAATTATGATATTGTTATGGGATGACTTCAAGATTTCGGATTGTTAGCATAAGGAAAAGAAATGCAGGAGACGAAAAAGGAAAGAATAACTCAATTAAAGAAGTTGTAAATTTGTCCAATTGAGTCATTGATTTAGAGAGATGATTGAACATATGGTAAAAGGGTCATTATTAATAAATATTAATGGCATGTACGCGTTATTGGTAGATTTTGAAACTCTTATTTGATAGTGAATTTAAGATGTAATTTTATTAGAATTTCAAGTAAAACTTATGAGATAGGATTTACATGAGTTTATTGAAAATAAAGTAGTGATAGGGTATTTAATTTTGCATGCAAAGTTCTTGGGTTGAATTGAGTAATGATGGAGTTAAAGTAAATATGATAGACTTTGAGATTTGTTTGTTTTTAAGTGATTTTAGTCTAGTTAAAGAAAAATAAATGGTATTGGCTAATAAGATAGATGTTTCAATTTCGTTTAAGGAAATTGAGGATGTAACTTACTGAAATATAAATAAATGTCATTGTACCCTTGAAATTTGTAATGTTAGCTTGAGTGATTCTTGGAATTTAAGCTCCAAACAGTTTATAGATGAAGTTCTAAACAGTTATTCAAGGGAACTGTCATTAATAATAATAGAAAGCAATGCTGGAAATTAGTAATGCTAGGTAAAAGATCATACCGTGAGTTTGTAGATTGAATTGGGGAAGTTCTAATTTCCTTATCTTTGATCGAGAAGTCATGTGTATCATGCGTTCACTTGATTTAAGTTGAGTACTAAAGATATATATTCATAAAAATTAATGTGTAATGAACTGTATAGCAGCCTTTGAAATTTGATAAGCATTGATTACAAGTATTTTGGTTGATAAAGTTTGGTTATATGTTAAAAAACGTATTAATAGATTAAAGAGCTAATATTTGACAATGCGCTTAAGATGTAAAGTATGATAGAAGTTTAATTGGAGTTTCTGACATAAATGGGGATGTACTTAGGAATGTTTCAAAGTGAATTACTGTTAGATGATGGAGTTATAAATCGACAAGGTGGACTTGTTTTGAAATGAAGTTTGATGTATAATCCTAATGATATAAAACTAAAAGAATTCTCTGTTATTATATTGAAAAACAAATATATTGAATAACTGTTAACTAAATAAAGTAATGGTCCCTATAAGTAAATAGATTATTACGTGAAAATTTTAATGGTATGATACAAAGTACTTAATAGTGTTGTTAGTTTAAGAACAAACATTTATGTCCCTTAACAAATTCTTGTTGGTACTTGAATTAAAAATTAGGAATATCATGATATTTGATGGAATAGATGTAGTAGTATGTTTATGCATTTATGATATCATGGGAAATTGATATGAAAATACATGTTCATACACATGATTGTTTTAGTAATTAAATATATGTATTGGATATATTGGTTGAGCATATATGAAATGATTAAATTGAGTACAAGAGAGCAGGTGAGATGGCTATAATGAACCATGCAGGTACATTTTTCTGAAATGATTATATGTTCATGTGTTGTTTTAGACATTCATAGTGAATGTGATTATATATGATTTCATTTTCATGAAAACAGTTTAGTAATGCATATTATGACAAGTACAAGTATTGTTAATATATGGCTATTAGAAAGTTTACAAGTAATTTGAAAGAATGTATATTAAGTAAACTCTTTTGATGACTGAAGAGTAATGTAAAGAGAAATTGCTGAATTATTGTGAAATAATTCATGACATATGTGAATGATGATTCACAAACTGTATAAGAATATTGAATATTCTGAATAACTGTATTATCTGGATTGAAAAGGAATTGAAAATGATAAAGTTGATAAATGTACTGAAAGTAAGTGATCTTTTGCGCCCTTAGAAAATAGTCTGGCAGTAAAACTAGCTCAGGATATAATTGGCTGGCCATAGGGATTCTGTACCGCGGTGCAAGTTATGACGACTTGCTTAGTTATGGTAGGATCACTGATCTCCATAACTTTTGTTTGTATCTGGTATCTGCTACGTGGAAAAATGGTTTTTGAGATCATTTTTCAGTCTGTTTGTGACCCATGGGGTCCATATCCCGTGTATCCAGTCTGAGGATTTCTGTCGGCACTGTTCTAGGGGCCTTAATATGAAAATAAGTTAAAAAGTATAAAAGATAAGAAATGCTATAGTTCGAAATTAATGTGCATAAGAATTATCCTCTTGTATAAGTACATCAAATGGATATTAAATTGAAAGTTATAATATTGATGAACATGTGATCATTTAATTCTATATAAGCATTATGTATCTATATATTTATGTATAGGTATGTATATCACTCTATTATCGATCAAATATATAATGTATGGTATACTATGGTGTTAAGTAATATATTGTTCACCTTGTTAAGATTATTTTATTGATTACATGAAAGTGAAATTAGAATGCATGCTATGTTTTAAATGATGTTTAGATATGAAGGAATTATGCCAAACATCTTTTGAGGTAACAATTAATGATGATTTGCTTATTGAGTTATTAAGTTTTCTTGACTATATGAATAAGATGTTTTGTTCCTTATGCTTGTAATTTATTGCTGAATGAATGAATTAGAATCTGAGAAAATTGAAAGTATCTTCTAGGAATATTGTTAACTTTGTATTGGTGTAAATGATGTTACGTGTGTAAAAGATTATCTTTAGAATACTGTTCCCCACTAAGCTTTATAGCTTAGCACGGGTTTATTATCCGTGTAGGTAACAGGATAAGCTTGTTTGGGTTAGCAGCTGCTATGGCTCAACCATCGGAAGAAAGGATTTAGTGTGAACAGTTCTCCATCAGGGTTTAAAGTTGTAGCGAGATGATTTTAATGTAAATTGTTTTTGCTTTGGAATGTTATAGCAATTTAAAAGTGTAATATGTAATATTGAATCATCTTAGGACATGAGAATAATAATGTGAATTGATGTATGGGATGCATAGTGAAATTACTTTGTATTGTTGTGCCCCTGAAGAGCTGTGGAATTGTCTGATTTGCAGGTGGGTTAGATAAGTTTTTAGCCGTTATATTGCCGGATTTTTATTTGATTTTCAGTCACTTGACAGTTATAGTTTATCGACTTACTTAAGTTATAAGTATTGCTTTTTGGACAAGCCTGGAGTTGTTGAGATAGGAAGATTCAAAGAAAAATCTTGCTGATTTTGGAATTGTCACTCAGTGCATTGCTCCTCAAAGGGTCAATGACCGGTATCAGTCAAATGGTCCTTGAAAAAAAAAAATTTTTCCAACTTATCATTGGTTTCAGTTAGAATGTTCAGCAAGGGTGTTACATAAATGGTGAAGAAAATGATGTAAATTAGAAGTAGAAATAATTTTATTGCTAAATTAATTTAATGGGAATTTTTTAAAATTAATAGAATATTTATAAGTTAAATTTTATATTATGTATAGTAAAAATATTGTGTTTTAATGAGAAAAATTGAATTTATGGCATGAATAATCTTAAGATAGTCCAATTAAATAATTGGAATAAAAAGAAAATAAAAAGGAATGGAAAATAAAATAATAAAGTGGAGAAAGGACTTGAATGAAAAAGAATTATAAGTTTAGGGGCAAAAGTGAAATATTGCCAAATATTTAAGAATAAATGAGTTTAAATGGATTAAAATTAAATTGAAAAAGAAAATGATAATTGAAATAAGAAATTAGGTATGAAAATAAGTTTAGGGATCAAATTGGAACTTTTCAATAAAGAGGAAATTAGTAGTGTAAAATTTATGATTAGTGTCAACTTTGTAAATAAAATAACATAAAAGGATATTTTTGTAATTTATGAGAAATTGAATGACTAAACAGTAAATTAGCCATTTTAAAGACTAAATGGTAATTTAGCAAGTTTAGAGATTAAATGGTAATTTTACAAGTAAATATTGAATTAATGATAATTAGATAAATAATGATATCTTGGTAAATAAATTGATAAAAAAGGGCGTAATCGTAATTTAATAAAAATGGTAAGACTAAATGATAATTTAGTTAATTTAAGAATTAATATGTAAAATAATTAGTAATAAGCAAAAATGAAAATAATTATTGAGAATAAATAAGTTTAATAATTAAATATATATATAAAATTATACGTATATGTACATATATGTGTATAGATGTATGTAGACAAATATGTACGTATATGATTATAAATGTAAGTATATATATACATATGAATGCATGAGCAAGTATGTAATAAATATGACAATAATGAACTAAATATGTATGTACAGAATACACATTATTATTCTAATAAATTATATATAAAGGACAAATATAAGAACAATAGTAATGTTAATTAAATACTCAAGGAAATGCAAATTTCAAGGGTAAATAATATAAATTTGTATATGGCATAAGTTATATGGAATAAGTCAAATTGGTATATATGAAAATGTGAAAGACTTGAATTGAAATAAATTTACATGTAATTAACGTGGTATTTAATTATGCATAAAGTGATTTGAGTAAGTGATAGTGATTAAATGAATTAAAGAAACTAATGAGTGTGGTAAATAATGAATGAATTAAAACGTGAATAATTAATAATAATAACATTAAAATTAGTATAGAAATAATGTGATAGATTTGATAGAATGAGCATTTGGGATTATAATGTTTATAATACAAGTTAGTAAATTATAGATGAGAAGCATATAAGCAAATAAAACTATAAATAATGATATTACACGAAAGATAGTATTAAATGAAATTAGTGTACAATATAATATATGTTTAATAATGTGTGTATTATGTATGAATATGGTGAACTTTTAGTTATGGCCGAATCAAAGGTAAGAGGAAAACTATGAAATCTTTAGTTATTCTATTGTAATTAAGCTTTATAATGATAGTACAATGTATTGATGTCCATAAATTTTTATAGAATTTATGAAAATTAAATGAATATTTTTGAAATAATTTTAGTCAAGTATTAATTGAAAAATATGAAATTATGATGAACTACTGCATAATTTATTGATTAAATGGTGAATTATTGCGAAATAATTCACAAACTGTGTAAAGAAGACAGACTTCAAATGTAATGTATTGATACAGAAATGACAAGTATTGAAAAGTATTGTAAAGAATGAATAATTGAATAACCAAATGAAAATTTAGTGAATATATGCCCTTAGAAAGAGTCAGGCAGTAAAACCTTTAGGATATAATTGGCTGGCCATAGGGATATCTGTACCGCGGTGAAAGTCATGGTGACTTATTTTACTATGGTTGGATCGTCGATCTCTATGGTACCTATCATACATACTATCATATGTTCATATGTTATATGAGGAATGATGCTCGGAGGTCATTTCTCATTCTGTTGTGGTCCTATGGGGTCCACGTCCTGCATATCTGATCTGAGAGTTTTCTGCCGGGTCTGTACTAGGGGCATAATGATAAGAAAATATTAAAAGTGTAAAAGAAAATTAAAATTGAAGTTAAGATGAAAAAGGACTAAAATGAAATAGTTAAAAAGTTTAGGGGTAAAAAGGTAATTTTCCTAAAAGATGAATTTAATAAGTAAAAGTGAGAAGGAAAGAATTAATAAGGGTAAAATAGTAATTTGGTCAACTAACTGTATAAAAAGTCAACTTTGTAAAATTAAAGGACTAAAATAAAATTTTACATGAAAAGTCAAAATAAGGATTAATTGGTAATTTATAAGCCAATTAATAGATTAAAATGAGAGAATAAGAAATTAAAGGGCATTTTGGTAATTAAAGGTATAAAAAGGGTAAATTTGGAACAAATGAAAAGTTAAAAGACTAAACTGAAAAATTAAGTAAAGTTTTAAATTAAATTGAAAAACGGTTTTTTAATAACATATTATGCTTATTAAGACTTTTAAATGAATTTAAAATAAATGTTATGAGTATATAAAAATACGTAAGTGAATATGTATGATATGTATATGTATGTATATGATATGTATAGGTATGCATGTATATGTATGTATATGTATGCATATGTATGCATGTATGATATGTATATGTATGCAGGTATGATAGGCTATGTATGCATGTACGGTATGTATATGTATGTAAAGCATGTGGATGTATGTATGTATAGGTAGGTGAACGTATGTATATGTTGTGTATGTATGCACATTGAATGAATGTACGTATGAGTAAATTCATGCAAGTGTGTATGTGTGTTTCTATGATTTATTATGAAAAGTTTGGGATACGTATCCACCACTGAGTGTTTCGATGCTCAGTGCGTAGTTTGTTGACTGCGCGTAGGTTATAAAGACGATAGGATTTCTTTGGCTAGTAAGGCAGGTGTAGACAAGTCCAAGAAAAGGAACAAGATATGATTTAGTTTTGGCATGTATATGTAGGTACGAAAAAAAATACAGTTACTATGCAAGTATATAGTATAAGAAATTTATTTGTAAATTATTAAGACACGGTTATGCGATTAATGATTATATTTTAAGTATGTATGTATAAGTATGTTTATCGGTACTGTTATAAAAAAAATTCACTGTTTCATGTATGGTTAGATATCCGATTACCGCGTATTCTGTACGATATTATAAGGGTATTACAAGAATAGGTTCAGATTTCTGCGGTTCACGGTAGTATTTCCTTAGCACAGGTTTAGCAGCTTCAGTCTGTCGAAACAAAACATGTAACCTGTTAAAACTTGAAGAAAACAAACTGCAGAACCAAACCTATGAGGTAGAGATTATACTCACTGCTTCAATTAAGTGATAGTGTGGAATTTGAGGGAAAAGATGATGCTAATACTGATAATCTCATTAATTTATCCGATTATCTTTACCTTAAGCAATGTAATCAAAAGAATTCCTTGATAATACTGATAATTTCATTAATTTATTCTCACTTCACCTTTTCCTAACTATTTCTAGCTACTTTCTCTATCTAAAATCTCTCTCTTTCTCCTTTATCTATCGGACATGCTATGGATTTTGAAAGCTGCTACATGTGTAATGACAGGTTTTGGTTGTGATGGGAAGGGCATTACAGGAGCTTAGATTCATCTCTATGTAGCCACATTTGTGAGTGAATTTCACCCCATTATTTTTCAATTTTTCAAATCTATCCTGAGGGTTTTAATCATAAATTTTCATTTTGTAACTTGATTACTGACTCTAATATCTTCCAACCTAGTAGAATAAATGTCTAACTAAATCAAGTTAGTTTCATTTGGTTTATGATTAGACTTTCTAATTGATCTTTTGTCACCTAAAATCATTCAGTTAGGTGTATGGATGAGCTGAGGTGCTTGATTATTATCTATGACTGTCTTGTAGGTTTAATCAAATCTTAGCTTTAGAGAAATTGTTGATTTTTTTTATTATGTTGGAATTGGTTTATTTCGTTTTAGTTCCTTGAAATTTACTTATTTAAAACATGACATTATAGATAGTTTACAAGTTCATTGGTGGTCTTGATGTTTGAATAATCTTGAAATCAAACAAACATCAACTTCACCTCCTTTTCTTCTACTGGTAAGCATGCTTGCATGCTAAATTCTGGATTGTTGATTAGTAAATATTTATCCTAAAATTAATGGTTAAGAAACATGAACTTGTTTCCTATTTTTATCATACAAGGTTTGAATGTAGTCCCTACCATTTAATTTTTTGAGTCTCCTCCTCCTTTCTTTGTAATAAACTGGAATCTTGGATAAAATCATTGCTTAAAAAGCTTGATTGAAATAACATCTCTTCTCGTATTGCAGGTTATGATCCGAATGGGATGCTGCTAAGTTTATGTGGTACATATTCTTCTTGTACTTCACATTAATGTACTTCACCTACTATTAAGCATTTTATTGCTTGTGTGAGATTATGGCCACCATTTCATTACAGGGTGTTACTAATACCCGATGCTTGAATGATTATAGTCTTTTTGCTAGATTACGAGGTTGTTAATCAGGTTACAGCTGTTAAATGAGTTGTTTAACTTTAGCTTTCTAAAAAAAAAAATTTAGATGGTGAGTTAAAAACTATGATCAAGTTGTATTAGATGTTATGTTATGTCCTTTTACTTTGCTTACGCATTTACATCAGTTTAAGTATTTAATGTATTGACTTTGATGTGTTTCATTGATTTCTTGTGAGGCAAAACATATAAACTTATGTTCTGTTTATAAATTTCTATGCATAAATAGCTACTGATGTTTTCATTTGGAGGCATAAAAACATATCAGTAGGAGTGTTTGGTGGAGCAACTACTATGTAGGTTATATTTGAATTGGTTGAATATCATCTTCTCACTTTTACGTGCCATGGCTTGATTCTCGCTCTTGCATTATTTTTTTTGGTCCAATGCCTCGACCTTCATCAACAAGTAAGCTTTTCTGAAATTAATATTAGGATTTTTGAAATTTTAATTTTAGAATTGAAGGTGCTCATAAAGATTATAGATATTGAGTCAATCATAGGAGTGCCTAAAATGAATTATGGCTAATAACAATGATTGGCATAAGAAAATAATTATATATTGGGCCCCTTTTTCTTGTTATGTCTTGTAAATGCACATCTATTGTTATAAGGGTTTTAATCATAAGTTTCGTATTATTAATTGACGTATGGACTACTGAAATTGCTTAAATTTGCATATGACACCTTAAAGTGCATATTGACATAATGATGTAACGATATCATGAGAATGTATTTGCAATTTTATTTATTTTATTCATTTATTTTTTGGTTGTGCATAGATTTGTGATAGATTTTGCTTTTTAAATTCATTTTTTGTGGACTTCAACAACCATATCATGCATCACTTTCACCTACTACAAATCCCAATGGCTCTCCTAATCTACCAAGTGATTCAGCGTCAAACAATCCAAATATATCAGCACACGCTACTCTCGCATCAGACTTTGGATCTATACCAATAAATGAACCGAAGGTAGATGTTGAGGATGAAGAAGAAGGCTTTCAACCTGGTGCAAAGGGAGTTGATGGAAGAATTTACATTAAGATTATCAATGATATGTGAGTATTGATCTAATTTTTTATTAGAAGATAACATTAGTTTATATATGTTGCTATGGATATCTAATTTAAAATTTATCTAAATTTGTTCATATTAACAGGTTTATTCTATCAGGTATTTGCTCAAGAAAAATTAGATCCAAGTTCAAAGAAAGGATAGAAATTGAGGGTTATGTATGGAAGAATATCTCTCTGCAGACAAGAAATTTTTACTATCAAGAGTTTGAGGTAAAAAAACAAATTGCATTATTTGTGATGAAATAGTTGATTTTATAGATTAATGGCATATTGATAATAGTCATTTATATGATGTTTTTAGTATGTTTTTAGGTATTTAATTAAGTTAATTTGAAAGTCAAACTAAGGGAGTTTTTCTTACCTTGCTTATTTTCTTACTCATGAATTTTTGTTTTTGTTGTTTAGTTTTGTTTTTAGTTTGCATGACTAGTTTTGTTTTTAGTTTGCATGTTTAGTTTTTTAGTTTTGCATGTTAGTTTAGTTTATTCATTTATCATTTATTGTACATTTAGCTTAATTCGCCCTAGTTATTCTCAAAAATTGAACTTTGAACTTGAATTTAGAATGTGCAATGTTTAAAATTCTTGTTTAGCATTAGAACAAGCATGTTGTTTAATGAATTTTTAGCTAGTTTATTCAACTTGACTTATATTTGTTAGTTTCTATATTTTTGAGCACTTAAGACCAGTTTTTATACTTTAAAGAAAAACAATGCATTGAAATAGTTAAGTGATGAATTTTAGAACACTAGAACCTTCCTCATCACCCTTCAAAGCATAAAAATAACTTAAAAACAACTTGGAAAGTGATCTAGGCAATGTTTTTCTTGTTGAGCCATATTTTGACTTATTTTCCTACCCTATATGCATATTTATCCTTTGTTAGCCATTTTGAGCTTAATGAGGTATGCTTAATGCGTGCCATATTTATTTTTTTGTTACACTTATATATTTTACCATATAGCCTAAAAAGCTTTTAGCTTCCCTTCTAGAATTGGCCACTCTAGGATTGGATGGATTAATAAGAATTGGGTATTTTGATGGGTGTGATAAGATGTTGTTGATTTTATTGTTAATGGCTATTGTTGAAGTCAAATGAATAGTGACTTTGTGATTACCCATGTTATTATTGTATTGTCAACATCAAAGCTAGTGAAGAAAAAGAAAAAAAAAAGAAAAGAAAGAAAGAAAAAAAGAGAAAAAGTGAAAGAAATTTACAAATAAAGCTAGCATGTATGGCAAAATCTTAAGTGTGGGGTAGTTACAAGAAAAAAAATGGTTATGACTTCTTTAAAAAGGGTATGAATTGTGAATGAAAAAGAGTTTCAATTATTATTTCTTGTTCATAAAAGAGCTTTGAATTGTGAAGGGTTGGGAAATTTTGGCTAAGTTCTTTATTGAATAAGTTAATGGGATGAAATTTGTGAATTATTAGTCTATTTTATCTTAGAGTGGCTATTCTTATTATTGATCTTTTATCCATTCTTTGATAACCAATACCTAAGCCCCATTACAACCTTTAAAAGACCTAAGTGATTCTAAGTTTTGTTTTTGAGTTGTTTAGTGGAGATGACCTTCGGGTTCCGGTGCTAAAGGAGAGGCCTATGGTGTTTCTAGAGTTTCAAGCGCGAAACCTTAAGTATACTTATGTGTACATTCATTCTAACCTTGACTATGAATTTGCATTGGTGTTTTGGATTTTGAAAATACTTAAATTGTTTTGGTTTTGCACACACACACAAGGAAACTAACTTATATTGTCTTGATTGAATTTATTCTAGTTGAAAGTTTTATTAAGTGCTCTTGTTAATTGTTAAACTTGGTTTTGAAATGTATGATTCTTTATTTAAGTTTGATTATTTTGAGAAGTTGGTTTTGTTTTAATTTGCTCGAGGGCGAGCAAAGTCTAAGTGTGGGGTATTTGATAATAGTCATTTATATGATGTTTTTAGTATGTTTTTAGGTATTTAATAAAGTTAATTTTGTGTTAATTAGGTTTAATTTGAGTTTAATTTGTTAGTTTGGTGTTTTTAGGGTTAATTTTGTGTTTTGTATGATTTTTAGGGTCAAATTGATAAAAAAGGGCTTAAAGTGTAAAAAGGCAAAGAGTTTTGGGCCAAAAGCGTAAATATTGGAAGTTTAAGCAAGAAAACGAGCGTCCAAGCCAAAGCTTTGAGACGTGGTCACGTGAAAACACTAAAGCATATTACACGTGACCACGTGAAGGAGTTATTTGAGAGGGAACGTGGCCATGTGAAAAGAAAATGAAGAAATATAAGTAAAAGGACGTGACTACGTGAAGAATCAAAGGAAGAAGGAAGCAAGACACGTGACCACGTGTGACCCAAGGCAAAGTCCACACGTGGCCACGTGTGGAGGAAGAGTAACTAGACACGTGACCACGTGTTCAACAACAAGGAACAGGGCGTGGCCATGTGATGCAGTTTTCCTATTCGCGCAGTTTTTTTCTGGAGCTTCCTATTTTGGAAAATCTTCCTGTTTTGAGCAGCTAAAATACTTCCAATTTAATTCTAAGAGTTTAGGAAGTAATTTGCATCTTCTTTGGCCTATAAATAGCAAACAATTACACGGAATCAAGGAGGATCGAATTAGAGAATTAGGGATTAATCTTAGAATTTAGCTTTACTTTTTCTTTAGTTTGTTTTTACGTTATTTTGCTTTCATTATTTTTTTTTCTTCAACTTTGTCTTTAGTTTTTAATTATGTTTAAGAAGTAATTTTTCTTCTTTTGCTAATGGATTCTTGAGATCTTAAATTTTTCATTGTTATGACTTTGTTTTGAGCTTAATTTCAATATTGGTTGATTATTTCTTGGTTTTAAGCATATTCTTATCCTTGATTGTGTTGAGATTGGTTGTTGGTTTATTGAATAAATAACTAAGAATTGGTTTTGACATAGTTAATGATTTGCATGTTCTTGGGTTGGCTCTTTAAAGTTTGTGCATGATTATTATCCGAAATATGAAATGATTATGTATGAATTTTATTGGTTAATACTAAGAGAGGAAGAACTAAGAATGGGTGAAAGTTAAATCTCTTGAGAAAGGCTTTAATAGACATCTAGGAGGATTAATTCAGACTTTTATGCCAAGTGTTGAATTGTTCTGAATAAGGGAGTTTAATGCTTGGAATGATAATCTTGAATAAAGTTATCTGGTTTTATTTATCTGAATTCTTCATAATCACTGGTATTATTCTTTGAATTTAAGTCATTACAATGAAAGTTAAGGTGGATAGTTTCCTTAGCAAGAGAATTTCAGTTATTGTTTTGTTTTTAGTTCATGTTTTAGCTTTTGTTTTGTTTAATTGTTTATTTTGTTTAATTTTTGCTTTTAACACACAAACATTTGGGAAAAATCTCGGATTAATTTAATTCATATATAGGTATTATCCTTAGCAATCCATGTTCCCTTGGGTATGATATTTAGGGTCTTAATCTATATTTCCCTATATTACTAGCCGATCTAGTACACTTGCTAGCATCCGGTCACATATCTATTGTATTTTACATTAATTAAATTATGTTCTTTTTCAAAAAGAATTTTTTTGGGATGAAAAATTTAATGGTGTCATTTATCAAGTTTGGGAAAAGCATGTTTGTCAACGATATAAATAATTTGTTAATAAATTGCACAAAAGTGGTGAACGATTTTCTTTTATTTTTGAAGAAATATGGGGTCGTTGGCAGGAATACTGGGCATCACCTGAAGCAATTGCCATTTCAGAGAGAAATTCTTCAAATAGACGGGGATGTTAAGATGGAGAGAGTTTAGCGATGCATACTGGAGGAACTTTGAGCCATCATGAGCATGTAGATAAACTGGTAAGTATTTGAATTTTAGGAAATTTAGAATAATGTTTCAATGTATAAATTTAGAATAATGTTTGATACTGTTGGATAATGATGATTTAATATATGTAAATTTCTATGTCACAGGAGGTAATGATAATGTTTGATAATGTTGGACAATGATAATGTTTCATAATGTTAGACAATGATAATGTTGGATAATGATGTTTGATAATGATAATGTTTGATAACTATTGGATAATGATAATGTTTGATAATGATGCCTTTTTTAGATAAGTTTTTCATTTCACAGGAGGTAAATGTCATAAATTTAAAGGAAATTCTGCTGAATTTTTTATGAACTTTAGTTTATTTGGTTATGCAAGAAAAGTCATTGGGTAAGAGGCCAACATATCCTGAAGTTTTTATGTACATCCATACAAAAAAGCATGATAGTCAGACATTTGTTAATGCCCGTTGCAAACAACTCAATGTACGTTAAATTTATATTTGTATAATAATTATTTAATGAAAAATAGTTAATTCATTGTAACTATTGTAATTATAGGAGCAATTACAAGAGACTCTCACTCAACAGCGATAAAATTCTGAAAATGTGGACGAGAGTCGGATATTTCTTGATGTAGTTGGTAGTAAGAATAACCGAAGAAGGATTTTTGGCTTAGGATCTATTGCAAATACATTCCATTCGCATTCCTCTACATCATCCATAGCTGCTTGTAGTAAGCGTTCTGAACCTTTTAAGAGAGTCATTCAGCTTGAGAATACTGTCAGTATGTTGCTCGATACTGTAATCTAACTAAAGAATGAGGTGAAAGAGTTGAAAAATAAGAACACCTCTTAATAGCCAGATCGTACGCCTTCACCAACTACATAGTTTATATTTGTAATATTTAGGTTTTCGTACTGATTTTGAGTTGCATTTCTATATATTAGTTTTTATGGATTCTACTATATTATTTAGGTATCGATACTGAGTTTATATTATGTTTCTATGGATTCTTATTCAGACTATGGATTATACTATGTTATAATTAAGTTAATTACATTATATTTTTTTAATGACTAATTAATTTAGATTGAAATTGAAATTTTATTCAGATCCTCAAAATTTTGATGATTTCAATGGCTACATTTAGTAACGATAATTATTGAAAAATTGCTAAAATTAGCTACAAAACAAAAAATGTAATATTTCGGTTGCTAAAATTAACAACAAAACTGCTATTTCTGTTGCTAAAATTAGCAAAGGAGTTGCATATTCCATTGCTAAAATTAGCAATAGAATTGCATTTCCGTTGCTAAAATTTACCATTTCACCGAAAATGAGTTGGTTGAATTTAGCAATGGAATATATTTTTCGTTGCTAAAAATAACAACCGCCGGATTAGCAACTGAATTTTCTGTTGCTATTTGTTTTTAGCAACGGAAAATTGGTATTTTCCATTGTTAAATTGCATTTTTCTTGTAGTAAAAGTTACTGAATTAATGATTCATATTGCTTTTTGACAAGAATTTTTATTGATGATCTGATAGGTAGATTATCTAAAACCAATTCTGTTTTAATTTGTTTTGATATAATGTTATACTTATGGATGATTTTTATAGGGATTATACTTATATACATCCTTGGGCATATAGTAAAGGGGAGCATACATATACTAACCTAGATAGACTTTTAGCTAAGTTTATCAAGGTTTTGTCATCATCAAAAAGAGGGAGATTGTGGATTAAGACTACATCTCAGTTTTAATAATAACCAAACCTTGAATAAACTCTGTAAAAATTCTAGGTAATTTGTTTATATTTCAGAATATCTCCACTAAGTGTACAATATTAATCTAAGGTTTCAAGCCTTATACATGAAAGGACTTCAAGATTTTATATTCTATGAAAGCTTCAAGAAATTAGAATACCATTTATGTACAATCTTTTGAGGAGTTTCAAATTCATGTTTATGCATTATAAAATTCTTTTGGTACATAAAAAATGATTTACATACATTAAAACTCATATTGATTTGATTGAGTAAAAAATTCTCTTTGAAAAGCCGTCAAAAGAGTTTACTAGAAAATGATCCAAAAAATACTTTAGAAAATGATTTTCTGTGCTGGCTCACCAGAACATGTTCACTAGAAAAATACATTATATTCTAGTTCACCAGAACTATCAGTTCTTTTTTTACAAAAAGATAAAATAACAGCTAGTTTCTGTTTTTACTAGTCTATCTCATTTCTAACGGCTTTTTTCTGTTCTCTAACGGCTATAGCTTATTTTTGGCTATAAATACAAGATGTTTTGGAGTCCAAGGAGTTTAGAGAAGTTGAAAAATCATTTTATCTCTTGAGATACAAAGCTTACATATTTTTCAAGCATATTTTCACATCTTTCACTTCACTCATTATCATCTTCCTCAACTAGATTATAGCTTTTTGTTGTAATTATTTTGTGATGAATCTTTGAAAAAAATTGTGAGAAGGGTTGGCTAGAACCTTAGAAATTCTAGTAAGTTTTTACATCTTTTTCTTAGGAAAAAAGATTATGGGTAGAATATACTAAGATTGTATATTGACTTCAACTCTTGCCCATTAAAATAGTTACTAGTGGAGAAAAAAATCTCAAAACGGTATCTTGGGGAGTGGATGTAGGCATAGAGGTCAAACCACGATAAATCTTAATGTTGATCTATTTCTATATCTCCCCTCTCCTCTGTTATATTTCTTAAACTATTTTTAACAGATCTGTTCTGTTGAGAAAAATTCTATTCTAAAAGTTTTCTATTAAAAATTATTTTGTGTTGATTTTAAGTTCTGTAAGTTAACTTTATTTTGTAAAAGTTTTTGGAAAAATCAATTTCTATTGTTTATTGCATTCTACATATTCATTTTACACCTTAACCAATTTTGCTCCACTAGAATACACTTCATTTCTGCTTTACCATAACTTGCTAGAAAAATTGAGTGACACCCAATTCACCCTCCCTCTTGTGTGTCTTCGGGACTAACAAATAGTTTGCTCCTCACAATCATAATCAATATGATTTTGCCTGTGTCAACACAATGGTTAGTTTGTTTAGTTGTATGATATCTAGTTTATACCTTTCACTTTCTCCTTTTCATACAAATTAAAAGATTGTGGTTAAAGATTACAGTTATTAGAGTAAAAAAATTAATTATATCTACTATTAAAGATGAGTATAAATCGATTAATCGGTCTATTAGTAACTAATAATTAATCGGTCTATTAATATTTATTTTTTAAAATTATTAACCATTAATCAGTCAGTTACATTCGATTAACTAGTCTATATATTGATTTCAATTTTTCCGATTTGGTTAACCAGTTATTTTTTTGTTAACTATTAAAATTTATAATATACAACTATAAAAAAAATTAAGCAAAGTTAAATTCAATTTTCAATGTACAAAATAATTCAAAATAAAATCATAAAATAAATATAATATACTAGCCAAAATTTATGTTTAACAAATTAATAACTAATATTATAAAATGAATTTGATATTAATTTGTTGAAAATTAGCATGCTTAATTCTAAGTAAAAGAAAATTTTGAACAATATTAAATGTTAAAACATAGATTCTTAAATATAAAAAAAAATGTAATTAAATAGTATTAAGTAAAATATGAACATCAATATATATGATAAAACATGACATATATAAAAGTTGATTAGTTATTCTAAATAAATATTAATTTTATAGAGTAAAAGTGAATGACATTATTTAAATATAGTTTAAAATGTTATATAAATTTTGCGGTTAACCGGTATTCAAAAATGAAAATGTAAAAAATAAAAACTAAAGTCGAGTTTACCAAATTGGCTAACCAACAAAATCAGTTCGGTTTTGGATCAATTTTACGATTAACCAAATTTTTAATTTTTTACTCACCCGTATCTAATATAAATATAAAGTCAATAATTAAGCATTATAAAATAACAAAAATTATGGTTAATACTCCCTTGATCCGTTACAAGCATATATGTGCGTGCGTGTGTGTTTAATAAGGCATTCGCATTTTGGCATTTGAAAGTCTACTTTCCGGTCAATATAACTTTACATAAAATGAAATAATCATTTAATGTTTTTTTTTTAATCTCCAAATAGTTGATTTCTAATCATGGTGTTATGAGGGTTAAGTTTATGTGATTATGGATGCAATCAATTCCAATAGTGACCGAAATTATCGATTGTTTTATTCAGTAACATCATTAAAAAAACAGTTAGCCTTCTTATTCTCCGTTTACCTAATTTTGAATTTAATTGATTAGTTTAGTAATACATCCTCATTTTACTCATCATTTTATAATTTCATTATCATTCATTTGGCCTGATTTTGGGTTCAATCAAAGAGGAAAAAAACTTTAATGCTACGAAGAGATTTACAAAAGAAATCCTAATTGAGAGTAGTCCGACTTTCTCAATTAACCAAAATTCGAATATCATATTTTTCTGGTTAAAATATATATTTATATATATAGATATAAAATCTACTTGTGGCTACTTTTTATGTTAGATAAGGGACATCAATACGATAAATTGTGCTGTATATATGCTGTCCAAAGTCTTTCGTGTAAGATACAGCTACTATTTCCGCTGGCTTTAGAAAGGTACAGTTGATCTCTGAAATAAAATTACTTGTGTTACAAAAGTAAACATAATGCGAAAAGAATACACAATTAGCAAAAATTGAATTAGTAGAAAATGCAGGCATGAAACAGATTTATAAAATAAATGGATTGATCTGTGACCCATTTGATCTATATATGTGACCTGATTCATTTACTAGGTCTTGAAAAGAACATAAAAGTTACAATGAATTGACTATACCCTACCTTTGCAAGTTCCCCTCATATTGTATTTAAATTAAATATGAATGACGATGAAATCGTTTTTAACGATAAGAGAGGCTTTAACGTTATAGGCATGTCAATTGTCATTTATTGATAAAGATTTTTCAAGAATTGCCGCGTCAATGAATATTCACTATTGTAATCAACATTTAGGAAGTTGCATAGTGCAAGTCATTTAATTATCTTAAGTGATAAAATACACTTTTTAAAACATCACATCAATACCAATATTTTGAAATTCGACCCAAAAGTCAACTCAATCGGTCAATTGAATTATAAATCAACTAATTTGGTAAGATCAATTTGAAATTTTTAGTATTTTTTTAAATATAATTATTTACAAAAAATTAAAAATATATTATGTTGAAATACATTCAAAAATCTATTAATTATTAAATATTAATATAAAAATATTAATTTTAAGTCCAACAAAATTTTTAAATATAAAAATCAAATAAATTATTTTAAATAATAAATATTTAAATAAATTCATGTAATATAAAAAACAAACATTCAAATAAGTTCATTTAACATGATAAACAAATATCATTAATAATCAATTTTCAACTTTATCTTCATTTTCATTGATCATTCATGTATGATTTGTTCAATCCATGTCTTATAGGTTAATTAAAAAATATATATTTTATATGAAAAATTCTATCATAATTAGCTGAGTTAAATTCGCGTGTTAATATTGCATTTGCCCATACTATAGAGCGATAATTTGAAATTAAAATATATTATGGTGTGTGTATTTAAGGATGTCGGATATATAACACGGTCCCTAGGTATGTATCTATGGTATGTTTGAGTTTTGAATCACATCTTGCTAATATGTGGAACTAATTATAAATTTGTCTATATTAATCGTAAATTAATTATTCATTTAATTTAATAAATAAATGAAAAAAACTATAAAATAAAGATTTTTTATGAATACAATAAGGCTGGAGGCTAAAATAACCAATTGGAATTTTTTTTGGTCAACATACACATAATTTTGTGATTGATCCAGTCCAACTGAGTCTCGATCCAATCCAATTTTTTTTATCCGAATTGAATTTTTTTATTTTTTTAGTTTTATGTTGAATTAATTTAATTTTTTTACAGAATCGTGGTCCAACCGGTTCGATCATTCAGGTCAAACCGAGTTTCAAAACATTGATAAGTAGACTTAATCGTGTTATTTACAGAATTAATTTTACAAATGACAGACTAGACATAATTAGCACTCGATTGCAGCCACTCCAACACGCAAAATGTAGACACCATAAATAACTCTCTAATTCCAACAAGTAAAAGACTTTTTGCATTTGTAAAATCTTTTCGCTCTAAATTTTCTCTTTTTAGAAAGTTTTTTAACTTAAAAATTGAGGTGTTAATCTTCTATGAGTCAGAAACAAATATTTTTATTGTGCTTTACAGGCACCAGTGGCCTAATTAGATATCACGTCATCTTCAAATTTGGATTCTTGCAAAATCGACTCATTTTTTAAAAATTATCAATTATTATTATTAAGTACACTACAATTATAAATTCATATTATTTCCCTTTAACTACTATTGTAGGCATGTCAATTGTCATTCCCTGATAAAGATTTGCCAGGCTGATGAATATTCACTTTGTAAGAACATTTATAAAGTTGCATAGTGTAACTAATTTATTTATTTATTTATTATTATTATTATTATTAGGTACTCTACAATTATAAATTCATATTATTTCACTTATTCTACGTGTAACTCTTTAATTTTTAACGAGTTTATGCTTTCTAATTAGATTAAATATTGACCTCAATTGAATCATTAATTTACATGCATACATATATAAAGAAACTTACAAAAATAGAACGAACTAATAAAGTGTGAATTAAATTAATACTATCGGCATTCTATATATGAAATTCATTTTTTTTTGAAGTATTATAAATATGAAAAAAAGAATAGAAAAAGACCAAATAGCCCTTACCCGTCCACTATAAAATCAGAAGATATTGTGATTTTAAATCATCTCACTCTCTTCCTCACCGGCTTTCTGCAAGTAAGCTGATGTTCTTACTTCTTACTTTATATGTTTCTCTACGGATATGTATTGTCTTTTGCAACTTGAATTTATAATTTTCTCATTATCGTACTAGTTTATTAATTTGAGCTTATTTTGTTTTTCATTTCGTTAATAGTTATCTTCTTTTGGAGTGAAAATTCTTCCCTGCCTCTATGCGTGATACAGTAAATCAATGGTATTTTAATACGTAAAAAATTTATAAAAATAACTTTTTACTATATATTAATATGCTATTAATTAGTTGATGCACTACATTTGGTTTAAAGAAGAAAATTCACTTTTAGAGTACATAATTAACTAACTATTGCGACTGCTTAGTTATTTTAAATGTATAGAGCTGTGAGGATAGAAAATGTTACCAACTCTTTCTAACAGTTAAATCAGACACCCACATAATGTCTAAACTGATTAATCATACTTGTTTAAAATAATCTATTCTCTTTTTCTTTTTTTTTTTTTGCTGAAGTGCTTCTCTCGCTTGATAAATTGATTGAATTTCATGCATAAACCTGATCTACATAAATTTTATAAACCAATCCAATAATGTATTTATATAAAATTTCAATATTACATAATTAAGTCTTCAAGTTTTATTAATATTTTGGGTTCTTTTTAAAAAAAAAAAATCGGTAGTTGCTTAAATGCATAACTAATAATATTTTTTTCAATCTCTCAAAAAAAAAAATCTTCAATTACTATTAAAACTGAAACAATTCCGCTAGTTTTTGGAATGTTCTGTGAAATATACATGCATAGCGGGTGAAGGACCTTGGCAACCCCAAAATTTTCATTTTGAATCAAAATTTATTAAGAGTTTCTAATTGAGCCTCTACGCTTCTTTTGTTTTTTTTTTTTTTAATTTAGCCCTCTCAATTTGTTTTTTTTATCTCCTAATTTAATAAAATATGATGACAGGTGTGTAATTTGAATGCAATATTGAAGCAAACATGAAGATGTGGATTTGGCTGGTAGTAACAATAGGGTTGTGCTGGTGGAGCAGTACTGAAGTTGAATCAGTATCCATAGTTTGCCCTGAAAGAGAAGCAAATGATTTCACACTTACTTTCAAAATTGACGATAAAACCAGCTACGAAGATTACTCAAAATTCGTGGGTGATTTGCGGAATAAAGTGAAAAGCGACAAAAGCAGCTATGAAATACCAATTTTGTGCGAGAGATCCAAAGTTGTTCCAGACAAGAAGTATCTAATGGTGGACCTGACATACTTCGAAGACACAATCAGGTTAGCTATACATGTTGTGGATCTATATTTTGTGGCATACAAAGCTGGAAATAGATCCTACTTCTTCAAGGATTTTTGGGATTTAAGAAGTGTGATTTTCACAGATACGGAGCAACTCCAACTTCCATATACTACCCAATATTCAGATTTAGGTGGTAGAGAGAGTGTAGAGTTAGGAAAATTTGCACTAGGCAGGGCAATCGAAGCACTCCACAAATATGACAAAAATAATCTGAAAAAGAGTATTGTAACTGTGATTGAAATGGTTTCGGAGGCCGCAAGATTCAGCCTCATTCAGCGAACAGTGAGGAATAATTTCGGACAAGGGTTTATTCCACTCTGCGACATTTTTAGCTATGAGGATAACTGGGGCAAGTTATCCAAAGCAATCCAAGGATCTAAAGATGGAACTTTTGCTCCTATTAAATTGAAAAAAGCCCCAAAATGTGACGATAAAGAGGTTACCAGAGTTTCGCAAGTAAAGCAAAACATGGGAATCTTGTTGTTTGCGGAGCAAGAAAACTTTAAACAATAAAGCCTTGAGATACTACAAGGCGATCGGCAGGAGGAAAGCTTGGCATCCATCATGTGATTATTGCTGTCGGCTTTCATTCGGAAGTGATTTATATTATAATAATAATAATAATAATAATAATAATAATAATAATAATAATAATAATAATAATAATAATAATAATAATAATAATAATAATAATAAAGGACATCAGTGTTGTAGTATTATTTGATGTCCAGGTTTGATGGTTGTGATATAGTATGTACTGGGGCTTAGTAATATATGCTTTCATGTTTTCAATGAATGAATTAAAAAAAATGAATAAAAAGTTAAAAACTATCGTTTACTTCTCCTTTTCCCGTTCTGATTTCTGAAATCGACCGTGGGACTTCATGCCCAAGCATTAGATGATATGGAATTACATCAGGTCAATGAATTTTTTTTTTTCACAGATTGAGCCTTTGAATTTACGAGAAATTATTATTCATTGGCAGCAATATATAATAGAAAGAAGGAGCATAAGATGGAGACTCGTCATCACCTAATCCTGTAGACATTTGATACAAGTCAATTGAAGATTCTAATGCACCATTTCCAAATTTTAATTTAAATATTTTTAGAATATATCTTTTTCTCGTTATAAAATTACATTTTATTTAAATAAAAGAATTAAAATAATAAGGTCTAACACTTAAATTAGGTAACAGTCCAAGGTCAATTTAAACCAATTAATCAGAACTGAACTCTTTTTATTTTTAAAGATCGTTCCTGGTCATTAATCCTATCCAATAATTCTCTGTAAGCATTTTCAATTCTTTCCAACGTACATATAATCAGATATTTCATTATATTTCTATTCTTGGGGTTTTTTTTGGATACTTTGAAAAATATTTAGCAAAATAATGCAACACAGAAAAAAAATTTGGAAATTGGTGTATTAAAAAATGGCATTTGATTTATCATTTTACTTTAGTGTGGATCTCAGTCAATAATGTACAAAATTTGAATAAAAAACGGCATTCAAGGTTGCCTTTTTTTTACTGTTAATAAAACGGTGCCGTTTGATTTTATATATAAAATTAGATGTGAAAATTTTTTTTGTAGGATCAACATACTGAAAAATGCCGCATATATTTGTCATTTTTTGTACAATATATATATATATTCAAAGACTAGTGTAGAGAAATTCCTCTCACCCCATCCCGTCAAAGAAAAACCAATTGTACAACCTCGGTAATTTCTTTGATGCAGACCCACTTAGCCGGCTCCCACTTTATTAGTGATAAATCACAACATTTTTTTGACCGGGATATGACATGTTTTTCATCAATCTTATGATTGACTCCATTGTGTTTACATTCTTTTCTTGAAAATGAGATATTATCTTAAAGCCTTTTTCAACTTAATTATTTTTTCTGTACAATTTATTTGAGTTTTACTCTATTCTTTTGTATGCCGTCAGGAGGAGAGTGATCCTTCGCATTTTTCTTTCCTTTTCTTAATCGCTCTTCTCCAATTGTCTTTATCCACAGATGCTAGTACTGTCTTAATTTTTTTTTGAAATCTCTTTTCTTTAATTTGACTTCTTTTTTTTAGTACCTTTTCGTACTAGATGGACCTATTGAAGAAAGTATATCCTAATGCAGTCTTCTGGCTCTGATACTGGTCTTTATCTGATTCGCTTGGAGACATAGAAAGGAGGCAACTACTTTTTTCTCCACAATATATTTCCCAGTACGCTAGTTCGAAGAATCCCATACGTCCTTTGCACACTGGACCGAAAGAGGGATGTTTCGCCTCCTTTCAATCTTTGTGCTCGGTTTTTCGCCTTCTTTTAGTCTTAGAGTTCCATTCTTACTTAATCCAACATCCGCGTACTCTACGAGATCCCTACAGATTCTGCACATCCTCTTCTTCTTTGTGACATTTTATACTTGCTGCTTGACGATTTCTCTTGTAGTCTCAAGAACTTTCATGAAAACCTTGTGTCTCCATAATGTAACGATGAGTTGTTGCCCGACGGTTTTTCATGTAGTCTCGAGAATTTTCATGAAAACCTTGTGTCTTCGTAATGTGACAGTGAGTTGCTGCTCGACGGTTTCTCATGTAGTCTCGAGGACTTTCATGAAAACCTTGTGTCTCCGCAATGTGACGGTGAGTTTGCATGTTACTCGCAAGTTGCAAAATCTAGGCTTTTATGCTCAGCCGTCGTCTTTCAACGAAAGTATTAAATGATAAATTACAAAATTTTATAGAGAAAATGCCTCTACTTTAGGTGAGGCAGGTTGGAGAAATGAAAGATCAGTCCCGATCAGATCCTGCAGACGAAAAACTTGCAATGATGCTTCGCCCAATGAATCCGGGTTTCAGCACTCCGACGCTCAAGTCAGTTATCAAGGGGAATAGATAAGCCAATTGAAAGAGAGAGAGTGAGAAGGAATGTCCTTCTAAGAGTGGAACATGTTATTTATAGTCTGAGAGGGCTTGGAGCAGTGTGTACAATAATGTCCTTATTTTGTGATAAACATGGCATATTTTTATAGGCAGCAGTGATTGGATAGCAGTGAGTTTTAGACCATGTCAGTAAGTCGTCTAATCCGATCGGATAGCCCCGATTATAGAAATTTCTTGCTAACTGAGGGAGTTTCTAATGGGCTATTTCCTTGGGCCTCTCTTAGTGATATTGGACTATTAACCTTATTTTTTTCAGGTGTTAGCAATTATCATTATTTAATTAATTAACCAACAAACTTCATCGTTATTCTCAGTTTACAAGCAACTTCAATCCAAAATTCACCATATTAACTAATTAAAAGACGTTGTTTTAATTTTCCAAAATCACTACTCCTTTCCACATAATAAGTTACTTTTAGAATTCATCAATTTCTAATTCATTAGGATCCTAATCCGTACATGTGTATTTCTATCCTAACATAACTCTTGATATTAGTTATAGACACAATCAAATCTAGGAGATTCTTATTGATTTTTTATTATTAATTTGACAATTAATAAATAAATTAAATTTTCTCGATAATTAAAGATAATTATGGAATTTTTATATTATTGTACAATTAGTTTATAAATAATTCATAGACTAATTATTATTGGATTGCACAAACCAATCAATCAATTTATATGATTTAGATAAAAAATAATCTCCAAGTAAGCCTAAACCCTTGCAAGACTTAACCTGATATAAGGAATCATTAATGTATGATGCAGTGGTGATTGCTCCTTTTTAAAAAGTACAGCCACAAAAATTTCCCTTGTTCCTTTAATTAATTAACCATTGATGGGATGCGGTGAGGAGACTGCTCTACTCTATTCTTTAAAAAATATAGAAAATATTGTTCAAACCGGGAAAAATTTCCACATCTATCTTTGTATACAAAACCAAACGGAGTTACTTTGTGAACAGTAAAAAACAACAACCTAAAATGCCATTTTTTATTTAAATTTACACATCATTGACTGGAACCCACGTTGACTTATGGCAAATCAGGTAAATCAGGTGCCGTTTTTTAACACACTAATTTTTAATTTTTTTTTCCTGTTGCACCATTTTGTGAAATATTTTTCAAAAATACTCCAAATACAAAAAAAAAAAAAAAACTCAATTCTTCTAAATTTTTAACCAAATCAACATGTCACGTATTAGCCAAGAAAAAAAAATTATATGGTAACTTGATGTATATATCCATTATATATCACTTGTTTAGATTTAATTCACACAATTTTCGTAATCGATGTGAGAAAATGACATGAGATAAGATGATTAAAAGACAAAAAAAAAATCTTTCACAAATATTTCACCAACAATATGACAAACTTAAATCTTCTGCAGAAAATGGTCAATATGTTCTTGTTAGAGACCATTTTCAGTATGCAATGTTTTGTTTATTAGCCCTCATGTGTTTTGGCGACAAGCTTGATGAACAAAAGATCGGACACCTAGAAGTTGTCCAGCGTCAACTCTTGCTACGTTTCACCGGTTTTAGTATATTGAATTTCTGGCCGAGATTAACACATTTATTGGTCCATAAACGGTGGGATCAGTTCTTGCAGCTTCGTCGAGACCAAGAAAACGTGTTGATACCTCTCATAAGAGCAAGACTAAATGCAAAAACAGAGAATTCAAGTCAAGACGGAGATGATGTAGTATCGTATGTTGATACATATTATCTGATTTGCAGCTTCCTGACGAGAAGAGAAAGCTTGAAGGAGGGGAGATGATTAGTTTATGCTCGGAATTTCTAGATATTCCACATATCGATGCAGTGGATCATGGCGAATTTGATTAAGTATCCACATATTCAAGAGAAGCTATTCATGGAAATAGAGGGAAAGGAGGAAGAGATCAAAGAAGAGTGCTTTCAAAGGATGCCATATCTGAAAGCAGTCATTTTGGAAGGATTAAGGCGCCATCCACCGGCTCATTTTTTGCTATCACATGCGGTTACAAAAGACACTGTGATTGATGGTTTTGTGGTTCCTAAAAATGGTGCTGTGAATTTCATGGTTGCAGACATGGGTTGGGATCCAAAGTTATGGGAAGATCCGATGGCTTTCAAGCCTGATAGATTTTTGAATAATAATGATGGAATTGATATAACAGGAAGTAGAGAAATAAAGATGATGCCTTTTGGGGTAGGGAGAAGGATGTGTCCTGGTTATGGCTTGGCTATGCTTCATTTGGAGTATTTTGTTGCAAGTTTGGTCAGGAATTTCAAATGGACTGCTGTGGATGGAGATGATGTTGACTTGTCTGAGAAACAAGAGTTCACAGTGGTTATGAAACATCCTATCAAAGCCCACATATTTCCTAGGATTAAGTCTACAAACATTTGAATTTCTAGGATAACAATCTCAATATATCTATCTTCCAAGAAATAAGTTACAAAATTAGTGCTGCGAAGAGCACTTCATCACCAATAGATTTCATATATATTGTTGATCGTTCCATCTCATTGTAACTGTGTATATGATTAGACCTGACAAAATTGATCCAAACTCATGGATTGACCCAAATTTATCCAAAAAAATTGACCCAAACCCAACTCAATCCATATAAATATCCATCGGGTCAACCCAAAATTGATCCATTTTATTTTTCAACCCAACCCAACCCAATACCCATTGGACCAATCCAAAATTGAACCATCTCACTTTTTAACCCATTGAATGTTTTTAAGATTCAAAAATCTTGACCTATTGGGTGTTTTCACAATTCAAAGATCTTGATCCATTGGGTATTAACCCAATTGGTGTTTTATGTGATTTTGTAATAATAATAATAAGAAGAATAAGCATTATTCTTCTTCTTCTTATTATTATTACAAAATCACATTATTATTACAAAATCTCATACATCTATATAATAATAAGATGCTTTCTAAATAATTTCAATATATATATATATATATGTCACATAAAGTAAACTATGATGCTTCAATTTCTTGTAAATATTAAAATTAATTTATAAATTATAAGAAAATATAAATTTCGATGAAAATAGTATATAAATACAATTCAAAATTACAAGTTTTCGGCATAATTAAATGCATATGAAGGAATTATTTTCAACCAAACAACAAACCATACTATTAGACAAGTAACAGTGTTGGAAATACAAGGAACGAACAGTGTCCATAAAATCATTAATCTTTTTTTATTTTCCGAACTTGAATGAATCTTATAAATGGTCTCTTCATAAAATTTGATTATTTCGCTCTCTAACATATAAATATTTTTTTAATCTTAAAAAAAGTTTTTCAATAAAATTAAAATAATCTTCTGTGATCTAATGAATATAAAAATACGTTAGAAAGTTAATTTGACAATTCACTAGTGTGAAAATAATAATAATAATTATCATTTTCGTTAAAATTAAAAAATAATAAATAAATTTAAATTTAATATTAGATTGCATAATAAAAATTAAATTATTAAATTTATTAAAGGATAAAATAAATTATATTATATTAATGTTTTTAAAAATAAATATTCAAAATTAACTCAAATCCATGGATCGACCCAAATCAATCCAACCCATTAATGATCCATATTTTTTGATCCATTAATGACCCAACCCATTAATGACCCATCCATTAATAACCCAATCCAAACCCATCCAACCCACCCATTTTCCAACTCTCAGTAACAAAGAATACAAAGAAATAAGTTTTACATTACTTTTCATTTACATGACAATTAGTGCATAAAATTTGGTTACTTTTTTCAATTTATAATATGGTTGTGCTGTGTTTTTGATATAGAAAAATTTAACCACGAAATTAAAGTTAATTTTTTTTTTCTAACCAGAGTTTTTGCATTCAAATTTTGAATTCATATTATTTCTTTTATAAGCGACCGTTTTTTCTGTTTATGGACATACCAGATTAATGAGTTTTAAATAGATGGATATAAAAATAATAAAGAAAAATTTTGCCTAAAATTGAATGATTATGAATCCAGAAAACATACAGAGTACTTGAGAAAAAGGGTTAATTACAAAATCCTTACAATGCTATTTTCATTTTAGCTCCCAAACTAAAAAATCGATCAAATTAATTTCCAATTTTTTATAATCTTTCAAATTCAACCATCCATTAAGTTTTTTATCCAAAATCTAATAAGATGACATTTGGCGGTGGATACGAACTAAAAATTCGTCTATTTGGTTAGTTTTTTAATTTGAGGGCTAAAATGAAATAGGATAATAACTTAGGAAATTTTCGTAATTAATCTTAAAAAGAATAATATTGTTTATAGGTTTCTTGGGTTCTTCTGAATTCGAAGTCCCCAAGAAGAAAATAAAATATAATGTCCTTTTTTATTTAAAATCAACAAGGAAGCTTCTTCCCTCTTTCTCTCGGAGGCCTAAAACCTGTCCAAACCTAGCTGGGCCCAAGTTTATACAATAAGTAATTCCAGAATGTGACAACAAAATTTACCATAGATTTCCTACTCGTAAACATCAGGGAGGAGAATTGGAAGGATTGTGAAATAGAATCTTCAGATGTCGATTGCAAGAAGCTGAATCTATAGCACAAAAGAATACTTTCCTCTTACCGGCAGGGAACTAGCACTACAAAATTTAAGTCAGTAGGAGAATATAGAAAGAGACCATAGAGAGAAATTCACTAGTTAAGTGGTATGTAGCTTACAGAACTAAAGTGGCCGATGCGATTGCTAATAGGACATGGCTTGTTAATGTGACAGGCTTGATTGACATTGTTTTTTATCGATTTTCGTTCGATCATGTTAATGAATCATCTGCATTGTGTTTGATCGGTTTCGTTCCGATCGTCTTAATGAATCATTTGCCAATGGTACCAACTGGGTTTCTAGACTCTGAACCTCTAATTGGGTTTACAGCTCTTGAACTGAGCCCAAAAAATAAAATTTGATATCATCAATATTCAATGCAATAATGTGACAACAAAATTTCCTATTTAATTAAGAATTTATGAATGATATAATGTGATGCAAATAATATTGTTAGCATAGCATTGAAGAAACTGCAAATCTGGAGAAGAAATTTAGAGAGTGAACAAAATGATTCTCATTACCTTAGAAAGAAGAATTACGGTTTATATACAGATAGGGTTGTACACTAAGCATGTGGACACCTGTACATATTTACATTTCCACTCTCTAACAGTCTTCAACCACTAAATTTCCAACTTCTAACTCATAAAATTATTTATAGTTCAAACTGTTAAATATATAACTACTCTTTTAATTAATCAGAATTTGAAATGCACATTTTTTTACCCTCAAAAATATAATTATGAAATAAATAAAAAGAACATATTAACTCGTACTTTTATTGTAATAGCAATTTGTTTGACTTTGTTTTTTATAGCAACATATCATTAGTTGGGTATATGAACTATTTCATCGACTCTCTAATTAAGAATTTTCTCTCTTTAGACTTGTTCTAAGGAAAGAAAAAATTAGTTATGCTTTCATAAATAACAGTATTAATTTGAGATTTAAAAAAGCTACAAATTCAAATGCACTACGAGAAAAATAAATCCCTATTCTATATATACACCGACACAATTGAAGGAACACCACATACTAAAACTAGATTCATATTTAATCACAAATTACTATATATATATATATATATATATAATTTATTTTGAACAGTAAAACTTGTAATTGAATTGTTAGATAGACTTTTTTTTTGAATATATAAAAGTTTAATTTAAACAAGAAATATCCAATTGTAAGAAACTATGAGCCGGATTAAATAATGACGGATGTAGTTAACTGTCTTAATAGCTCCTAGCTAACTAGTAAGCATATCAGATTTACTAGCGGTTACGAAATAATTAATGCTGTGAATAATTTCTTTTGAAGTTCTTATTTTTAAATTTCATTGAAAATTCAGAGGATTTATGAATAGCTCTATAGTCTATACAAATTACCCTGCCTTCTCTTATTTTTCATTAATTTTACTCGTTTCCATTTAATATCGTGGTTTAGTTAAGGGAAAAAAAATCTTATTTTCTTCTTGTTAAGTATTTCACCATCCCAATGCGGATTGAATAGACCTAAATCCATTTTCTTTGCATTTTTTACGTATTTTTTTCACACTTGTTTTTGAATTTGATGGAATTTATTGGTTATTTCACAAAGAATTATGTTGAGTCTTTCTTCATGAGAATATTGATTGTTAGAGAAAACAAAAATTAACTGAAACTTGCAGAATACTCTCTTGTGAACTGGCAATGCAATTGGATAACATAAAAAAGAATAATCTGTCATTCGAGTCGGTTCGTTAATTAATAATTTAATATTATTATATTTTGTATTTTATGATTATGTCAATTATTAATAAAGATTCACAACTGCCCATTAAAAAAAGAAAAAGATTTTACCAATTCTCTACCAAATGCCAACAAAATAAAACTCTGCAAATGCTATAAATATATTCAAATAAAAGAGAAGAACAATCAAAACAAAACTACAGATGTAAATCTGTCAGAAACTAGTTTCTGTATATAGGAACAAATGAATAAATCTGAATAATAATGAAAAAACAAACTAACTAAATAAATAAAAATTATATGTCCAAATCAAAAACTCTAAATAAAACATCTTAAAACAGGAGTCTGCACCTTCCCTAACTGCAAACCCAGGTCATCTTCCACCGGCAATGAGTTCAGATCCAAGCACAGAACTCTCTTGCTATTCGATTTCTTCAAAACCGGCACCGGCAAAAGAGCCCGAGTAGCCAACCCATGCCCATGATCACCACCGCCAATGTTTCCTCTATGCCTCCTCATATGGCCACCAAGAGCTTGGCCGATAGGAAACTCAAGTCCACAAATGGAGCATTCATGAGTTTTCGGCTTCGGAGGCGTACTAGGTAGCTTTAAGAACTCATCCCCGGCGAGCTTTGGCTTTTTGTGGCTGGCACGGTGGCCACCTAGCGCTTGAAAGGAAGTAAATTTTCTATTACAAGTTTTGCATTCAAATGTCCGACCAGTTGGTGTCTCTGATTGGCCGACTTTGGCTAATAACATCAAGCAATTAACCATGTCCATGGTTTCTTCTCTGCCTCTCTTGTTCATGGCTAAGGTTTTTGAAAAATATAAGAAAGCTGTAATGAACTTGAATGTGAAAGCGAATGTTTGGTTTTTGGAGTTTGGAATGGATTGCAAGTAAGAAGAGAGTTGGTGTTTATATAGGGGAAGGCGAGGTGACAAAGTTAGACCAAGCAGTGACGTAGTTTGAGTGGCAGATTTGCCCTTTGATACTTGTGAGTGAAGCAAGTGGGGTATAATGGCAATTTATGTAAATAGCTGAAAGTTTATGGGGAAAGTTAAGCCGCCGTAGTTGATACGTTTGCGAGACCGCGTCGAGGGTGGAGAAAACCCCGTGCAGCAAGCGTCTTCCCATTAGCATGATAATTCTAGAAAGTTATACTATCATGTGTGTGGAAATTTCCACGTACTTGCTTGGCGCGTGTCGATAAGTTTGGATTTTATTTTCTCGGTGGGAATATTCAGGCGAGCAAAAGTTTTGCTTGAAACTTCGGTATTATTTTTGAAGAATTTACCAATAAATATCACAATTTCCTTTTCCATGAGTATCATCTTGGTTAGGTTTATATCCATAATTTGGATAAACACAAGCTAATTGTAATTAAAGTTCCAATTAGAAGATATTCAATTTTTTTACAACAGTTTAAATAAAATTACTATTTTCAGAGAACAATTTCTTGCTTCATAATAGGCCATAATTTCAACCCATTATTATTAATTGCTAATGAAATCCTTTCTGACACTTAAAATATTAATTATATTTTCATAATTTTTTGTTAGTTTTAAACATTAATACAATGTTCTTGTGATTTTAGCCTTCTATAATATTTATCTATATATATGATGATAGGAGTATGGGTTCTTTACATATATATACTTTATCCATATTCAAACAAAAGTTAAAAAAAAAAAGAAGGAATATTATCCATTATCTAAATTTATTTATCTCAACAGTTGTGGCATAATATTATTTTATTTAACATTTCGCTTTAATCATCAATTTCCTTTACCTATTTTATTCTTTGCTTACATAAAATGATAGGATGCTTGATTAGTTCCCTTTTATTATAATTACATTATTATGGCAAAACTGATGAAAATTGAATCCTTATTAATCAATTAAAAAAAGTTTAAATTTTCAATCATTTTAATTATAGATAATTTTTAAATACTCGTAATCTTTCAAATGTGTACCTTGCTACAACTATGTTAACATTATATATTTTTTAGTTATTATTATTAAAATTGATTTACGAAATTCAAATTGATAAAAGAGAAATGAAATGGGTTGATATTAAATTATTAATCCAATCCTTAATTAATTAGATGAATGCCATGGAAAGTGAGTGGCAGAGGCTTGAAAGCGCGTGGAGGGTCGACATAATATTTTTGCAGTATAGAAAGCAAAAAGTGAGAAAGCGAGAAAGAGGTTCCGGAATATAAGAAAGCAAAGAGAAGTGGGAAACCAGAAAAAAGCAGTAAGAGAGGCAACGACATGGCAACTACTCCACAAAGTGGAGTTTTGCTAGTAATATTATTATTATTCTACGCGGTCCATTATTATTATTATTATTATTTAGTGTAAGCTTCCTCCTTTCACATTCCTTACTTCCTTTCATTTTCTCCTACTTCTAGTGGTTTTCTACATTGTTGTGCTTTCCCAATTCTATAATCACTTCCTCGTCTTGGATCAACTCCAAAGTTTCTCATTATGATGCCATATGTACGTGTCAAACGGATCGGTTAGAATCATGATAGATTAAAATATAAATTTATTAAAATTTTACAAATCATAAATAATTTGAACATCTTAAATAGCTGAACTTGTGAATTTCATAATTTTTGTTTAATATTTATATGCCTCAATTCGAATTCTAAAAGTCTGAAATTTGTCAACTTTATTAAGATTAAATATATGGAATTGTTAAATTTACAAATTTAGATATGTGAGAGTTCGACTTCAAGTGTAGGAGTTGAATAGATTTTTCTTGAAAATTAAATGTAAATTATTTATTTGATTTTTTTTATTTTTTTTATTGTTAATGGGTTGAAATTGAAATTGTTTTGGAATTGAACATGATAAACTTCGCGAATTTGGTTGGAAAAACCTTAAGCAAACGTCATGTATTTATCCAAAATTGAGGTCATAGATGACATCGCGAATAATTTGTGATATTAAAATCTCCTATGCTTTTTCTGCAAAGAAAAAAAAAAATCGTTAATTAATGGAAATCAATGCATGATTTCCGATCGCAGCGGGTTGATTAATATTCTAATAGAAAACTTGCACGGAATGCCTCAATGGATAGGCAGATTAATCTTCTTCTAGAATTTTTTTTTTTCTATCGTAGTATAGTTTGAATTTTAAGTAAAATAAAAATTGCGTTTGCTTATGACGTTAACAATATAATTTTGTTGGGCTAATTTGCATGTATTCTTCTTTTTCACCCAAAAACTTAATTTTAATTTTAATATTTCCTTAATCCCACAAAAATAACCTTATTTTTTTGACAAAAATTAAAACTTTAGTTTATTGAGAGATTAAAAAAATAATATTTTGCATTGAGGACCCTCACAAAACAAAGCTATGAAATTGAGAGTATATTTTGCATTGATAAATAAAAAAATTCAGAATATATTTCAATATGTTTTTAGACGGACAACGTATATCCTTATCCTATTAAATCATTACACCTTTAATAATATCACCTTTATACATTATATACAACTCACTTTTAAATATTGAGAAGCGAGATCTAACCTGAACTTCAAACCTTCCATAATTTTAGGGTACGTTCCATAAAATTATAAATTTTTAGTTTTTTATTTTTTATAATTTAAAAATTATTTTCAATTTTTATTATCTATTTTTTAAAAAACTGTTTTATATATTTAAAAACTATATCATACTTCTTTTTAATTATTTATGTATATTATGATAATAATTTTGACGGTGACGGTGACGCAGGTGGTGATTGCAAAAGTGGTGGTGATGACAGTGGCAGTAGGTGTGATGGCAACGACAACAGCGACAGTGTAGTGGTGACAGTGGCGACGGTATGGTGATAGTTGTAGCAATAATAGCAACGGTGGTGGCGGCGACGGTAGTGGTGATGGCGATCTAATAGTGGTGGTAGTAACGACACCAGTGGCAATATGGTGATAGTGATAGCAGTGGTAATAATAAAAATAAAATAATTAAATTGTTGGTAAAAATAAAACTCTAAAAATTACATTTTAAAAATTTTTAATTTATTTTTTGTGTGAAAATCACTTCTTTAAATTTTTACAAAAACCGAAACGGAAAAAAATCCGCCAAACATATTTTGATTTTATTTTTAAGAAAAAATAAAAAATTGGAAACAAAATTCTCACCGAACGCATTCTTAATTGGGTGTTTTTGTGGTTAAAATATTTTTTTTTACTTTATTTTATTGCATTTCTTGATATTTGGTTCGGCTTAAGTTTATAATACCAACTAATTTAGAATTAGGTATTATTGACCCAATAATTAAAAGAAACACTTTCAACTGCATACATTTTATACACAAAATAAAAGGTAAATGTGGAATACCACTTAATGAAATTTAAATTCTTATTACTCCAACAACAGCTAATATGCTTAAATTAAGCATGAACAAACAAATTGAGGCAAATTGAACCCAGAAATGTTTCCCTTCCGGTCAAAATTAATTAATATGTTAGGCATGAAAGGAAAAGCCAATATCAATCTAGATATTTTTAGAAAAACACTAACGAAATATGGATGCCAATTAATGCTCAAATATGGAAATGGAGTTTATTCTTATAGCACGTGTGTCACCTTCAATGTTCGCCCACCAGAGGCAGTTGACTAGTGAAGCTTTGTGAATATTTGAATCGAATTGTCAAGGACACAAGCCAAGAAAAGTTGCTCTCATTTCTAATTAATTAGTACTTTATTTTTTTTTATTTCTTAAATAGAAATTCATTGTCTAGAGCATGGTTATTAAAAGTGAACCAGACCAGCTGGTTAAACCGGTTTAACCACAAACCGGCAGATCAACCGGTTGGTTCAACTGCACAAAACCGAATTAAACCGAATTGAATCAAAAAACCGGAAAACCGAACAAAATCGAATTTTTAGCTAAAAATTGCAAAAAAATTATATATATATATATATTTCATTATTTATTTATTTGAAAAAATTAGTATTTTAGATTTTAAATATGTTACTTAATAATTTAATATACTTATTATATATTTGGTTCATTGTAATATATACATATATATATATATATATATATATATATATATATATATATTTCATTATTTATTTATTTGAAAAAATTAGTATTTTAAATTTTAAATATGTTAATAATTTAATATACTTATTATATATTTGGTTCATTGTAATATATATATATATATATATATATATATGAAATTTTCATGATTTATTTCTTTGAAAAATGTAGTATTTTAATTCTAAAGATGCTACTTAATAATTTAATATATTTATTATCTATTTGGATTTATTGTAATTAAATATAATTATACTAATATATGCAAGGTTAATATTTTATATATTTGCTTCATTAATACTCCATTTAAAATTTTTTTTTTCATGATATGATTGTATTTTTATATTTCTAATATATGATATTCAAAAATACATAATTAATTACTTGTAATAATAAAATTAAAATTATATTTTATAACTTATTATTAGGATATTTGTGACATATATTAATGTTTGATGGATATTTTTTTAAAATTTTTATATAATAGTATTTATAAAATGATAATATTTTAAAAATAAAAAAAAAATTTAATTAAACCGGTCAAACCAAGAGCCCCTAGCCTCATCAGTTCGTTATTCGAACTGGTTTTAATAACATTGGTCTAAAGAACTAGTTGGAAGTTTGAAAAAGACCAAAAAAAGAAGAGCATCAATTAAGAAAATAAAAGAACATGATACCATGTGTACCATCAACAATATTCGCCCCGTCAACTTTTGTTGCTCAGTAGGATTTCTACGAAATTTTCTGTTTTACACTTATGCTTAAAATAACATGCACTACAAGAAAATTGATTTTTAACGACCAAAAATTAACGAAGGAATTAAAATCCGGTCGTAATAATATATAAACAGCAAAGGGAATTTAATCCGGTTGTTAGATCTTAAATTTTATTATTATTTAACAAGGGAATAAAATTCGGCCATTGAAAGATTAAAATTCCGGTCATTACTGTCTTTTAAAAAATAGCGGGACATAAATTCTATTACCTCCAAAAAAAATGATTAAAAATTATTTTAAAAAAAATAAAATGCAAAATACCAAAAGTTCAAAATTAGGAAAAAACGAAACCTATTCTATGTAAAACGTGACCATATTGCTTAATGCGTGGATTTTTATCTACGCGTGTTCACAAATTTAGACAGAAAAATTGTAAATGTGGATCTGTAAAGAAGTGGAGAGAGAGACCATTTATTTCTTTTTAGATGCATACATAGACATTTTACATTTTTATAGTTTTGTAATTTTTAGTTATGATTTCTGCAGGCGGTATTTGAATGCGTAAGTGAAAATAAATTCAAACTCTTATTTTATTTATTTTTTATAATTATTAATATTAATTAAATAAATTTATTATAAAATAAAACTCTTTCAACATTAATATTCACAAAAACCACGTTGGTTCTTATTTTGTAATAGCATCCAATATAGAACAAATGCATAACGGACAATTGCCAATGGAAATAATATTAATTAATATATGTTTGTCCACTGCAATTTGTGAAAAAACCTAAAATAATCAAATAAAAAAGAAAACTGGAACATATTGCCATAGCCAGCAAAGAAGTATCATTTACTTGCTAAAAAAAACCAATATCTTAAGATCTTGACAAATGGATCTGTTAACCTAAATGCTAAAAACCCATAAAATCCAATTTAGCTCTGAATTGTTCCTTTGTCCTTTCCCATTATTGCCCAGAAACAAATTTTTTTTAAAATCCTTTTCCGTTACCCAAATCCAATTATGCTCTGAAGATAAAGCAATATGGTCAAAATACAAATTCTGTCCCTTTTCTTTTCCATCTCTTTTTCTCTAAAACGTGAACCTATTATGCTTTATCTTCCAAATTTGTTTCCAACAAAATACAGATTCCAAACCTAATATAAGAGCTCAAGATACAAAAGAACAAATTACAACGATGAAGGTTATCTTACCAGCCTTTTTCATACTCAAGAATCCATAGATGGGAGTCCAGTTCCTACCCGCATCTTCAGAGGCCGCTCATCGTTATTTCATGCCTTCTTGATTTGCATCATGTTTTCTTTCTCAGGTTCGTTTTGCTATTTGATGATTGAAAATAAGCTTAGGGTTGCTAAATTTTTCCAGGTTCTATTCAATTATATCCATGGTTGTGGCTTTATCTATACTTGTCTATGCTTTGATTTTGGACGGCCTCAATTGTGTTTCTTCTGGGAATACGACTATAGCAGAACAGAAGTGAGATTAGGATCTTTTGTCATCTGCAAATTCTGTAAATGGGATCTTTTAACTTAAAATCTTACTCTTTTGTTGCGCGTGAAATTTTAGATCTCTCTCCATGGAGCTATCCGTGAAAATCATATTTAGATATTATGTTTGGTGTGGATGATTTGACTGTTTCAATTCTTGCGACCGCCCAGAATCTGTTTGTTGAAATGCTGTTGAGAGGATTAATCCTTGTACCAGCGTTAGAAAAGAACAGCTGGATTTATTTTGCCTCAAAATTAATAATGTACTTGTGGAAAAAATAATGATTCTCCGTCTCCATTAACCCTTAATTTAATGATTCTCCATCACCTAACAGCTGGATTTATTTTGCCCATGCTTTTACACCGTGACTCTTGTTTTCTTCTCCATCTCCCTTAATTTTTATGATGTGGTTTTTGCTTAGTTTGAAACTCCCGTAGTTGTTTTGATTACTATCACTTTTTGTGCTTTTGGATTTTGAGACTTTGGGTTTTGCATTCTTTTGTTAATGGTTGGCTTTCTTTGTTTCAGAAGTCAATGTACAGAGTGGAGAGGAAGTGGCTGTTAAGTTGGTATTTTTTTCCTCCACACTTGTTGCTTTAGTGACTGTCACGATTAAGTTTGTATTTGATAAGTAGAAATTTCTCACTTAATATTCCTCTCTTTTTATTTTATGGTGGGTGTTCTCATTGCTTTTCATTGAATAGTTTCTCTGTTTCCACAATGAGCACTAATTTGGCTTTGGCTGGTAATTGTCAAGATATTGGACATTAGATGCAGAGAGTTTCTTCTTGGTGATTTATAAGCTTGTCTAGACAATCGTTTGGAGGCTCATAGAATAGTTTGACTGTATAGATAATGATAATGGATAGAAGGAGATTTTGGAGCGAACTCCTTTGAATTTGCATTAAAAGTGACTGCTTGTTGAACCTGCATGTTTATAATACTAATTAAAGGCCTATTACAACAATTTTCATGGAAGGGATTGTTTTGACTGGATAACAACAAGCCTTCTTTTAGCTTTTTCATTTTAAGTGTGAGTTTTTAGATTATTGTTTCTATTTTCATTTATTTCTTTTTGGTTATAATCCAAGGGTTGTCTTTCTTTTGTATTAAATTTTAACATGCTTTCTTTCTTATGTATGTTTTGACATGCTGCAACTTAGTGAAGTGTGCAATTTATTTTGCCACTGACTTGCATTCTTATATTTTTTCCAGTAATCTGTGAAGACTAAGCACCCTCTGCTTCACTATGAGTCGAAGCCTTATATGCTTCTCCAAGGTGGAAGTAAAGTTTCTATTTAACCTCCTTTTGTTTTACATTGCTTTATGTATTTTCTTTCTTACCTGTTTTTTTTTTTTTGGTCTTTGTGTAGCTGGTATTCCATACCTGAAATTGTTTTTGTCCTTGAAAGCTTAGGTTCATTGTGTGGTAGATCTTCCCTATAAATATGAAGGGAAATGCTGGAAGCTTGGTGACACTGATGATTTGGATTGGTGCATGGTTAGTTTCTTACACTTTCAACTTTCTTATGAGCTGGATTCTTTAGGTATATGCAACTTTCTTAGATGAGTAATGCTTATTATTTTTGATTGATTTTTCAATGCTGATAACTTTATAACTTTTAGACATGAGCTCAATTGCACTATATATTTATATGACATGATAATTAAGCTATATAACTAACATATATAATAATGTATTAAATATTTGACATAGATCCATTAAACAACATTTTAAAGCCTTTAAGAGCAAAGATCTGTTAAGTTTATAAGAATCAAGGGCACTTAGGCTTGCCCTTGGAGTTCTTTATGTCCCGTAACAAGGGCACTCATGCTTATTCCCATAAGTTCCTGAGGGCACACACTTGCATTTCTCACTGCAAATTCCGTAGTACTTCAAGCACCGATCTTTAACTCCTGCTTTTGAGCACCTTGCCTCACATTTGGAGTCACAGAATGTTGTTTTAAATCAAATAATAATTATCCCATTTTCACACTTAAAAAACCCACCAAATTAACTTCTTAAACAAACAATATCTATACATATGCGTACCTGAACCAGCCATTGTAACCTCAAAGAGAGAGGAACTGAGAACAAGGCACAACAGCAAAATACCTGCAAACACTTCATTTTTTTCCTTTTCTTTTTTCTCTATACTCTTTTGAGAAAAACTAAACAATATGACTGAACTTCCTTAGTAGAGTTTATTATACGTGTGGTGAAATGTGGAGAAAAGGGGTATTTATAATGCTGGTTGCTTCATAGGAGGAACCTGAACCACTAGAACCTTCAGTCCTAATGTATGGAGCTGAACTGAATCCGTGGAACTGGGGAACCTTCAGGCAGTTCATAACTGCTGGTTAAGTTCTGGACTAATTCTCAGGACGTTTCAACCTGCAGTTTACCTTTCTTTTTCTTATTTGTTAACTTAAGAAATTTTATTGTCATGTGCTGTGAAACATGTACCCCTCATGAATTACTGGCGTGATAAAAGAATATGCATAATTATAGTTTAGATGTAATGAAAATATGCAAGATTGAGTGTCCAAGAACATGGTAAAATATCTACTGCTTTATTTTGTTTTTAAATCGAACTTGTAGCAAAAAGAATGGAACATGAGAGACTTGCATGAATTTTTATTTTTGTTTTTTTTGCAGCACATGGTTATTGGTGGTCTCCCACTTGCAGTATTCTTGATTCTCAATCATGATCCTGTGTTCAGTGAAGGTCTCAAGCAACTAACTCTAGGTGACATATTGGCACTCCTGTACACTTCTGTTTTTAGAAGTGCTATCAATTATGGTGTATTCTTTTACAGTGCAACAAAAGGTTAATTGGTTTTTCTGCTCCTAACTAGACTAAATACTTTAGGTTAAATTGGATTTTTTTTTCTGAAATTGATTTTTTATCATCGAAATGTTTTGGGTAGCCTGACAAAGCTCAGTTCCCTCACCTTTTTAACCCCGATGTCTGCTTCAGTTTTTGGGTAAGATTCTTCAATTTTTTTTATCATACATTAGGACTGATGTTTCTAGTGGTTTTATCTGAAATATTAATAATTTCTTGTTTTATGATTGTGATTGCATTTTACATGTATTTCCTGTAGTCTTTCTACAAAAATTTTCATTCTGTTTAATTTGCAATATGATAATATGTTGTTAATATATTATTAAATTTATTATTATTTTTTACTTTCTTAGCTATTTGATCTATTGCCTTTATAAATGAATATTAATTATAAATTTATGTTTACAGATTTTTTGATCAATGGACAACGAAGATTTGATGCTCATTATTCATTTTTTTGAAAATTCTAGCTAGATAGATGTTGGTATAGCAAGGGGCTATTTTTTTAAATAAATAGAATGTTAAACAATTTCGAAATATTGGTATACTTTGTAATTATTTTTTTGCAATTTATGAAAAGATTATTTATTATATTTTTGGATATGTATGTATGTGTGGGAGTGTGAATGGGGTGTAAGTGAAATATTTAAATAAAATTGTTTATATTAATGATCGGATTTACATTTAGCAATGAAAAATTCGATTGCCATTTGTAATCATTAACGACCGAATTTTCTTCTGTTAAAAGATATAAAAAATTAACGAAAGAAAATTTTGGTCGTTATAAGTTAATTTTTACAACCAGATTTTCCTTCGCTAAAAGTCGAAAACAATTAACGAAAGAAAAATTCGGCCGCTAAAAGGGCTTTTTTAACGATTGGAATTTCCTTTGTTAAAAGCAGAATACAATTAGTGAAGGGAAATTTCGTCGCTAAAAATTTATATTTAACGTCTGGATTTGTTACAGTCATTAATACCTTTAACGATCGAAAATCAATTTGGTCGTCTATACTATTAACGACGGGGCTTTTAACGACCGGTGACGACTGAATTTTTTCGGTCGTTATAGTGTTTTAACGATCGGATTTTAACTTTTAACGATCGGATTTTCTTTCGTTAAATAGCGTTTTTCTTGTAGTGATGTATGGCTTCATTATATATTAATATAAATTTATTATTATAATTTAATCAGGTTAATTTTATCTATGGTCGTTGGACTTGTATATAATCATTCGAAAGTAACTGACTTATTTTTCATGACTTAAATGTCATTGAACTTATTATTTTTTTGCAAAAATGTTATTTTAACCGATTTCTGGTGATTACTCTTGTCGGAAAGTTGACGTGGCACGTCACTTTATATGCCTGAATACACGTGGCACGATACGTCAGCAACTACATTACCAAAAGATGCCGCGTGTGTCTAGAAATATAATCTGGTGGGCTAATGTATCGTATGATATAGTTTTTTTCGGTGACGTGGTTGCTGATGTGTCATGTCACGTGTATTCAGATATATAGTATGGCATGCTACGTCAGTATTTCGACAAGAATTATCACCAAAAATCAATTAAAATAATTTTTTTCTGAAAAAATATGATAAATTTAGTAATATTTAAGTAAAAAAATAAATTAATTATTTTTTAGTGATTAAAAATAAGTTCAATGACTATAAATAAAATTGAATTAATTTAATCGCCACTTTTTCGATTTCGCCCCGCTGGTTTTGTTATCTAATTCTTTTCATAACCAACGTTTCTAAGAATGAAAATGAGGCTCACGCCAGTAGAATTTGCTTACATCATGATTACGTCCACATATTGTCTCCTAAAACTTAGTTGGCTGCTTGGTTTTTCTGTACGTTGTAAACGCAAACCTGTATCAATAAGCTGAAATTATTTATTTTAATACTTTTTCAAAGATTTGCAAAAGTAATTTTAACTGTAATAATAATGTAAAAAATTAATGTAAAATCTGAGCGGATATGAAAAATCGAGCTTAATATTTGTAAACTTACCATTGCTTTAAAATAATTTTAAATTATTCTGAAATTAGCTTGTGAAAAAAATAGATTTGAATCCAATTCAATTCCAAAATTTAGTTTGTAAAGTAAGAAAACCTTTATAACATGATTTTTTTTTCATAATTAGTAGATATGAGATACTTATTTCATTTTTATAATTAATCGATAGAATTGATTACATATATGGTCATTGAATTTTAAGGATTATAACTAAATGGTAATGATAAAATAATTTTTAGCCCAAAAAATATTAAAATTTTATTTTATTTTAATTAAAATAAAAATAATATGAAAATCAATATCTTTTCATATTTATATGATGCTCTTTTTATCTAGTGATCAAATTTATAAAATTAATATGTTCCAAAATGACGTAACAATTATATATGTTGTACTTAATTGTCATTCCGGTAATATATAAAATTAATTTTCAAGTAATTTTTTACTTTAATTGAAAAAAATAAAATTTTAATAATTTTTATATTATAAATTATTTTATTGTGATAATTTAATTATATCTTCCAAAATTCAATAACTACGAATCTAATTAATCTCTAATCGATGTGAAATACTTAACACACTTCTCATACCTAAAATCACATATAAACAGAAAATTTAGAACGTAAAATTTATAAAATTGAATATCTGTGAATTATCCAATATCAAAAATTATTTATTCTCGTGGGAGAGATGGACTTAAATTTAAATTAATCGCAAAATTTTGTATTTCATTTTATCATTGGCCATATTTAACATGGTTTTACAACAATTATAAATTGGGTCGAAGTGGAGGTTAAGAAGACCGGTAAATGTGACCGTTGGAAGCATGTTTGAAGGCGTGCGTAGCAGCAATGAAGTCAAAGTTTAGAAAATTTGGCTGGCATTTTTTAATGCATTTGACTGATAACTTTATATTTGACAATTGGAACTACAACAGAAGTTGCAAAATAGAGTTCTAGCTTGTTGTACCAAACCGTACAAATCCTATTGACATTGAAAAGTCAGCACATTTGTTCCATTGCCAAGTTTGCTCTTTTGATATTAATCTCATGTGACATGCTTTTAACTTTCAGATTCAAACTTCCCAGAGTCTATGTATTGCATTTAATACATTTTATTTTAATTTAAAATTATTTCTATGTATAAAAATATGATATCTTAATAAATTTCATAAACCTTATTGCAAGTCAACTAATTGCAAAAAAGCAAAATATTTTAAGAAAGTAGCAAGTGTCCAAAAGTCTTTTGATCCAATTAAAAATAAAAGTAAAAATATATTATCGGCCCATTGAATTTGGGTACAACTTATAAAAAATAAATATTCACCGTAAAATGCATGGGAAAAAATAGCATGCCTATGAAAAAAGTAAAATCAAAGACTATTAAATAAATAACTGATAACTAAAATGGATAATCAGACTCACTCGAGTAGCCTGATATTCAGATCATTTGGTTATCTCAGATTCAAACTAATACCCCAGCGATATCGTTTTAAAGAGTCATGCTTGGACACAAATTCGTAAGTTACCTGAAAAGAGTAGGACATTTATTTCAAAAACCTATCTTAGTTTCCTAATCAAACTGTACATTTTCCTCAATGAAAATCCTATGAACACTAGAAATTCTAAACTAAAACAAGACTCCTATCCCTATAAATAAATAAGATATCAAATATTTTTCTCTCTTTTGATCAAATTTACTCTCAAATGCGTTATTTAGAGTTTTTTTTATTAACTTTACCATCGGAGATTTCCCTCATTGCACTACAAAAAACTGTCCATTAGCGACGGAATTTTCTTCGTCGCAAATTTAGCGACGGATTCGCGACTGTTTTACAATCCGTCGTGGACATTATATTTTCTATTTTTGCGACGAAAAAGCGACGGTATTAATAAACAGTCGCTAAGTATTGGCGGGAAGACACGCGCCATGTTTTGCGACGGATTAGCGACAAATAGTTCCGTCGCTAAATTTTATAATTTTTTATTGACCAAATTAGTGCCAGAAAATTTAGTGACGAACACGATTTAGTCGCTAATTTTGGAGAAAAAATATAGCGGCTTTTTTGCGACGGTTTAGAGACGGAATATTTAGTCGCTAATCCGTCGCAAATAAATTAAGAAATATTTTTTTTTAATTTCACTCACATGATTTATGTATAGTTTTAAGTAATTTTAATAAGTTGATAATAATTTTCATATGAAATGAATATTTTATTTTTGTAACAGAAAATTAGAAATTATTTTATAAGTTGATAATAATTTTTTATTAATTATACCAAAATCTAAAGTTATTTATTTAGAAAAATTATATTTTTAATAATAATAATAACAAACTAATTGTTACGATTATTATATATTTGCGTGTTCAAGATTAAAAAAATAAATATTTATAAAACAGTAATATAAATTTATTATTTCATTCAAAATAATAATAAAAAATTGTAATTAATTTTTATTTTATAAAATTTAAATTAAATATTAAATTATTAGGAATTATATTGATTTCTTTATCAATTATCCCCAAATATAAACTTATTTTTTTAAAAAAATTACATTTTAATAATAATAATAAAGTAATTGTTATGAGTATTATATAGTCATATTATGAAAAATAATAAATATAAATATTTATATAATAATAATATAAAGTTTATTATTTTTATTTAAAATGATTATGAAAAATTTATAATTTATTTTTATTTTGTTAAAATTTTGAGCAAATTTTAAATTATTAAAAAATTTAAAATATATATTAATAAAATTATCCTTGAATACAAGAATAAAATGATGAAATTTGATAGGGGCATTTTAATAATTTCAAAAATGTATCCTACATATAAAAATAACATTTTATCTTCCCTCACATCTCTTCACCGTTTCAATTTAATGCGTATATGATTTTAAGCTTAATTTATTATTTAGTTGAATAATACAATAGAGTTCAATCCAAGACTTAAACTCATACAAGTCAAAATGAATAAATTCTCTAATTTAATTTCTTTAATTTAATTTATATTATTTTTCTAAATGAATAAATTTTCTAATATATATACACACACACACACACATTTCAATTTTATTTCTATTATTTTTCTAAATGTTCAAAGCTCCATCTAAACTCATCCTTACCATTTAACTTCACTACCGCGGTTACCTAATTGAGTGTTATGGAAGACTGAGAAAACTTACTGATTTGAAAATGGAGAAATGACTTCGAAATTCTAAACATGGCCAGATTAATATTAAGATATTAAGTTAAGATAAATAGAAAAGGTGATGATAAAAAGATAAATGTATAGGCTATTTTGAATGGTAAAGATTAGTTTTTAAGGTCTGTAAGTTCAGTTTTTGTTGCAAAAAAGAGATTATTTTCTGGATTTTTTACATAATGACCAATTTTGTATGTGAAGACGATTCGAAAAATCATTTGCCGTTAGATCGGCCTAATTTTTGGTGAGTTCGTTCGAAACTCCTTGTTAATTTTGAACGATAAAGATTAGTTTTTAAGGTCTGTAAGTTCAATTTTTGTTGCAAAAAAGAGGTTATTTTCTAGATTTTTTACATAATGATCAGTTTTGTATACGAAAACGATCGAAAAATCATTTGCCGTTAGATTGGCCTGATTTTTGGTGAGTACATTCGAAACTCCTTGTTGTTAATTTTGGATGGTGAATATTAGTTTTTAAGGTCTGTAAGTTAAGTTTTTGTTGCAAAAAAGAGGCTGTTTTCTGGATTTTTTACATAATGACCAATTTTGTATGTGAAGATGATCAAAAGATCATTTGCCGTTAGATCGGCCTAATTTTTGGTGAGTTCGTTCGAAACTCCTTATTGTTAATTTTGGACGGTGAATATTAGTTTTTAAGATCTGTAAGTTCAGTTTTTGTTGCAAAAAAAAAGCTATTTTCTGGATTTTTTACGTAATGACCAGTTTTGTATACGAAAATGATTGAAAAATCATTTGCCGTTAGATTGGCCTGATTTTTGGTGAGTACGTTTGCTACTCCTTGTTGTTAATTTTGGACGGTGAAGATTAGTTTTTATGGTCTGTAAGTTCAGTTTTTGTTGCAAAAAAGAGGTTATTTTCTGGATTTTTTACATAATGACCAATTTTGTATGTGAAGACGATCAAAAATCATTTGCCGTTAGATCGGCCTAATTTTTGGTGAGTTCGTTCGAAACTCCTTGTTGTTAATTTTGAACGGTAAAGATTAGTTTTTAAGGTCTGTAAGTTCAGTTTTTGTTGCAAAAAAGAGGCTATTTTCTGGATTTTTTACATAATGACCAATTTTGTATGTGAAGACGATCGAAAAATCATTTGTCGTTAGATCGGCCTAAGTTTTGGTGAGTTCGTTCGAAACTCCTTGTTGTTAATTTTGAACAGTAAAGATTAGTTTTTAAGGTCTGTAAGTTCAATTTTTGTTGCAAAAAAGAGGTTATTTTCTGGATTTTTTACGTAATAACCAGTTTTGTATACGAAAACGATCGAAAAATCATTTACCGTTAGATTGGCCTGATTTTTGGTGAGTACGTTCGAAACTCCTTGTTGTTAATTTTGGACGGTAAATATTAGTTTTTAAGGTCTATAAGTTCAGTTTTTGTTGTAAAAAAGAGGCTATTTTTTGAATTTTTTACATAATGACCAATTTTATATGTGAAGACGATCGAAAGATCATTTGCCTTTAGATCGGCCTAATTTTTGGTGAGTTCGTTCGAAAATCCTTATTGTTAATTTTGGATGGTGAAGATTAGTTTTTAAGATCTGTAAGTTCAGTTTTTGTTGCAAAAAAGGCTATTTTCTAGATTTTTTACGTAATGACCAGTTTTGTATACGAAAACGATTGAAAAATTATTTGCAGTTAGATTGGCCTGATTTTTGGTGAGTACGTTCGCTACTCCTTGTTGTTAATTTTGGACGGTGAATATTAGTTTTTAAGGTCTGTAAGTTTAGTTTTTGTTGCAAAAAAGAGTTATTTTCTGGATTTTTTACATAATGACCAATTTTGAAGAGGAAATTGACACTTTATTGAAGAATAGGTTCATTAGAGAGGTGTTATATCCGGACTGGTTATCCAATGTAGTGCTTGTGAAGAGGTCTAATGGCAAATGGAGAATGTGCATCGACTTTACTGATCTTAATAAACCATGTCCCAAGGATAGTTACCAATTATCGAATATTGATATGTTAGTGGACTCAACAACCGATTTTAAAGAGTATGCCTTCTTAGATGCATCAGCTAGTTACCATTAAATCTCTGCGAACCTGGAGGACTAGGAAAATACCGCATTCATTACTCACAAAGCAACTTACTACTACAAAGTAATGTCGTTCAGTCTTAAGAATACTGGTGTGACTTATCAGAGGTTGATGAACAAGTTATTTATCTATCAGATAGGTCAAAACATGAAAGTTTATATCGATGATATGATTTTCAAAAGCAAAACCTTGGTAGATCTACTGAAAGAGCTTGAAGAAACATTTTTAACTCTTAGAAAGTTTGGCCTGATGTTGAATCCAAAGAAATGTGCTTTCGAAGTTTGGTCTAGCAAGTTTTTGGGTTTTGTAATCTCAAAAAGGGGGATAAAGGCCAACCTTACCAAAATCAAGGCCATACTAAAAATGGAGGCGCCGAAGTCAATAAAAAATGCAGATGTTGAATGAAAAAATCACAACTCTTGGAAGATTCATCTCTTGTTCAGCCAAGCGGTGCCTCCTTCTCTATTAGGTATTAAAAAAATTTAAAAAATTTGAGTGGGCTCCGGGGTTATCAGTCAGCTTTCAAAGCACTAAAGCAATTCCTTAGCTCGCCTCCCTTACTTAGCCAACTATAGTTGGGTGAAATACTATTTATATACTTGTTAGTATTCGAAAGGGCTATTGGCTTGATTTTGGTTAGAAAAAAAAAGCACTCAACAATTTCCAATTTATTACACTAGCAAGGTTCTCCGAGGAGCCAAATTAAGATATTCGATTTTGGAACAATTAGTTTTGGCCCTAGTCACTTCAGCTATCAAAGTATGACCTTATTTTTAAGCACAAATAGCAATAGTCTAGACTAACACTTATCTTAAGAAAGTGATGTAGAGACCAGAAGCATCAGGGAGGATAACTAAATAGGCTACTTGTTTAGGCAAGTTTGACGTTCGATATAAACCTAGATCGACAATGAAGGCCTAAGTTTTAGCTGATTTTATGGCCAAGATGCACACTCCTCCCAACGAGCCAAGTAAAACATCCTGGAATTTGTATGTAAATGAAGTGATGTCCTCAGAAGGAGCCAAAATGGGAGTTGTTCTTTCTAGTCCTAGCAGAATTTCTATTTGAGAAATGGCTAGAATATTTTTCCAGCGTCTAACAATGGTGCAAAATACAAAACAATATGTTTAGGATTACAACTCACTTTTAAGGTAAAACTAGACTCTTTACTTATTCATTCTGACCCTCAGTTAGTTGTCAACCAATTGCTCTAAAAGTTTAAAGCTAAGGAGCAAGCAATGGTAAAGTATTGAGATCTTATATCAACTTTATTGTCCCAACTTGAAAAAGCTGGGTGTTCATGGGCTATTGAGCAGATACCTCAAAAAGAGAACAAAGGATCTTATTCTTTGGCCAAGCAAGCATCTCTCAGTACACTATACAAAGAACTGACATAGTATGGGCGATTATTGTTTAACCATCTTATGAGACATATTCAATCCAGCTCAACAAGCAAATGGATGGATGGAAATTGTCGATCTATCAGTTCTTAGATACAGGTGCTCTCCCAGAAGACCAGACCAAAGCTAGAAAGATTGTTCGAAGATCTAGCCTTTACACTATTTTAGAGGGAAAGTTATATAGAAGATCTTATTCACATCTATGGTAATTATATCCTTAAGGAAATTCATGAAGGCATCTACGGGGCGTATGAGGGTGCTCAAATAATAGCTTGAAAAGCCATGTTACAGGGGTATTATTGGCTAAAGATCAAAGTTGATGCAAAGGAGTTGGTGCAAAAATATGATAAATGCCAGCGGTTCGAAAAAATTATTCATCAGGGTTTAGTTTGACAAACTTTGATATATAGTCTGTGGCCTTTCGCACAGTGGGAAATAGACATATTGGGACCCTTTCTATTGGCCATCGGATAAAGAAAATTCTTGGTTGTTGTAGTTGATCATTTTAGCAAGTAGGTTAAAGCCGAGCCTTTGGTGACTATTACTTTGGCAAACATCATCAAGTTTGTTCAGAAATCTATTATCACCAGGTTTGGCATTCCGCACACTTTTATTATTGATAATGAGAAACAGTTTGATTGCCAATCTTTCAGGAATTTTTGTGTAGAGTTGCATAATTAACTTAGATTCACATCAGTGTATCACCCTTAATCAAATAGTATGATTAAGGTAACTAACAGGACTATCTTGATAGGGTTTAAGAAAAGGATCGATGAATCTAAAGGCCTTTGGGTAAATGTGTTGAATAATGAGCTATGGGCATATCGAAAATCTTCTCGTTCAGCGATAGGAGTAACACCATTTGTTAGTGTAAGCCCTAGCCCCAATGCATTGTAACGAAACACTTGAAATTAATAAAATGAGGCATTAGTTTTATCTTTTGTATTCCTGTGCATATCAATTGATAAAACTATCCAAGAATGTCGTTTCGGTTTAAGTTATCATGTGTGAGGCACATGGATTGTAAGACCTTGAAACAAATGAGACATCATTCTAAATATCCCTAGTCAGTCATTATTATGGGAATAACAAATGAATTAAGACTAGTATGCTCTCTCTGATCTTATGAGTTCTGTCTTACGGATCATTAGGACAAGAGTGTCAATCAGAGATCATAGATACATGTTAAAGAACATGGTATCTGGATTCGATCCGCTCATGAGAACACTACATGGTACAAGTCATAAGTGTTTCTCATATGCAAGTTTTGTATCGGAGTTCTTAGACCTGAAATCTCTATGAAACTCTTTATGAATTACTGTGTACTTTGACATACACCTAACGTGCTCGTAACAGAGTGACAAGTACGGGTATGATTGGGTATGCACTGATTCATGTTAGAGAGCATGAGAGAAGTGAAGGGATTACCCCTCTTGATAAGAGAGAAAAATATCACCGGCCACTTGATCAGTGAACTGAGAAGTGTATGGCCATACCGAGATGAAATAATGAGTAATCATTATTTATCTGAGAGTTCAGTGTCACTGGAATATCAAGAAATGAATTAATGTATATAAGGATGACTAGTTCCATGCCTTATATTAATTCTGATATTTATGGGTAAGGGACTATGCGAAATTGCATTAGGTCACCAAATGCCATATGCATTTTCATTTAATTTGGAATGCTATAATATCTTGCTAGAGAATATATATAGCCTTTGAATTAATTTATTAATTCATTGCCAACATTAAATGGACCTATAGGATCGCACACAAAGCATTGGGCTTAAAATATTTAAATTAAGTATTAGACATTAATTTGGGCTTTTAATTAAAGTCAAATTAATGTATGTAATGGGTTATAATATTGCTATTGGGCTTTGGTCCATGAGAGAGAGAAATTCAGCCCATAAGGTTTAATTTCAATTAATTAATTATCTTGTGTTAATTAAGTTAATTGAATATTAAAGCCTAAAGGAATTTAAATTAAATTAAATCACTTATATATTTAATTAAGTGATTTAATTTATTTAAATGTCTTATGTTTTATTTCAAATTTGAATTTAAATTCAAAGGAGTTTAATTCAAAATATATTACTTATCTTTAGGAAGTGATAGAGTTTGAATTAATTATCTTAGGATAGTTGAATTCAGATTAATGACTTGCCAAAGGATAAGCATATATATTAAAAGAAATAAAACCCTAAACCTAATTTTTTGGTGGCATGAATAGTAACTCGTGAATAGTGACTCTCTCTCTCTTAATTCTTTTGTTCAATTTTTCACAAGGAGAAAGGATTGTTCCTCATTCTCTTGTGTTATTGAGCAGTAATAGCAATCTAAAGAAGTACAAAATCAAGTTTTGTAGCTTCAAACTATAACCCTTACACAATACCGAAAAAGAGATCTAGCAATCTCGTTTTTAAGCCGACGGTGTAATTGTGTGTGTGAGAATAGAGGGAGTGGCGCAAAAGGCTGTTCCTTGGCATTGGTGATTGAGAACTAAGGTGGATAAAGGCATCTTGGTTGCTGGACATCACAAAATCAAAGAATAAAAGGCATCATCTATTGTAAGTTTCAAAACCCTAAAATTGCATGTTTTCGTTCCTATCTTTGGATATGTATGGTATGTATGATAAAATTTTTGTTTTTCCGCTGTGCTATCATGATTATCATACCATGTCATATTCCATCAGTGGTATCAGAGCCTAGACATGCTTATTTTAGTGCTTTAGATGCATGAAAAAATTAATTAAAAATCGTTATTTTGAAAACATGCAAATCTGAAATTTTCTGTTTTGAGTTTTTTGCATTGTTTTGGTGTAAAAACGATTTTAATTGATTAGATAGGTATTATAATTAATATGACATGTTAATATACTGTCCTAAGATGTTATTAGGGCTGGTAATGGTTGGATTTAATTATTTATACCTGATGGTACATGTTAATTATGAAACTAGGTGCTAGTTGGCATGTAAATTGCTATTTTAACAACTAGTTTTCAAAATTAAATGTAAAAACGTTTTTGGGATGTTTGTAAGTGATTTTTAAAGATTAAATATCAGGTCTGGACATATTTTAAATTTGGTTTTAATTCTGGTCCATGACAATTTAATTGATTAATTTTAAAATCACTTAAAACTATGTCTAGTTTGTGTTTGTTACATGTTTAATCAACATTGTTTGTTATGTTTTGATTAAAATGGTAAAAACACATTTAGATTAAAATGGTACAGAATATTAAATCAATGTTTATGGAATTATTTAGATTATTAAATGACTCATAAAATTGATTTAAATGTTTGTGCATTTTATGGCATTACATAAGCATTAAACAACTAGTTTTTGTTGTTTGTTTGTTTTTGCATGAATGTCGTGTACTATATATGTGTTCTTCATGATTTTATTTTTAATTCATGTTAGCACATATTATATGCATTTTTAATGTTTATGGGCTGTATGACATAAAATTAAAAATAGCTAAATTGGAAATTATGCTAGAGTTGATTTATAGCACAAATCTAACTAGTTTGTGTTTTGGGCTTTTAAGAGAACTTATTCAATAAGAGGATTTAGTCCATTGGGCTTCGGCCCAGGCCCATCACGGGGTCATCTCTTAAAGCTTCAAGTACACAATTTCCATTAATGGGCTTGGCTAAATCTTATTAAAATTGGACTTTGTTTGATCCATGAATGCTATGTATATTTATTTGCTTGTTTGGTGTGATGAATGGATATGCATGGTGCATTCATGGGCCCTGGGTTTTTGTAATTAAATATGGCCTGCGAGCCATTATATTTTATTGTAAAAGTTTCATTTATTTCTTAGAATAGAATTTATTTGAAGACTTTGTAAATCAAGACGAGGCCCACCGGAGTGGAGAAGCCCAACTCGAAGATTCTTATGTAATAGTATAGAATCTTAGTTGTAAGTTTTTGGGCCCATGTTTGTCACACTTTACTTTATGCAATTATATATATATGCATGCTATGTATGGATGACAAAGCGTATGCCATGTAAGCCGTAATAAAATGAATCCCTAAAAAAATAGTAAGTCACAAAGTTGCCTTCCTAATTCGAAATATGTCAAGGCATCGATCATCGGTCACGTAGACTAGGAGTCCTAGATGCGCCCGATTATCTTTGTAAGGCATGGGTTGTGAATGTAGGTTGGACTTATCATGGAAAGGGATGCCCGGACCTAGGCAACTAATAAATGGGTTGTGCTATAACATCCTAAGATGTTAGCCCATTTGATCCAAGAGTCATGTACGAGACATGATTGGAGTTTTCCTACCTAAGTAACTTAACTTGTTAGGTGTACAAGCTCAGCTTGACTAATAAGTTGTTGAGAAAAGTGGATCTTGGCCCACATTAAATCACTAACGTGAATTATTTAAAGGGATATTAATTCGGTTTGTGGGATCATTAATAAGACCTCATTTAATCTTGCTAAATTTTATTGTAGATTGAAAATGACATCTTCAAACAACAATTTCTCATTGCGATCGGTCCTTGAAAAGGACAAATTGAATGGCACCAATTTCATAGACTGGTCTCGAAACTTAAGAATAGTTCTTAAGCAAGAGAAGAAGTCGTATGTTTTGGATGCACCCTTGCCTGATGAACCAGGAAGGAACGCCTCTGCGGTTCAAAAGGAAACTTTTGAGACCAAGAAGAGCGACTCCAATGATGTGACCTGTCTGATGCTGGCCACTATGGTGCCTGAATTGCAAAAGCAATTTATGGACCAAGAGGCTTATGCGATCATGGTGCACCTCAAGGAGATGTTCCAAGAGCAAGCTTGTCACGAGAGGTTCGTGACAACAAAGGCATTAATTTCTTGCAAGATGGCTGAGGGTACACCTGTTAGTACCCATGTACTCAAGATGAAAGGGTATCTTGATACTCTTGAGAAGCTTGAGGTACTAGTGCCAAAGGAATTGGCCACTGACTTGATCTTAGGATCATTGCCTGCTGCTTATGATCCATTTGTGATGAATTATAACATGCATACAATGAACAAGTCAGTCACTGAGCTTCATGGGATGCTTAAGAATGCTGAAGAAAACATTCGAAAGACCAATCCCGTACTAATGGTTCAAAAGGGAATTAAGAAGGGATAAGCTAAGGGAAAGGGAAAGGGAAAGGCAAAACCCAAGTCAAGTGGGAGTGCACCTCAGGCCCAATCCAAGCCCAAGGCGCCAAAACTCAAAGAGAGTGAGAGCACTTGCTTCCATTGCAACAAGATAGGGCATTGAAGGAAGAATTGCGCTCTCTTTAAGGAAGAACAAAAGAAGAATGGAGCCAAGGCGTCCAGTTCTGGTATTTTTGTTGTTGAAGTTAACCTTTCTATTTCTACCACTTGGGTATTGAATACCGGTTGTGGTTCTCATATTTGTTCAAATGTGCAGGGGTTAAGAAATAGGCGGTTACTTGGGAAGAATGAAGTGGACCTCCGTGTGGGGAATGGAGCACGAGTTGCTGCCATGGAGATAGGCGACTATCACCTCACTTTACCTTCCGGACTTTGTATTGTTTTGAATAATTGTTATTATGTGCCTGCTATGAGCAGAAACATTATTTCAGTTTCATGTTTGGATAATGATGAATTTGATTTTGTTATTAAAAATGGCAATGCTCATATTCGTCATCAAGGCATTTCTTATGGCAATGCCATGTTGCAAAATGGCCTTTATATCCTTGATTTACAAAACAAAGAGTCCATATACAACATTAATACAAAGAGGGTTAAATCAAACGAATTGAACCCTACTTACTTCTGGCATTGTCGCTTAGGACATGCAAACGAAAAACGCATTTCAAGACTCCACAAAACTGGAGTGCTTGGGTCATTCGACTTAGAGTCTTATGATACATACGAGCCATATTTGCATGGAAAAATGACAAAGAGTCCTTTTAATAAAAATGGCAAGAGGACTAATGGCTTATTAGAACTAATACATTCCGATGTATGTGGACCTTTAAGTACACATGCTAGAGGTGGTTTTAGCTACTTCGTGACATTCACAGATGACTTCAGTAGATATGGCTATGTCTATCTGATGAAGTACAAGTCTGAAACTTTTGAGAAATTCAAAGAGTTTAAGAATGAAGTAGAAAACCAACTTGGCAAAAGTATAAAAGCCATTCGATCAGATCGAGGTGGCGAATACTTAAGCCAAAAGTTTGACAGTCATCTAAAGGAGTGTGGTATTATTTCACAGCTCACTCCTCCTGGAACACCTCAATGGAATGGTGTGTCCGAAAGGAGAAATCGAACTCTGTTGGACATGGTTCGATCTATGATGAGTCAAGCTAATCTTCCTATCTCTTTTTGGGGTTATGCATTAGAAACTCCTGCATTTTTATTGAACCGTACTCCAACTAAAGCAGTTGAGAAGACACCATACGAGGTATGGACTGGGAAAGAACCCAATATGTCTTTTCTCAGGATTTGGGGCTGTGAAGCACATGTTAAGAAATTAACATCTGAAAAACTAGAGTCCAAATCCACTGTCTGCTTGTTTGTGGGTTATCCTAAAGAAACAAAGGGATACTACTTTTACTCACAAGCCGAGAACAAAGTATTTGTTGCTCGCAAGGCTGTTTTCTTGGAAAAGGAGTTCCTTCTCAAGAAAGACAGTGGGAGTAAAGTAGAACTTGGAGAAATTCAAGCACCACAAACTCCTATAGAGGATGGTTTGGAAATGGGATCAAGTTCACAACCAGTTGTGGAACAAGAACCCATTACACAAGAACCTAGAAGGTCCGGTAGGGTACGTCAGGAGATTGAGAGATATGGATTTCTAATCACTGACAGTGACACTATTGAGTTAGTAGATCGTGAGGATCCTACTACCTACCAAGAAGCTATTGAAAGCCTAGACTCGGATAATTGGCTTGAAGCCATGAAATTCGAGATGCAATCAATGTACGATAACCAGGTTTGGACCTTGGTTGATCCACCAGAAGGTGCTAAGGTAATTGAATGCAAGTGGTTATTCAAACTAAAAGCTGATAAGACCTACAAAGGTAGACTAGTAGCAAAAGGTTTTCGACAAACTCATGGTATAGACTATGACGAGACCTTTTCGCCTGTAGTCATGCTCAAGTCCATTAGGATCTTGCTTGCCATAGCTGCATATCATGATTATGAGATATGGCAAATGGATGTCAAAACTGCTTTCCTTAACGGAAATTTACTTGAGGATGTGTATATGACACAGCCTGAAGGTTTTGTCAATCCCAAGCATCCTAAGAAGGTATGCAAGCTTCAAAAATCCATTTATGGATTAAAGTAAGCATCCCGAAGTTGGAATCTTCGCTTTGATGAGGCAGTCAAAGAATTTGACTTCATCAAGAACGAAGATGAGCCTTGTGTGTACAAGAAGGTTAGTGGGAGCATAGTAGTGTTTCTGGTCCTATATGTGGACGACATCCTTCTCATTGGGAATGATATTCCAACATTGCAAAAGGTTAAGCAATGGTTGGGAAAATGTTTCTCAATGAAAGACTTAGGTGAAGCTGAGACAATACTTGGTATTCGAATCTATAGAGATAGATCGAATCGGCTTTTGGGACTAAGTCAAGAAAAGTACATAGACAAAGTACTAAAGCGTTTTAGTATGGGAGACTCAAAGAAAGGATACATACCTTTGGCTTTGGGAGTTCCTTTGACTAAAGAACAGTGCCCTAAAACCAAAGAGGAAAGGGACAACATGAGTAGAATCCCATATGCATCTGCTATTGGATCTATCATGTACGCTATGTTATGTACTAGGTTGGATGTTGCTCATGCACTGAGTATAACCAGTAGGTTTCAGCAAGACCCTGGTGAGAAGCACTGGTCTGCTGTAAAAGGGATCCTGAAGTACCTGCGAAGGACTAAGGATCACTTCTTGGTGTATGGTGGTCAAGAAGAGCTCGTCATACAAGGTTATGCCGATGCTGCTTTTCAGACCAGCACTCAGGATTCTAGATCGCAATCTGGGTTTGTTTTTGTTTTGAACGGTGGTGCTGTCAGCTGGAGAAGCTCGAAGCAAGAAACCGTTGCCGACTCAACTACAGAATCTGAGTATATTGCAGCAAGTGAGGCTGCAAAAGAGGCTGTTTGGATTAAAAATTTCATTAATGGATTAGGAGTGGTCCCAAGCGTCCTAGATCCATTAGAAATTTTCTGTGACAATAACGGGGCCATTGCACAGGCCAAGGAGCCCCGGTCACACCAGAAATCCAAACACATACTCAGAAGGTACCACTTGATCAGAGAAATCATTGATCGTGGGGACGTCAAGGTTAGCAAGATATCAAGTGAAGACAATGTAGCAGATCCTTTGACGAAACAGTTACGTCCAAATCTGCACGAAGCTCATTTGAGAGCGTTCGGTCTTAGGGCTATGCCCAATTGGGACTAGTGCTAGTGGGAGATTGTTAGTGTAAGCCCTAGCCCCAATGCATTGTAACGAAACACTTGAAATTAATAAAATGAGGCATTAGTTTTATCTTTTGTATTCCTGTGCATATCAATTGATAAAACTATCCAAGAATGTCGTTTCGGTTTAAGTTATCATGTGTGAGGCACATGGATTGTAAGACCTTGAAACAAATGAGACATCATTCTAAATATCCCTAGTCGGTCATTGTTATGGGAATAACAAATGAATTAAGACTAGTATGCTCTCTCTGATCTTATGAGTTCTGTCTTACGGATCATTAGGACAAGAGTGTCAATCAGAGATCATAGATACATATTAAAGAACATGGTATCTGGATTCGATCCGCTCATGAGAACACTACATGGTACAAGTCATAAGTGTTTCTCATATGCAAGTTTTGTATCGGAGTTCTTAGACCTGAAATCTCTATGAAACTCTTTATGAATTACTGTGTACTTTGACATACACCTAACGTGCTCGTAACAGAGTAACAAGTACGGGTATGATTGGGTATGCACTGATTCATGTTAGAGAGCATGAGAGAAGTGAAGGGATTACCCCTCTCGATAAGAGAGAAAAATATCACCGGCCACTTGATCAGTGAACTGAGAAGTGTATGGCCATACCGAGATGAAATAATGAGTAATCATTATTTATCTGAGAGTTCAGTGTCACTGGAATATCAAGAAATGAATTAATGTATATAAGGATGACTAGTTCCATGCCTTATATTAATTCTGATATTTATGGGTAAGGGACTATGCGAAATTGCATTAGGTCACCAAATGCCATATGCATTTTCATTTAATTTGGAATGCTATAATATCTTGCTAGAGAATATATATAGCCTTTGAATTAATTTATTAATTCATTGCCAACATTAAATGGACCTATAGGATCGCACACAAAGCATTGGGCTTAAAATATTTAAATTAAGTATTGGACATTAATTTGGGCTTTTAATTAAAGTCAAATTAATGTATGTAATGGGTTATAATATTGCTATTGGGCTTTGGTCCATGAGAGAGAGAAATTCAGCCCATAAGGTTTAATTTCAATTAATTAATTATCTTGTGTTAATTAAGTTAATTGAATATTAAAGCCTAAAGGAATTTAAATTAAATTAAATCACTTATATATTTAATTAAGTGATTTAATTTATTTAAATGTCTTATGTTTTATTTCAAATTTGAATTTAAATTCAAAGGAGTTTAATTCAAAATATATTACTTATCTTTAGGAAGTGATAGAGTTTGAATTAATTATCTTAGGATAGTTGAATTCAGATTAATGACTTGCCAAAGGATAAGCATATATATTAAAAGAAATAAAACCCTAAACCTAATTTTTTTGTGGCATGAATAGTAACTCGTGAATAGTGACTCTCTCTCTCTTAATTCTTTTGTTCAATTTTTCACAAGGAGAAAGGATTGTTCCTCATTCTCTTGTGTTATTGAGCAGTAATAGCAATCTAAAGAAGTACAAAATCAAGTTTTGTAGCTTCAAACTATAACCCTTACACAATACCGAAAAAGAGATCTAGCAATCTCGTTTTTAAGCCGACGGTATAATTGTGTGTGTGAGAATAGAGGGAGTGGCGCAAAAGGCTGTTCCTTGGCATTGGTGATCGAGAACTAAGGTGGATAAAGGCATCTTGGTTGCTGGACATCACAAAATCAAAGAATAAAAGGCATCATCTATTGTAAGTTTCAAAACCCTAAAATTGCATGTTTTCGTTCCTATCTTTGGATATGTATGGTATGTATGATAAAATTTTTGTTTTTCCGCTGTGCTATCATGATTATCATACCATGTCATATTCCATCACCATTTTCTTTAACTTATAGAGTTAAAGCGGTCATTCCATATGAGATCGAGATGACGAACATAAAAACAGAGCAGTAAAATGAAGAAGCAAACAAAGATTTGCTGTTACACCACTTAGGCATGCTAGAAGAAAAGAAAGAACATGCCCAATTTCGAGCTGTTATATATAAACAACACATGGCGTCATACCATGGCTGCAAGTTAAAACCCATAGCATTTTGAATAGGTGAACTCGTTCTCAAGAAAGCTATTAAAATGCAAACTATAGCAGGTGTCAATAAGTTGAGTCCTAATTGGGTAAGACCATATGAAATACATGAATTTGTGTACTTCGAGGCTTACTACCTCAAGGACGTATCCAGAAAGATTTTATCGCACTCTTGGAATGTTTTTAATTTGAAGAAATATCATCAGTAATGCTTAGCTTAGTTCAGCATTTTCTCCAAAAGCGTACTTAGCTATTTATGCTTGGTTTAGTAGTTTCACCAATAGCTCTTTTTGTAATTTTCTAGCTCAATTTAGGAGTTTCGCCATGAGCACTTTTTGTTATTTTTAGCTCAGTTTGGCAATTTCACCAGGAGCACTTTTGGTTACTTTTAGCTTAGGTCGGCATTTCTACCATAAGCATTCTTTCTGTTTTTTGCTCAAATTTGGCAGTTTTTCCATGAACATTTTTTGTGTTAAAGCTCAGCTCAACAGCTAAAGCCACGAGCCTATTCATTAATAATATAAGTAGCTTAGCTTGGCAGCTTAAGCCATAAGCATATTTATTACTTAACTATTTATCACTTTAAACATTATTTAGTTTGTCATTCATATTGAAGTTTAACATTTCTTTTAGTGTCTCTAGACCACTTATACTTGAGCCTATATGATAACTTGTTAGTTTATCAACATTATTTCTCAATTTTTTCTCATAAATGTGAGATAAACTTAAGCTAGGAAATACAACTCGAAGATCAAGAATTATAAAGATGAAGAAAGAGAAAAATTCCATTAAGGGCTAAATGAAGTTCATTACAAAAAAGATGGATAAAGGCCAACTTTGACTCAAACATCTAAAATTAAAACCTAGCTACTCTTTTTTAGGCTCGACCTCTTCCAGAAAAGTAAAATCCTCATTGGGAAATTTATCCTTTACAGCTTAGATAAGCTTATTCCCATAGAAGATGCATTTATCTGCAGCTAAGTCATTAATTTTATCTTCGAGCTTAGCTTGTTTTTTCTCCAGCTCGACATAATTCTTCTCTGCACTAGCTTTCTCTACCTTACACTTCTCCAGTTCGGCCTTGGAGGCTTGATGCTTTTCATTTTCCTTGATAATAGAGGCCTCTGCCTCAGCAAGCTTCCAAACAGCTTCTTCGGTTGCCTTGTAATTAGGCTCCCACCTCTTTGGCCTTGACCTCAGCCTCAGAAGCCTTATTCTTCTAGTCATTGACTGCCTGCTCAGCCTCATTTAGCTTTTTCCCTAACTTGGCGATGTTTTTCTTCTCTTCTCTCAATAAGCCTAAGAGCCTGCTCATCTTGCCAATCACAGCATTTGATAAAATCAAACTCTATACAGAAAATATGTTGGCATACTACTTGAGGAAAAATAAAAATAGTTCAGAAATGATACCTTAACTTGATGCCTCCGCATAACTGCGGGCAAGCGATCAAATTGTAAATTAAAATAGGGTGCCACCTCGGGGTTAGAGGAGCTATAAGACCAAGCATTTTTTTACCAAAATCCCTAAACTTAATCTATCAATTTGTTAAGCCTTTTATTCGAGTTCAAAGGGGGAGACGACTTTTCCTCTAGAGTTCGGGAGGATGATGGCTCAGGCAGCAACACCGAAAGCCTGCTCGCACCTGGCGAAGGAGATATATTAGCTAGAGGAGATGTTGGTGACCTATCAGATATTGTAATCATGTTGGAGGGACTGTTGCTCTGAGGGCTGATGATAGATGGATTTTGTGCCGAACTCCTAGAAACAACTACTAGAGTGTGCGATACACTTTTTTGTCTGGGGTTTTTTTGCAGCTTTGGCTCTTTTGGCTTTCAGTTTCTCGCTAAAAGGATTGTTTTTGTTTGCTCTCTTCATAATTACAAAACAAAAACACAATGAGAAAAAATTACATTCTATTTAGTTACAACAGAAAGGGATTACCCCATTTATTTTTTCAATCTACTCGACAAGAGAAAGGGTTGAGGAACTCATAGATATCTAGCTTGTTTTTAACGAGCTCTCTCTACCGATAGGTTTTTTCTTCTTCCTTGATAAAAAATAAAGGGTTATCATTCATGTTGACAAATTGCCCGTAGGAAGTTCGGATAGGAAAGTCGTGTTGGCTCCCCAAGACAAAAAAAGCAAAATTTTCAATTCTTTAATAAGTCCAGCTTCCCTAAAAAAATGTCGTATTTGACTCGAGCCTAGATATAATTATGGTATTTCATCATTACTCAAAGTTCAACCATATGGGTCGCTCTGAACAACCTAATTGTGAGATTGATGCCATGTTCGACAATCCAGATTTGTAGGGTTGTTAGAGTAAGCCAAGTGTTAAGATGAAGCTGACTTATAGTGAGTTCATAATACTTTAGGAATAACACCTCGAATTAGGTTGGAGGAATAGTAACTCCGGCTTGGAAATTGGCTTCATGAAAAACCAACTTTTTCTCATCATTAAGATTGGTGTTTGCTCGGATGTAAGAGTTTGAAGCTAGCAGATCATATTGGTTGGATATTCCAAATTTTTCCCTTAGATGGTGGAGGTCATCAAATCGAATGGACGAACTAATCTGCGAAACTTTAGGATTGGCTCTCGGTTGCCTTTTGGGTCTAGGTCTATTTTGGACCGAACTTTGGGATACTAGAATTTATAGGGGAGAACTCTCTAAGGGCACACTGTTAGGTCTATTTAGGATAGGAGTTTGAAACATTAGAAGTTTTATTGGTACGCTTTTTAAGGATGCACTATTGGAAGAGAAGCTCGATGTACTATCATTTAAAAGACCCTCTGGAATCCTAATATTGCTAGAACCTATTGACCCACTCATTTTAGGAAATAAATAAACCAAAAAACAAAAATGAAAGAATGAGAGGAAAGATCTAATTTACTAACCTACAAGGATGGTCAAAGAAATTGGGAAGAAGTTGGAGAGCATAAAAACACAAAAAAAAAACAAGGGAGAGAAGTAGAGTAAAAGAAGATAGGGAAATGAAATTGCAAAATAAGAAAGGTAGAAATAAGGAAATGGGAAATGCTTTTATATGAGAACAAGACCATCAGATGGAGGATGTGCGTGCGGTTAAGATGCATTTAGGAGTGACAGTTTAATTGCATTAATGGTGCTGTGTGAAACTCGATGAGTCATTATTATTATAGTTGTCATCGACTCCCTCTTAGCCATTATTGCTACGAGGATAGAAAAGATGCCTTGTTTAAGGCAGGTGTCAGACTTGGTGCCCAAGCATTGAAAACATTCCCATGACATAAATGTCTTTTACCTCGAAAGGGGGGGACTTATGATAACTGAACTAAATAACCAGGCTTCCTCAAGTAGCACAATACTAAGATCATTTGGTTATCTCAGATTCGAGCTAATACGCTAGCAGTGTCGTTTTAAGGAGTCATGCTTGGACAATGGCTCGTAAATTACCTAAAGAGAGTAAGACATTTATTTTGGAAACCTAGCTTAGTTTCCTAATCAAACTATACATCTTTCTCAATGAGAATCCTATGAACATTAGAAATCTTAACTAAAACAAAACTCCTGTCCCTATAAATAAACAAGGTATCAGATATTTTTCTCTCTTTTGGTTAAGTTTACTCTCAAATACATTTTTGGAGCTTTTTTACTGACTTGACCGTCAGAGATTCTCCTCGCCTGAAACTCCGTTGGAATTTTCTATTTTCAGGTATCTCAAAAGCTGTGAAAAACATTATTGCTAGAATCGGACCCTAATAACAATTCGGTAAAACTGAATTGTTATCAATGACAAATAAAGAAATGCCAAAAAAGAGTAAGAAAATAACTTACAAAGAACTTAAAAAGCTTTAATATTTAATTATTTATGTAAGTAAACAGTAAACGCTTACAATTTGTTTTTATGTGAATCTCTTATAAATGTTGGATACTTTACTTGATAGAGTTTGAACTTTTTTTAAAAAAATTTTACAATTGAAATTGTGAATGATGGAAAGAAGATGATATTTAATTTTAGATTAATTAAAAAATATCAAATTAATTAAAATAATAATATTTAATTTTAGGTTAATTAAAAAAATCAAATTCATGAAAAAATAATATCGAATTAATGAAAAAATTAATTACATTTTTAATTTAATAAGAAAAAAGATAAATAATTTTCTTGAATGAGAGTCTTCTAAAGCCATGACAATAATTTCGGCTTTACCATATAGAAAGATTAGCACATTAATTTATGATTTGTTGTGATATATTTCTATTTGGATGACTTTTCATATTGGTTATTTCCTTTATTACTTGATTTATTTTCTATATTCACTTGTTTTCCGAATTTATTTGTTTCATATATATAGATCAAGTTTTGTGTCTATAAATACTCACATTGTTATTATTTTAGTGACATAATAATATAACAGAGAAATCACACTTCTCGTTATTATCTATATTTTGTTCTGATTTTACTTTTATTTATAACACGTTATCAGCACGATAGTCTCTACTGATTATTGAAAGTCAGTAGTTTATGATAACACGGCTCGAAGGAATCAAGAATTATAATTTACAAGATTAAATAGTATTTAAATTTAATTCGTAAACTTTAAATTATTTTAATTCTCACGAGTTAATGAGATTGTTTAAGGGTTGAGTAATTGTACCCTACAATAAATTTAAAAAATTTCAATATAAAAAATTATTAAGAAAAAAATGAGAATAACATTTTTCATTGCCGTTTATTTTTCCGTGGACATTAACATGATTTTAGTGATTTATTTTGCATAATTACAAATTGATCCTTGCTTAATTATATTTTGATCATTATATTATATATATGATCGATGAATATACTTTATGTAAAGCCATATTTTGGTTTTCAATTTACTAAATGCATATTTTTGTCATGTTTAATATAATTATTTGCAGACTCCTGAAGAGTTATAATGCAATTACTTGGATACAATTTGTTATATTTCTCCAATATGTCCCGCAAAAATTTATTTTCAAAAGATATTCGTTGAAATGGATCATTTTAAGACTGAGAGAAAAATACTCAAGATCTACTTTGTATAAGATAAGTAATATATATATATATATATATATATATATATATATATATATATATATATATATATATATATATATATATATATATTGTAAAGATAATTTGATTTTATTTTGATACAAATATTAGCAAACTCAAAGTTTACTAATAGATACAAATATTAGTAACCTGAAGTTTACTAATTGTTGTATAAATATTAGTAACCTATTATTTACCAATTATACAAACATCGGTAAACATGAAATTTATTGATTAAGTGATATTAATATCAGTAAACCTGAAGTTTATTGATTATAATAAAATTGATAATTGAAAAAAATACTAATAAGCATGAAGTTTATTAACTGTCACAAATATTAGTAAACACGAAGTTTACTAACTATTTAATATTAATATTAAGAAACTTGATGTTTATCAATTGATATAATAAAAATAGTAAACCTGAAGTTTACTAATTAATAATTAATTATTTGGCATGACCGGTTTGACCAGTTTGGATCAATTATAATGTATAAATTATTGAGAATTCATACATACATATTTATTAAAGAACCAGAAGTTTCTTTTAGTTCAATTTAAGGAATTCTCATAATCTACTTGTTCTCATAAAATATTACTAAAGTATCACTAGCTAATAAAGGGACTGAATTCCCTTCATTCTGGAATGAATAAAGATAATATATGTGGGCCCACTATCCACCATGTGAACCACTCAAATATTTCATAATTTTTGAAAGATGCATCGATAAAATGGTCACATGTGTGTTTATTATCAACTCACAACCGCAGTTTGTGAGATTATTCAAATTAAGTGCATACTTTCCAGAATATGCAATCAAGATATTTTCTTGATAATGCTAGCAATCATATGTCACGGGTAAATGATTGTTATAAGCTCATTGTATATATTCATACTCAAAGATCTAGCAAAAATATTTATTTAATGCCTCCAAATAATTGCTAGATATTTTTATGAGAACAATGGTGCTATTTTTATATATGGATATATAATTGATGTAAGCAATACTTTTATGCATTATGCCAATAAAGATCATAAAATTCATCAATTGCAATTTTAGTTAAAAATTGCATTTTAATTAATAGCTTTCCTAATATCAGGGGAAGACAACAACTAAAATAAATAAATACATTATGTATAGTTTAGATCCTCATATCATGAACTTGAAGTTCAAAAGATTAGTTAATTATGATGCCAATGTATTTGTTAGTTTATAGAGATTTATTAAGTCTCATTTGTATTAGCTGCAAATGCTCAAATTCAGAATAATGTCTTAGCAGGACAATTTGCCTCATAGGGTAAATTATTCGGTTCCAAATAAAAATAAAATTTATAAATGGCAAGGGGCAAATAAATCTATATGGTCATATTATGGAGGCTGGTACTCTTTAAGAAACCTATGACATAACTAATTTTTAAAAACCCCAGAAGTGGTTCAGGTACCTGAAATTAAATAAGAGATCTCAATATGTCATTTGTTATTAAAAAGAACCGAAAAAGATAAAGTTGTCGACAACATTTCTATATAAAAATATTAAAGTTGACATTTTCAATATAGTGAGGATCTTAAAATTAAATCTGTTGAAAAATACAGATTTTAATTGTATTCAATATGAATTTTTGAACATGCAGTTCAAAATATTGAAAAATATGATGCCAAAAAAGTACAATTAATATTCATGTAATAAACAATTAAGTCGTAAAATATGATTTATTTTATGACATTTATTGCACTGAATTGGCATCGATTGTAAAATTGCATATTTTCTTATAATTGATGTAATAAGTTTTTACTATTTTCAATTTGGTAATATATTAGTATGTAACTAATTAATATTATTTGTCTATTTGACAATAAAATTACATATAATTTTTGAAAGATTTATTATGCTTGAAGCATATAAATACTTCTGAAAATTTTTATTTAATACAATTATATGCATTGAATTTTATGTATATGATTTTGAAGTGTTATAGTTTATCTATTGTCATTATTTATTTATGATTTTAATTACTGAAACTCTTGAAGAGTTCAAAATGCTTTAATGAATTTTGTACACTAAATTTTGTTTTGAATTAAATATTGAGTACTATTTGATTAAAAGAAAATTTTTATAATGTGATTATATGTTATCTTCCATTGAGTACTCCAATAGTTGTAGAGTTACTAAATACAATATATTTCATGATCATATATTATTTCTATTAATGCATTATGTAATCATGCATTACATGGTAATTGTCAAATTGTTACTTAAAATTACATATTATTTTAAAGATTTTAGTTTTCTATATAATTATATATATTTTATTTGCATAATTTTATTATCTTTAAGTATTTTTTTAGAAATATTTAAATTAAGTTATCAAATGCATTCATTTGTTATAGCTATTATATGATTTTATTGTGTACATGTCATTAAATTATTTTTATTATATTTGTTTCATCCCTTCAAATTAATGAAGCAATATAGAATTATGGCCATAAAAATGGTATGTTCAAGGAATGATAATTATTACCATTATATATATGATTAATTTTCACCACCAAAAGTGTTTGATAATTAAGAGAAAGAATAAGAATGGTTAAGAAAATCATTTGAGAATAGATAACTTATTTATGATATAGTATAAAATTACATTGATCATGTACCTATTGTACGTATGATTATATTATTAGATTTTATAAAATTTTTCATCTTAAATGAATGAAAGATGTGTAGATAAATTTGTATGTGCTTATGTACAACATGTAATTTTATAAAATAAGTTTTATTTATTATTTTTCAGTTCATGCATCATATATCCAGAAGATATATGGTAAGCATATCCAGAAGATATGTGACTCATTTTTAGAAAAAGAACTTCATAATATTACGTATTGAAACTCTGCATGCACAAATTTAAAGTTGTGTATTAATATTTTTATAAAAGAAAGAAAAATACATGTTATACTCTTTTTTCCTTAACTAAGGTTTTTTTCATTGGGTTTTCCTGTTAAGGTTTTTAATGAGGCAACTTATAATGTGTATTAAAAATATTGTGTACTTCTTTTTCTTTTACTAGATTTTGATCCCACAGGATTTTTTTCAATAGGGTTTTAATGAATCATAATACATGGACATTCAAGGAAAAGTGTGTACTATAAATTTCATGATTGTGAATATCCATAACTCTTTAAAATTGATAGCATGACTTATCAAATAGAAAAGGCAAACATTATTGTCCATGCAGGATATTTTGTAATATTTTTAAAGAATTCAAAGTCCGCCAGAAGCGTGACAATATTTTAACGAAAAAATATATATCAATTTTTGAAAGAAAATCTTGATATGGATAAGTCTTATCCACTGAGCATTTCATTGGTTGTTCGCTCTCTTGATATCAAGAAAGATCATTTTCGTCCATAAGAAGATAACGAAGAGATTTTTGGTCCTGAAATACCATATCTTAGTGTAATTGGTGCACTTTTATATCTTGCAAATAGCACTAGATCAAATATAGCTTTTACAGTTAATTTGCTAGCAGGATTTAGTTCTGCACCAACTCAAAGGCACTGGAATGGAGTAAAATATGTTATTTTCGTGGCACTTCTAACATGGATTTATTTTTTTCAAAAGGAGTAAATTCAGAATTGATAAGCATGATGATGCTGGATATCTATCAGATCCTCATAAAGCTTGGTCACAGACATAAATATTAGCCCTCCATGAAGAAAATCGTAAATGTGTGTGGTTGAGAACTATGACTCAACATATTGAGGGAATAAGTGAGTTAGTGGTGGAGAAAAAGTCAACAAAATTGTATTAGGATAATACAACATGTATCTCACAACTCAAAGGTGGCTACATTAAAAGAGATAGAACCAAACGTATCTCACCAAAATTCTTTTATACTCATGAACTTATAAAAGAAGGGCAGATCGATGTTTGAAAAGTTCGTTCAAGTGATAATCCAGTAGATTTGTTCACAAAGGCCCTACCAAGTTCAATTTTCAAGAAGAATGTGCATGATATTGGAATGCGCTAATTAAAGGATTTAGTGTGATTCATTATATTGTTGAGAGGAAGTACATATGAATATTGTACTCTTTTTCCTTTGCTAAGTTTTTATCCTACTGAATTTTTCTTAGCAAGGTTTTAACGAGGCATGTTCACAATGTATAGTCATACAAGGGGAAGTATTGTGATATATTCCTATTTGGATGACTTCTTATATTGGTTATTTCCATTATTACTTGACTTATTTCTTATATTCACTTGTTTCCTGAATTTATTTGTTTCCTATATAGACCAAGTTTTGTGTCTATAAATACTCACATTTTTATTGTTTTAGTGACATAATAATATAACAGAGAAATCACACTTCTCGTTATTATCTATATTTTGTTCTAATTTTACTTTTATTTATAACATGATTGATTTATGACGGTTCATTTATATTATCGACTCTATGTTTGGATGGAGGTTTCATTGTATGGGATTGTTCCACACCATACAATGGAATACCATATTTGGCATTATTATTATTATTATTATTATTATTATTATTATAATCATCATCATCATCATCATCATCGTCGTCGTCGTCGTCATATATTTTTTTTCATGATTTAGTAATTTAATGGGTAAGTTTAGGGATGAGCAAAAAAAATCGAAAATATGATTAACCGCAAAATCAATCCGAAATCGAATCGATTTTTATGGTTAATAGATCCAATAGACTTGGTTATAGTTTTTAATTTTTATATTTTTTTGTTAATGGTTACATTTTTTATTTTTAAGTACCGGTTAACCGGTAGTCCACAGTTAACCGGTTCATATATATATATATATATATATATATATATATATATATATATATATATATATATATTATTTTTATACCTTAATTTTTTATATTTTTTTATAAAATTATATAATACTTTAAACTAAATTTATATCATATCATTTTTTAATTATATAATAATATTTATATATTGTATCCAATTAACTTTTATATATATTTTATCATATATTAGTGTTCATATTTTATTTAATAACATTTAATTATATTTTATTATATTTTAGAGTTTATGTTATAACATTTAATATTATCCAAAATTTTATTTGACTTAAAATCAAACATATTAATTTTTAATAAATATCAAATCTATTTTATAATATTAGCTACTAATTTATAAAACATGAATTTTAGCTAATAAATTATATTTATTTCGTAATTTTTATATTAGACATTTGGAATTAAATTGAATTTTGTCTAATTTTTTTATAATTTTATATTATCAATTTTAATAGTTAACAAAAAAATATTGGTTAACCAAATCGAAACCGATTAACTGGTTAACCGAATATAACAGATTGGTTAATTGTTAGTGATTTAAAAAAATCAATATTAATGAACTGATTAATTTTTTTTTGTTATAAATTGGTTAATCAGTCTATACTAATCTCTAGATAAGTTGTGGTTCTCGTTCCTACAAACAAACAATAGCAAATTGGTGTGTTTTGTGGTTTTTTTTTATTTAAAAAATTGACCTCATAAGTTTATTAAAATACCAAACATGTCCTTTATATATAAAAACTAACTAAACCTTGGCTATTTTTCTCATTTCTTACCTCAATGCTGCCGCACCAGAGCAGGGGTGCTCACGGGGCGGGGCGGGGTCGGGGATTGCATCCCCACTCACTGCCTCGCCGAGGTCAGGGATTCCCCGTCCCCGCCCCCGGCTCTAGAACGAGGAGAAAATCTCTCCTGTCCCCCGCCCCGCGGGGATCCCCGTCCCCTACAGGGATCCCCGTTCCCCGATTTAGTGGTTTTTTAATCTTTTTGTCTAGTCTTAATTGTGAATAAAGTAATACCTCATAAAAAGTATTCAACTTAAAAAAAATAGAAATCTAAATTTGTCAATTTTTTACTTCTAAATATTTTTTTCTGTTGATTTGAGTATAATTCTTATAATTTATACATTATAATAGCATTAGCACCATAATTTATATACTATAAAAATGTAAAAGCAAGAAAACCGATAACTTCATTGCCTAAATGTAAACTAAATATATTGGATTCATTTTTAGCCAAATTAAATGCATTTAATTTACTTTTATCTAAATTTAATACACTATATTCACTTTTACCCAAAAAAACTAAATTTATTTTTACTAAACTAAATATATTATATTTATTTTTATCCAAACTAAATAAATCGTGTTCAATTATCCAAATCAAACCCAAATTCAATCTTATTTTAATTGAATGGCACCTCTTATTTTCAAAAATAAATTTTTTCTTTTTATTTGTTATAAATTTTAAATTTATTTATTTACTTCTTTTAATATTGATTATTTCCATCAAATTTAAAATTAAATTAAAATTCCCACCTTGCATTTGGACCTAATAGGGATATAGTTATAGACATGCAATGAATACGTTGTGAAGGATGATTGATTAAATAGCCAATATAATTTTCAAAATTTGTATACGAAGATTGAACAAAAATAAAAATACATATTCCTTGAGAGCTTTCTTTCACTTATCAAATTATCAAATTGCCTAGTGTAATTATATTTGATCTTAATTAATTTAATTGATACTTAATTTTAATTAAAATGTGAATTCAAATTCAAAAAAATTGAATTAATTCAATTAAATTTGGCAATTGAAATTGATTAAAATCCAATTTAATTTCAATTTGAATAGTATTCAATTAAAATTAAATTAATAGATTAAATCTAATTTAAATTAAGTTTAAAAATTCAATTTTAATTAAAAAGAATATTGAATTTGAGTTCAATTTGAAAAATAGTATATTTGTTTGGAGCAAAACTGAATATAGGGCATTTAATTTTGGCCAAATTGGATAGAGTGTATTAGCTCTAGTGAAACTGTATACGATCTATCAGCAGCAGGTGTTGTTGACATTGAAAAATTAAGGCAATCGTAATTAAAAATAAAAAATCTTTTCACTATTGCTGTATATTTTTTTTTACTATTGCTCTTCACTTTTGGTGTTAAGAAAGCTAAAAAGACAATAAATTTTGTAGGATTATTTCAAAGTTAACGGTGTTTAACTTATTTAATTAACTATATTTTTTCTTAATTTTATTTTTCTTTATTAAATTAAAATTATTTCTTTTAAATTTATCTTTTCTAATGTCAATGAAGATAAAAATTGAATAGAAATTACAAATGTTATTTTAATTGATTTTGCTGCACTACTTTTTATTTTGAGTTGTTCAGCATCAACTTACGCATTTCTTTGTGTTGATATGAAATAAATAGCAAATTAATTATATTATATAGATTGCCTCATCTCGTTTTTTAATATATGGACATCTCTTTAATGTGATATTCTATATCAGTGTAATTTGTTAATTAATAACTTTTTTTTTATTTTTATATATAGAGCTAATAATTTTATTCATACATGGAAATCATTCTTTTTACTCTATGTAGTTTGGACAAAAATAAACACAATACATTCAGTTGGATAGAAATGAATACAATTTATTTTTTGGGTAAAAGTAAATACACTGTCAAATGGAAAGAGTTGCTAATGAATTCACTTAGAAAATGATATAAATTTAAATCCTTAATTTATTAAATTGAGTAGTAGAGTATTAGTGTTCTCAATTTTTGTACTTTAATTTTTTTACAAGTGAATTAAAATTAAAATTTAGAAGTGAATTAAAATATGAATTTAAATCCTTCTAAAATATACATGGCATAACAAATCGGATTACATTGTATACAATACACAATATATTATTTTAATATATAATAACAAAATCATTTATGAAATTTATCATATACAATGTATTATGTTAATATAGAATAACAACATTGATTATATTATTTTCGGGAATAAGTGAATATGATGTTGTTATATTACTAGTTAATATATTGTATTAATATTTTACACTAATTGAATATGACAGTATAAAATAGTATTTTAATTTTATATTTGTTATAGTAAAGTACTTCTAATTTATTGAATTAACACGAAGCATCCAAAAAAAATTGAAAGGAAAATAAAAACTTAAAGTGAATGTCAAAATAAAATCGAATACATCATATACATGACAAAACAAATCTTAATACAATGTATTCACTTGATGAATGACTACATTGTATTCAGTTGTATTTTTTTAGTGTGATAATTGATTATATTTGATTATATTCTGTGGGGCGGATATCCCATTCCCCGTCCCCGCCCCCAATTTTATAACGGGGATTTCCCCCCCCCCGTCCCCGTCCCCGTCCCCACGAGGGGAAAATTCGGGGATTCCCCATCCCGAATGGGACGGGTCCCCGGCGAGGTCGGGCAATCCCCACCCCGTGATCATCCCTACACCAGAGTTGTATTTCCTCGTCTTTCTTTATTTTTTTTCTTTTCTTTTTCATTTTCTTGTGTAAGTATATTATATTCTTAAAGATCATCTTTTTTATTACTTGGAGGAAAAAAAAGGTGTATCTAAATATTACTTTAACTGTATTATCTTTATTATTGATTAATTTATTTTTAAATATTAAATTATGCAAATAAATATAAAAAGCATAACTAATGACTAATAAATAAATAATATTTTATTTTAAATTATTAATAAAATTATTATTGACAAATTAATATTTATGAAGAAGGTATTTAGCTAAATTGCTTATTTATTATATAATACAATACACTAAAAGAAATCATAAAAAATAATATACGGTTCTCCTGAACATTGAATCATAAAGTTCATCATAAATCAATGCTGCACGATATAATAAATTATGAAACAATGAACAACAGTCATCTAAATGGGGTTTAAAGTTTTTATGACTCTAATTTACAAGGGATGAAATGAGATTGCAAAAGTTTCTTCTTTTTTGTCGGGGTGAATTTAGAATTTACCAAAAAGAGGATCAACATCTAAATATTATAGAAAATGATAAAAATTGAGGAAGTTCGAATAAAAGAGATAAAAAAAAAATTAGAAGGATCAATTTTGAAAATAAGCTAAAATTAATAAAAATTTACAATTAGTTTTTTGAAAAAAAATTGGATGCCCTTAATGAATTTGCCTCTGCCTTTAATCAAAGGTATCGAATTCAAATTTTAGGTATAAAATATTTTTGAATATTTAGAAAAAAATATTTTATTTTCTTTATGAAATTGATTGGTGCAAATTCGAATTAATCAGATCAATAAATTTTAAATATTGAATAGTTACAAAAAATATATTTTTTTCTTAATTTTATAAAAAATAAAAATAAATATTTTTTATGCAAGCACATTGCTTTCAATTATTAAAAAAAACTTAAAATAATTTTTAAAATAAGCAAAAAAATAAAGCCAAAAGAGGATTAGCCATGATGGAACACGAACGGATCGGTGAACACTAAGCCAGAGCCGGCTAGTATTGGGGGAGGGTTGCAAAATTCCAAAGGAGATATCCTTTGTCTTTTTTCATGTAATGCTGGAATTATGGATTCTAATCATGCCGAACTGTACGTAGTGGAAAAGGCTCTCATCATCTCCTTCGATTTTCTTCTATCTAGTCCAAAACAAAAATATTATTTTCGAATTGGATTCATCAAATGTAGTGGCTTGGCTTCTTAACAATCAAGACTCTAGCCCTTGAAAAATGTCCAACATTTTTAATAACATAAACAGAGTGCTCTTAAATCTCAAGGTGGGCTCATAGACCAAGGGAATATAATTTTTTTTTGCGGATTCTTTAGCAAAATAGGGAGTTTTTCAGAAGGCTGATTTGGTGGCTTGGTTGATATAAAACTAGTCTTTGTTCTTGTGGTGATGGTTATGTATTTCTTCTGTATCAGTTTTTGGGTGCCTTATTACTTTGAGCCAGTGTTTTGAAACTCGATTTGATCAAATGGTCAAACCGATTGGACTACGACTTGGTAAGAAAACTGGATTGATCCAATATAAAACTCAAAATAAGAAAAAAACTCGAATTGAACCAAGAAAACTTGGGTTGAACCAAAACTCATCGAACCGAATGAGAACCTGGTTCAACTTAAAAAATGCGCATTTTGTTACAAAACCCTAAAATTCCCTTAATTTCCTTCTTTGCCTCCATTCATTTCACGCAGACAAAAGGAGAAAAAACGGTGCTGATGGGTCAAGAGGTGGTGGAGCGGCGACTGAAAGAGGTGGGTCTGGTGGTGAGGTTAGTTTTGGTGGAGGAGGGTTCAATGGTGGTGGTGGTGGTGGAGGAATGTACAATGGGATGATGATGATGGAGCATCATCAAGGACATGTACGACTCTGTTGGGTTTCATCATCAGATGTGATGGAATATGACATGGTATGCACATAAAGATCACGCAGTGGAAAACAATAAAATTTGATCATACATGCCAAACAATTCCATAACAAGAATCGAAACATGCAATTTTAGGATTTTTACAACTTACAACTTTTGATGGCTTTTAAATCTTGAATTTGGTGATGATCAACAACTAAGATGACTTTATCCGCCTTAGATCTTGATCACCAATGCCAAGGAACAGCCTTTTACGCCACTCCCTCTATTCTCACACACACACTTGCAAAGATGGCTTAAAATAGAGATTGCTAGCTCTCTTTTAAAGTATTGTGTAAAGGCAATGGTTTGAAGCTACAAGACTTGATCTTTCACTTCTTTTAGGTGCTATTAATGCCAAGAACACAAGAAAGCAAGAAAGTATTCTTCCCCTTGTCAAAAATAGAATTAATTAATTTATATCATTAATTTAGGAAAGATAGGTCATCCCAAAATCCCTTAGAATTAGGAATATATTCAGCCTCCATCACTTCCTAATTAAGTGATTTAAATTAATTCAAACTCTATTAGGTTTTAAATTTAAATGGCATTAGTCATTTAATCAAAATAAACTTATTTTGGACTTAATTGGTTGCCGAATTTTGGCCACATTAATTCTCTCTCAAGTATTATATTTTGATTAAATAAAATTTAGAATTTAATACTCAATTAACTTAATTATACATAAATAATTAATTAATTGAAATTAAAACTAGCATATGCCAATAAATTTTTCTCGTGTAACAACTATTAACATATTTGCCTAAAACAGCTAGCTATTTTAGGCAAAAAATTTGTTTGACAAAAGTTGTTTTAGGCAAAAAAATTATTTTTACAGATTTGAAAAATTTGTTTACCCATTTTATGCATTAATTTGACTTTAAATAAAAGTCCAAATTAATTCCCAATATACTATTTAAATATTTTAAGCCCAATGCTTTGTGTGCGATCCTATAGGTTCATTTAATATTGACAATGAATTAATAAATTAATTCAAAGGCTATATATATTCTCTAGCAAGATATTATAGCATTCCAAATTAAATGAAAATGCATATGGCATTTAGTGATCTAATGCAATTTTGCATAGTCCCTTACCCATAAATATCAGAATTAATATAAGGCATGGAACTAGTCATCCTTATATATATTAATTCCTTTCTTGATATTCTAGTGACACTGAACTCTCAGATAAATAATGATTACTCATTATTTCATCTCGGTATGGCCATACACTTCTCAGTTCACTGATCAAGTGACCGATGATATTTTCTCTCTTATAGAGAGGGGTAATCCCCTCACTTCTCTCATGCTCTCTAACATGAATCAATGTATACCCAAGCATACCCATACTTGTCACTCTATTACGAGCACGTTAGGTGTATGTCAAAGCACACAGTAATTCATAAAGAGTTTCATAGAGATTTAGGTCTAAGAACTCCAATACAAAACTTGCATATGAGAAACACTTATGGTTTTTTGATGAGCTTGCATGCAATTCTTTATTTTCTTTTCTTACCCCGTATCATTACACGCTTCTTGCAATGCAACAAATTTCTTTTCCAGATCCAAATATTCATTTTTTGCATCAATTTCTTTTTGTTTTACTTGCTTAAAATTTTCTCTTAAAATATCATGCTATTTTCTTAATGCAATATGGTTTGTTTCAAGCATACGATATTTACGATGCACCTTTTCAAAACAAACAAACATATTTTCAATTTCATTTCCATTTGCATTAGAATTAGATTCAGAATTAGAACATGTTACCTCATCAGGTTCTTCTTCGTTGTTTTTTTGACCTTTGGTTTGTTCAGTAGAATAATGGTTTTTTTGATCTATTTCAGCAAAAACATTCGGTTCTTTATGATCAGAAATTTCCATCTGACCTGCATCTTTTGAATCACCTTTTGATTCATTTGCATTGATGCTGTAATCTTCACTATTGCTTCACATTGCTTTCATGGCCCTTTTCTTATATCTTTTCTCCTTTCTCTTCAGATTTGGACATTTTAATTTGATATGTCCAGGCCTTTTGAATTCGTAACACACTATTTCTCCAGAAGATTTGGAGGAATTCTCCATTTTCTATTGTGTGTACTGTTGCCGTTTGTTGAACTTTTTACCTCTTCTGTACAGCTTCTTGAATTTCTTTGTAATGAGTGCCATTTTAGCATCTCTAGTTGAATAGTCACTTCTATATTCATCTTTGAGAGCTAATGCCTTTAATTTTCTTTCTTTTTCTTTTTCAACATCTTATGAGTTAATATATAACTCATGAGAAATAAAAGAACCACAAATAGAATTGAAATTAAAAGACTCAAGATCTTTATCTAATAAAATTGAAGCTTTAGCTTCCCACCTAGGAGTGAGACCTCTAACTAATTTTGTAATTTTATCCTCTTCATCTAATCTCTTACTTAAAGCCTTAATTTCATTAGTTAATTTAATGTACCTATTGATTACTTCAGAGGGTCTCTTCTGGTTTTATTTTGAAGGCTTCATAGTCCATCATGAGTACATGCAATATGGATCCTTTGATTTGATGAGTTCCTTACAACCAACTTGTCCCATATTTATTTTGCTATTTCGCAATCGAAAACTTAGTTAAATTCATTAGTGTGCAAAAAGTAGAATAAAATGCTTATAGCCTTTGAATTTAATTACACTCTTCTATTCTCTTCTTCTGATAGCTCTTTTCTGGTCTTTAGAACTGTAACATTTGGATTTCTAGTTTAAACAATCGTCTTTATAGGTGGTTGATATCCATCTTTAATGATGTTCCAACAATCCATGTCTTGTGACTGTATGAAGTGCCTCATAACTACTTTTCAGAATGGATAGTTGTCACCACTGAACATAGGTGGTCAATGAATAGAATGACCTTCTTTGAATGGAGTAGCAACGAGATGAGTTTCAGAAGTAGATGCCATGTTGCGGATAACTCAAGGTTATCAAACCTTAGGAGAATGAGCACTGCTCTGATACCAATTGTTGGTCCTAAAGACACAGAAGATATGGGGTGAATTGGGTGTCACTCAATTTTTCAAACAAGTTATGGTAGAATAGATGAGGTGTATTCTAGTGGAGCGAATTTGGTTAAGATGTAGAGTGAAAATACAAAATGTAATAAACAACAAAAATTAATTTTTTAAAACCTTTTTCAATGTAAACTCAACTTGCAGAAATCAAAATAAGTCCCAAACAATTTTCAACAGAAAGCTTTTTAGAAAACTATTTTTCTCAGTAGAACAAATCTGTTAAAAGCAGTTTAAGAAATAGAGGAGAGAAGAAGGGAGAAATGAAAATAGAATACCAAAATTTATCGTAGTTCGGCCTTTATGCCTACATCCACTACCCAAGATATTGTTTTTAGATTGTCTTTCTACTAACAACTCTTTTAATGGGCAAGAGTCAAAGCCAATACACAATTCTAGTATATTCTACCTATAACCTTTTTTTTTCAAGAAAATGATGTAAAAACTTACTAGAATTCCTAAGTTTCTAGCCAACCCTTCTCACAATCTTTTTCAAAGATTCCTCACAATATAATTACAACAAAAAGCAATAATCTAGTTAAGGAGGATGATAATGAATGAAGTGAAAGATGTCGAAATATGATTAGAAAAGATGTAAGCTTTGTATCTCAAGAGATAAAATGATTTTCTAACTTCTCTAACATCTTAAGACTCAAAAACATCTTGTATTTATATCCAAATATAAGTTATAACCGTTAGGAATCAAAAACTAGCTATTAGAATAGAGACAGACTGAAGAAAACAAAAACTAGTCGTTATTTTGTCTTTTAGTGAAAAATAGAACTTACAGTTCTAGAAAACTTCTCCGGTGCACCAAAAGATGTAACTATTTTAATGGACTAAAAAGGATAACTTATTTGATGAACTAGAAAGGTTAAAATTTCTGATTTACTAGAACAAAAAACTTTTCTATTGAGCTATTCTAGTGAACTAGAACAGAAAAACATTTTTTGGAACATGTTCTGCTAAACTTTTCTAATAATTTTTTCAAGAGAAATTTTGACTTAATTAAATCAATGCCAGTTTTAATGTATGTAAATCATTTTTAATGTATCAAAGAACTTTAAGATGCATGATCATGAATATGAAACTCCTCAAAAGATTTTACAAGAGTATTACCCTAATATTTTGAAACTTCCTTAGAATATAAAAACTTGAAGTCCTCTCCATACATAAAGTTTGAAACTTTAGATTGGTTTTACACATTTAGTGGAGATAATCTGAAACATAAACAAGTTAAATTAATAGAATTTTTTTATAAAGTTTAGTTAAGGTTTGATTATCATCAAAATTGAGATGTAGTCTTGAGCCAACAAAGGTAACTGAAGGGATGTGTTGGGTTTAGTATATTATTATTTTCAATTTTTGGTATTAACTTTGGTTAATTAGAGTTTTCTTAATCTTAGAATTTTCTTTTTAAAATCTTAGTGAAGGTGTTAAAGGGGGAGGATATGTGTAATTTGGGAAGCACAGAGCATAATTAATTAATTAATTAATTAATTAATGTAATGCATAGAGCATGTACCATTTAATGGTGTAGTTATATTTATAACATTATATCTTCAATATTCTAAATTAAGTTAAAATTCATCAATTAATTATATTGAAAATTAGTTTAGAATATTGTAATCAACATATATAATATGAACTTAGTTTAGAATATTGAAAATTATGTGCAGTTATATATAATTATATATTTATTTTAAGATTTTTAGATATTATAAAGCATGATTTAATTAATCTAACCAACAAGTAGTAGGAGATGGAGATGGAGGTGGAATTGAAGATGAAGATGAAGATTGATGATTAATGATGTTTGTTCATCATGTTAAGTTAAATGAATTTATTTGAATGCTTGTTTTTTATATTATGTGATTATTTAGATATTTACCATTTAGGACTATTTATTTGATTTTTATATTTATAAACTTTGTTGGACTTAAAATTAATATTTTTGTATTGATATTTGGTAATTAATATGTTTTTTAATGTATTTTTACATATCATATTTTTAATTTTTTATAAATAATTATATTTTAAAAAATAATAAAAATTCCAAATAGACTCGTTCGAACTAGTTGGCTCATGATCCAGTTGACTAACCGAGTCAAAATCCGAGCCAAGTTTCAAAACATTGCTCTAAGCCACCAACATTTGCTAGGAGCTAACAAGTAATCAAGTTTTGGGTATTTTGTTTATTTGCTCAGGATGGGAAGCTGTCCTCCCTTGATGTTTGTAATCAAGTTTCTTAGTGATTAATAATAGCATGAATTTAATTAAAAAAAATCTCATTTAGCAATTATCTAGCTATCATGACGCTAATTACCATATATATATATATATATATATATATATATATATATATATATATATATATATATATATATATATATATATATATATATATATATATATATATATATATATATATATATGCAACGATCATTTATCTCAAAATAAAATTTGGACTAAATTAGTCATAGTTTTGAATTTATTATTATTTCACTCTATTTCATTCTCAAATATTCCGTATCCTTTTTTTTTATCAAAATTCTTAATTCTTAATTATGATTTTTTATTGTAACTAGTTAGGCACATGATAAATGATTTGTTTCTCCACCTTTTAAAAATAATTAAGTATATACTGTAAGGTTTTTATTCTATAGCGCTTTCTAATAATAAATGGTTAATTTATTACAATAATAAAAAAATTAATTCAGTGTAAAACATTTTCGCCTCACTTTATGCTTTTATATATAATATAGATTTTGCAGTTAATTATGCGCTAAATTCTACAACCAAGCAAATTAAAAAAAAAAAGTGTTTTTCTCACAATAATATGGAGCAAAATGATGACAAAATAATAATTGCTAACTAATTAAGTCTAGATGTTGATTTTGAGACAACACAAGACAATGGAATGAAAAACAAGATTGAAGAACTCTTTTTATAATAGTTTGGGACAAAGTTAAGAATAAAATAATGGAGTCATTTGAAGGAATGAACCAAAAAAAAGGTGTGATTTCTATACTCTCTTAATTTTCACTCATACAATGTTGCTCACAAAGAATTAAGAAAATACTATATTATTCGGTCAAATTTTAGTGAGCAATTATTAAATTAACCAATGGATTAAAACTAAAAAGTATATATATCATCACTGTAAAATGTTGAAAAATGGACTAAAAAATTAATTTAACTTTAAAAATTAGCTCATTTGCATGAGTGATTCTTCAAATTATTATAATAAAGAACACTTTATTCTTATAATAAATATATATAAATACTTAAACACACCCTTGTAGGACCAAATGCATTAAAAAAATCTAAAGTGTAAAATTTAAAAAACTATATATTTGCAGTCGATCTAGTATTACTTCAACACTAATTAAAAAAATTTAAATATAATTCAATTTCAAAACTTAGCTACCAACATGATGGATTATTTAGGTTACTTTTATTGCTTCACAGCATGTTAAACTAAAACTTGAACTAATATGCATACAAACTCTATACAGTGGCGAAGCTAGAATTTATAATTAAAAGAGTAAAAATATAAGTTATGTTTAAACTTAAAAAATAAGTTGAAAATAAGGGGGCCAAAATAAAATTTTGAGCGAATAAAACTATTTATTTAACATATAAATATATATAAAATAAAAATAAATTCAAAAAATAAGGGCTACAATTGAACCTTTCCTAAGCATGTGGCTTGGCCACTGACTCTAAAGATATATTATTCCAATAGTTGATTCCAGCTTATTATTTTATTTGAGGGTCTTTTTTTTTTCCCCTTTGTGTGATTGGTAAAAAAGTGTACATGTAAAACGAACCCAAAGCGAATAAATTTGTGGATGATTGGAAAATTTTTACCTAAATTTGGTTTAGATAAATTTTATAAATTAGTTCAATATTTTCTCTATTTTTTTATGTATTACTTTTAAGTAAAATTTAAATTTAATTTATCTTTCGTTTTTAGATTTTTAATTTAATTTAATTTTTTTAATAAAAGTTAATTTGTTTAGAACCATTAAATTTAATAATTTAGTCAAAATCATGCAATTTAATACTAAATTTAAATTTAATTAATATTTTTTAATTCTTGTGAAAATAATAAAAGTGATAGATGAAAAAACGGAAAAAGTAATATACTGACATTTATACATATTAATTATTATTTCACCTTTTTTTCAATTAATTTTACATAAATGATAGCGAATTATTGGTTTAATTTATTAAAATTTTCTAAACTGAATTTAGTTAAAAACAACCTATGGATGATTTCTAGGAAAGTTCTAAAATGAAAATGCCAGCAAGGATCCAACATATCGCAAATGAAAAATTCCAGGAAGGATCCAACAAATTTCCATTTTATGGGGAAAAATTTTAGAGCATATAGAAAGACTTGGAAGAAAAAGTAAACAAAAGGAAGAAAGTTGAAGATATAGACGGCTAGCAAAGACTTAATATAGTCAACAATCAAAGGTGCGGACGAAAATTACCTAGAGTTTATGACCAGCACAGTAGATGCACATTTTCTTAGCCCTTCCTATTTTCTATACTTCATTAAATCTAATTCTGACCGTCAATTCTAAAGATTCCGCACCCGATAATTTCCGCTATAAATTCAATCCCTTCAAAACCAATAAACAAGCAAAACTTGACCTTTTTCTTTCTTTCTTTCTTTGTTGCTTGCGCTGGCACTTAACTAGTTTTTAGTGAAAAAGAAAATCATAAATCATGGGTGGCAACAACAACAAAAGTAGCAGGCAAAACAACAAGAAATCATCTTTGGTTAGTGCCTTTAATATCTTCAAGAGAAGGCCTCGACGATTGGATCAAGATAGCTATAACCGGGATGATGGTTCAAGTTCAAGAACAAGGGTTTTTCATAGTGATGAAGATGGTAAAGGTCCATGGCGAGTTGCTGATCCTCGTATTAATACTAAAACTACTGATTTCATTATTCATTTTCATGCTGCTCGTGTCTCTGAATCCGACCGCATTTGTCACCCTGCTGCGCCTAATTCTGGATGCTTAAATTTCTAATCCTTCTGTTTCTCTTCAGTGTCTTAATTAATTCCTTGTCCAGGTTCCCTTTTTTTCAAAAATAAGAAATTAATGTTGTGTAATTTTCGAATTCTAGTTAAGGAATAAGCGTGGATATTGATATTTGTTTCATGTTAAGTGTTCTTTGTCTTCAACATATATCGATCTAGTTTGAGAATAAAAGAAGGGGAACAACTTTTCATTAAATTCTTATGTATATGCTCTTCAGTTTCTTTTTGACACTGAAAGTACAGTTTACAGTTCTTAAGTAGGTGGTGAATAGTGACGATTAGTGGGGATACTATTAAATTTTTTTTTTCTAACCAAGAAAGCATATAACTTAATTTCAATTAAAAATATAAGTTGAAAGAATAAATATCAAGGTCTCTCAAATTTTTTTATTGGATACTAGCCACAAGACTAACGATTGTTACAACTATAGTATTAAATCGCTTATGCTTATCAAATGAATGAAAAAGAAAGATATTAAGGCGTCAATAGTACTAACTAGATGTGTCTAGAAAAAAGTAGAGGTCCATTTGCTATGATTTTGCAATATAAAGTGATAAAATTGCCTTTTTCAGCAAAATTAATTGACGAATTCGGATATTTAATTAGTTTTAACATGACGATACGTATCAACTGTGCCAACTGTGCGGGTAAAGAATGTCGAATATCTCCATCAATTGACAGTATATAGTCAGACTTAACAAACCATTTGGGCAAGGGCATATTTGCTCTGATCTTGCAATTTAATAGAAAATACATGCAAATCATTGTACTTTTGGGCAATTTTCAATTTACAAGAGCTAAGCAGAACTCATGTTTAACTAAGAAGTGCAATTCACCATCTCATAAAATTATTAGACACTTTACTACAAGTGTATCTCAGGATCAGTTGAAGAAAATTTGACAAAAGAAATTTATGGGCACTTTCTGAATTTACATGAAATCACTAGAAACTCATACTTAACTAACAAGAGATGCATTTCTGGATATGACAAAAATTCGTCACATTACATTTTACAACACGTGCATCTCTCAAATTGAAGAAAATGGGCTGAAGTTTCATGTATGTGTCCTGGAAGATGCTGTATAACTCGTAATTAGGCTTATGTACGCATTATTCTTCCATCAATTCTCATAAAAAAAATTCCTTATGCCTGGTTAGATTCGCTTTATAATTGGAAATTAATTTCATTCTTGGAGTACAAATCTATTTTTGATTTGATTTACAAGCAATCTAAAATTTTTATGATGTTTCCTTATATATATATATATATATATATATATATATATATATATATATATATATATATATATATATATATATATATATATATATATATATATATATATATATATATATATACACACACACATTTTTTGGGTGGAGTAGGTGGAAATGATATTTTCATTTTGATTAAAATAATATGCTTTATATTGGAATCTCATCCATTAATTTTTACTTATTATTATATTTATCATTAAAATATCTTCGGTTTCATTTCTCCCTTAACAATGTGTTTTGAGCTCCAGAATTCAGTATGAAGCATTTTTATAAATTTGAAAAAAGTGAGTTGTCTTATTTATAAATTTATTCAATGCAAAACAAAATTAATTGGATCAGTAGATTTCAAATGATTATAAAAATATACAATTGCAATAGAATTTTGAACTTATACGTGTGTTTTTCGCTAGCCTTAGACAAAGACAAAAAAGAGTCAAAAGCCAAACTTATATATATTTGCATTTGCATTTCTGACATGAAATTGATAAACTAAAAGAAAAAATAAATAAAACTCTACGAAAGAAACTTGATAAGGTCTTATTTGTCAAAACTTCGGGGTGAGCCCATGACCGTAAGATCCGATTGTAGGGAGAGGACCTGCAAGAAGCTAAGCACCGGTTGGACCGAATGGAAGCATTCCGAAACTCAAGTCAGTGACTTAGAGATATGAAAATCTAAAAAGAGTTGGCTACCAAATATTTTTGCATACCTAAGCCCACTATATATTAGGCTACTTATAGATGATAGGGGTACACTCAAGTGCTCAAGAAGGGCTACAAGGATGTAAGAGTAGGAGAACGACGATGTGACAAGGAGCAGGTTGGAGATGTGGGCTTTTCTGTGTAACAGTAGATTGACAAGACTGATGGTTCCATCAATCTGATCGGTTTGATCTAGCCAATGCTCCAGCACTTCTTATCACCCACTAAGCATTTTTGAGGCCAAAGTCTCTGGGTTTTGGGCTTAAAAGGTGTTCGATCATCCGAAAGTCAGATTAGCGAAGATTGTAAAATCATTCACTCGATCGAATGATCATTAATTAGACAGCTGTCTTCTCTTAAAAACAAGCACATGTGTCGAGAATGACGCTTCGATGTCTGGACCGGCATGATGTTTCTTTTCAACACGTGGCAGGGTCTAGTTTGGCATACCTGAAAAGTCTCTCTGTATAAATATGCAGCCTTCAGGGGTCGCTTTTCGCTTTTTATCGATTTTTCTGGCGAAGCTCTACCGAAATTTCTTCTCACATTTCCTAGATTTTCAGACTTCTAATGTTTTTCCAAATCTCAATTTTTACTTGCCCAAGTAAGTAATTTTTCACTTACGTGTCCTATATTTCCCTCTCACCTTTTCACATTTCACTTGTGTTTGTTTTACCTCCGAATCATCTAAAGGATTTTCTGGTTTGGGCCTCTGATTTTTGGTCGAGACTGGGACCATTTCGCTTCTCCCATCCTTAGGAAATGGCATCTAGTAGCGGTCAATCACTTGATAGGAGTTTTGTTGAGCAATATGAGAACAAACCTGTTGTGGAGACACATTCCTCCTTGACAGAGAGTGAGGTGTCGAGAATAATGCCCTGATTCCATGGTGATAACAAAGGCTCCTTTTTGGTGTAAACAAGAATGAGTGGTTTATTTGTCACCTGTGGAGTTTATATGGGGGACTTGGGTTTCCACTTGGTGCTTTTGAGATCAGCATCCTCAAGGGTTATAGGCTTACATCGAACTAATTGAATCCTAATGGGTAGAGGGTGATAGCCTTCTTTAAAATACTCTGCAAAATTGAGGGGTAGCCCTGACCCTCGACCTTTTTATGCATTTTTTCTACCTATTTAGCCGGACTGAATGGACAGAGTATTATTTCACCAACAGGTCGAGGAAAAAGCTGCTCATACTCCCTTTTTTAATGAAGGGCTAAGAGGAGAAGTATTTTCTCATAGGAAGAGTAGGAGGATTTGGTATGTCGATCACCCAATCAGGTAGGGTGACATCTTTGAAGGACAGGGCTGGTAGTGTGTCTCTATATGCCACCGACATTGCTAAGTTGACTGCGGCTGTGGACAAGAAAGGAAATGCATACGATTCTGATGGGTTGCTGCATACTATGGGTAGGTCGAAGAACTTTTCGAAGGGGGAAGATATAGAATGTGAGCATTAGGAAATTTTATAGGGAGCCTGTCATGTTATCTATCTGCCATGCATTGCATATACATTTGTAGTGAATTTTTAGTGTAGAGTACTAATCTCTTCCTGTCTCACTTGCTTTTGCCCCCTACTGTCTTCTCTCTCTTTTCTTTCTTCTCTTTCTATTTTTTATAGCTGCGATGGCTAGTGTAAAAGACATGACGAACAAGCTGGTTAGAGCCATGGCATAACAGTTTGCAATAAGGAGGGCTGAAAAGAAAAAGAAATAAGATAAGAAGAGGATGAGGAAGCTGCTGCCCTCTTCCAAGAGTGAGTAGCGCAAAAGATCAAGGCGCGCTCCGAATGAGTCCTTTCTAGGTGGAGGCTCTTTTAAAGGTGCTGAATCCCCTGTTACAGAGCCATCAACAAGTTATGTGGGTGCTAGCTCTAAGCCTGTTGCCCCTACAATGCCCAGCCCTACAGCGTGTCCCTCTTTGCAAAGGATGAGGCTCAGGGATGGATCATCATCCAAGGATACAATCCCTGTGTCTAACCCCCGTGCTGTCCTCACGACAGCAGGACCTGTCGAGGGGGTCTCGACAAAGATAGCCGAGAGGGCTAAGGGCAAGGAGACAGTCTCGAGCAGTGCTGTCAAGGAAAACCCAAGAGTAAGGCCTGGACGGAGATCCACTTCTATGAAGGACACGTTGAATGAGCACTTTGAGGAAAAGGAATCTGTCTTAGATTCCTATGTGGCGTCTTTCATCTGCAAAGGGCTTCTGCCCAAAATTCTTTAGGCATGCATTTGCTCTTTAACATGCTTCTAGCCATGTCAAGAATTGTTCTACTCTTCCTCTCCGCAATACCATTTTGTTGTGGTGACATTGGGACTGTCAAGAATCTTCTAATTCCATGAGATTCACATAAAACATCAAATTGCTTAAAAGTAAAGTCACCACCTCTGTCTATACTCAAAGCTGTAATCAAATAACCACTTTTATTTTCCACCAGTATTTTGAATTTTTGGAAGGTCTCGAAGGCTTCAGACTTCTCTTTCAAAATATAAACCCAAGTTTTTCTACTAAAATCATCAATAAACAACATAAAATACTTGTTCTTACCAAGCGAATGAGGATTAATTGGGCCACATATGTCAGCATGAACAAGTTGAAGTGGCTTTGATGCTCTTGAAAATGACTCCTTTAGAAAACTATTTCTGAAATGCTTCCCATAAATACAACCTTCACAAATCTGATTTGGATGATTAATAAGAGGCAACCTGTACACCATCTTCTCTCTTACCAATTGCTTCAAACTATCATTACAATCTCTAATCATTAATCCATCATCTTTCATTCGAATATCATAGCCTTTTCTCCAAAAGTTGACCTAAACTCAAAATGTTTGCTTTGAGTGAAGGCACATAATATACTTGGGAAATAAATGGATGAGAGCCATTTTTAGCCAAAATCAAAATATTACCCATCCCTTCAACATTCATGTTTTTGTCATCTCCAAAAAAATAGTTCTTTTAAAAGATTCATTTAGACAAACAAAAAAAATTTTCTTACCTGTCATGTGGTTGCTTGCACCGCTGTCCAAAAACCATGCCTCTTGATTTTTTTTTTCTTCATTAGACATTAACAGTAGGGCTGACTCTTCTTCTTCATTTTCTCCTTTTGCACAGTAAGATTTGTCCCCTTTTTCTACTCCATTTCTACATTCAGAGGCATAATGACCATAGTTATCACAATTATAACACTGCATATCAACTCTTTTGCTATCCCTTTTGTGCCAATTTCCTCTACCACGTCCTCTTATTGCAAGCTGTCTTTGACTGGAATCTTCAGAATTATTGGAGTTTCTATCAAATCTTCCTCTTCCTTGACCTCGATAATTTCCACGACCACGAGATCTACCTCTTCCTCTTCCTTTTCCTCTTCCTCTTTAAGTAAACTCCTTCTTTTCGTCCTTGTCATGTAAAGACAATTTCGAAAGAAGAACCTGATCAGATTGAGGCTCCTTCTCTGTCATCCGTTCTTCACGGGCTTCCAATTAGCCCATTAACTCGTCAATAGACATCGGATTCTAAATCTTTTGATTCTTCAATTGCCACAACAACATACTCAAATTTTGGATCCAAAGATCGCAAGATCTTTTCAACAACACGAGAATCTAGTAGAGTTTCTCCATATCTTCTAAGTTGATTAACAACTGACTGAACTCTAGAAAAATTTGCAGAAATTGATTCTGTGCTTTTCATCTTGAGAGACTCAAACTCAGCTCTCAAGGTTTGACAACGTACTTTGAGCACCTTATCACTACCTTTGAAAGAATTCTGCAAAATTTTCCATGCTTTTTTGGCACTTGAAGCACTTAAAATCTTTTTCCAAACACATATGGATGAGTGTCAAAGCTTGCTGATCTTTCTTCCGAGCTTTATGCAAAGCATCTCTTTGGGCTTGCATCAAAAGCTCTTCATTTTCAGGTTGTTCAAGTCCTCTCTCAACCACATCCCATACATCTTCTGATCCAAGCAAGGCTTTCATTCGAATACACCAATTATCATAACTCTCTTTGGTGAGTTTTGGGAATTGAAAGGGAAACATGCCTCCATTCATCCTTGTTGAGCCAAAACACAAGCTCTGATACCACTTTGTTAGAAATAAAGAGAAAAACAGAGTCTGATGAATGACAAATGAACCCTCTATATCACTTCATTAATCCAAAATAACATATATATAAACACACAAAGCAACTCCTAGACTTCTCAACTGATAGACATCTCAAGAGATTAAATACATTAATACCTATTTTAATAATCCACACAAAATACGAATAGACTCCTCAATTATAATAAAACATTTATTGTGAGTTTATATTTTCAACATCTCTCACCATGGCCTTCATGTGCATTGAGCTCCTTGTTCATGCATTAATAATTTTGTAATATGGTCCTCTGCATATAGAACGTGAGTGCATTTTTACATTTCACGAGTACTCTTTTTTTTATTTTACAGATTTTAATATATCAAAAATACCTATTTTTCTCTCTCATTCTAATTTCCTCGTTCCATTCCTGCCAAAAAAAATAAGAGAAAATAGCGAAGTCACTTCAAGCCAAAAAGTAATTGAGGAGGCAGTATTTCTTAAAGTGGATCGAACCAAATTCTCCGATTAAAGGAAATACTGAAATAGAGGCCGGAAAAGCAGCGGCAACCGGTTGTTACAAGTGCGGTCGCCATGGCCACTGGTCCCTGTGACTGTCCCATTCAAATACTAACCCCAATCCTATCTCTAATTCTCGATCTAACAATCTCACCAATCCCAATTCTTCCACATCTTTTTCCCTTTAAGCCCAATAACAGCATTTCAAAAACTCCATCCAACGAGCCGAAGAAGGTGCCAAAAATCAGGCCAAAATTCACTGTTGAGTTGCTTATAGGAGATGATGGTCTCATCACTTTTAAATAAATAGGAGGGGTGAGGATGAAGAAAAGAAGAGAACAATAACTGCAAGCTCGTCACTTTGATTTATTGATAGCTGTGGCTTTGTGGCTTTCTATTTATTTAATTTTTTTTTCCTTTTCTATTTACTTGATTTGGTGATA